>JXCR01145972.1:224320-247256 GCA_002079205.1 Phalaenopsis hybrid cultivar
ACCCAAATTGCCCAAAAACTCCCAAAATTTTAAAAATTACCAAAGTACCCTCAAATTTGCCAAAATTACAAAAATACCCTGAGTGACTCAAACTTTCCCTAAACCATAAAATTCATTTTAAATGTATCCAAAACAAATTTAGACTCTTCCATTAAACCCAATTTGTTCAATTTGAGCAACTTTGTCCAAAAAACCCAAATTACCCTTAAAGGCTCAATTTCCCCAAATTCACCCAAATGTCCACCAATTTGACCCCAATTTCCCCCAATTTCAATTCTAAATTAAAATTGATCATGATCAAACTCAATTAAAACTAAATCCAAGCCCAATTGACCCACATTCAAGTCCAATTTTAACCCAAATCAAAAAGACCCAATTTAGCCTGAAACCAAAATCCCACTTAATTGAATGCCCAAATCCTTCCAATTGCCCCAATTATACATTATGAAATCTTTAAAAAATCTCCACACATCAAATTGAATCCTCATTTTACCTTGGTCAAGCTTCAATTTTACTCAATTTCAACCTAAATCCAAAATTCCCAAATTTTGCCTCAATTTTGCCATGTGCCCAAATTCTACCAAATTGAATGCCATACCCTAAAATTGGTACCTAATTAATATTGAGAACTCTTCATGACATTCGCCTAGATATATTTAAACTCTCAATTTGGACTTAACCTAACTCTAGCCCAACCTAAACACAAAAATAACCCAACATCCCCAAATTGTTCAAATGCCCAAAAGCCCTCAGCAAATCAATTCAAAATCACTCTAAATCTTTTCCAAACTCCTTATGACAATCATCTATCTCATCTTGATTAATCAATTGGGCTCAATGTCATGGCTAGACTAACCCAAACTCAACTTCAAGACAATTTGACCCAAATTGAACCCATGCACCAAAATTGACTAAGTCATGCTTAAGTGACCAAATTAATGACACCACAGCCACCAAATGGATCCTAGTGACAAGGCTAGACCCACCTAGCCCACCCTATGGAAGCCATGGACCAATGGTCCCTTGATTTAGGGGATTTTGTCCTTTTTTGGGCCTAAACCAAGAAATCCTTGCCATCATACAAAACTATTAGGGGTTAATCATAATTAAACCTTCCCCTAGCTCAACTGGCAGCCTGACCACCTCCCTTGCTCTAGCCTGGAAAACACCAAATGGAGAGCCACCTTGCTCAAATTCAAACCCAATTACACCCATCCAAGTTGGCCAGCTCTAATTGGCTTTGGCACCTTTCAACCCTCCACATAAGCAATTAATTGAACCCAAATTAAAGTCTTGAACTCCACCCCAAGTCGCTTTATTTAAACGAACTCCTTCATGGACAAAAGTTGAGCTAGCAAATTTCCTTGGGGAGACTCTGCCAATTTCTTCCAAACACTCCCCAGGAACTCCTAAGCTTATGCCCACTATTTTCGGTCTCTGGATTCCCCTGTGAGAGCCCAATTTTGAGCTCNCCAAAAGTTGAGCTAGCAAATTTCCTTGGGGAGACTCTGCCAATTTCTTCCAAACACTCTCCAGGAACTCCTAAGCTTATGCCCACTATTTTCGGTCTCTGGATTCCCCTGTGAGAGCCCAATTTTGAGCTCAAAATTTTAGCTCAAATCAACACAGATTTCTCCAGTCCTCCACAGTCCACCAAACTCCAATTAACTATGCACACACCATCCCCACAAAAAGAGGAGTTGATTCCCCACAAAAGCCCCATCCTAAACAGCCTCTAACATAGCTCTAGACCAACCCTGAAATCGAGCTTGATCAAAATAATAGCTAGACAATTCACCACTGCTTGAGAACTAATCTGGAGGTTCGTTGGACCTAATTGAAGCTGCCACAACCATTTGATTGAGGGCTCCCCTCTCAGACNCCGACAGTTTCCACAGAACGACACCCCTAAAAATAGTATCGACGACATTGTACATTGTGTCATTGGTCATTATTCCCACTCGAATCAAAGAACATTCTCTCTAATAAAACTTGTTGGGATGGAACTATATATACTTCTACGGATCCGATCAATTGAAAATAAAAACTACACTGTAGAATATGATGGCACTGACTAAAGAAATTCAGAATAAAAAAATGAACAAAAGCGCAATTTAATAATTGCTAAAAAAACACACAACAATTTAACATGAAAAACAAGAGAACAAGAAAAAAGCATGGGGTTATATAACCATGAAATTTTTACTATGAAGAACCAGAAATGTATAGAAATATTCAAATCTCTTATCTTACCATCAATGTAGCTTAAAAGACTTTGCTCCAAATTAAATGTTTCCTATCAATATCACAAGCCAAATCGCATGTTGAAATCCTCCTCCCCGACTCAGCTTCACGAGAACCTTGTTGAAATACCACACACAAGAGTTGTAACCTTCATCACTTGAATTGAAAGCTTTAAACTAAATTAGAAGAGAGCCGCACTTGGTGCACCCACGCTGCTGCTATGCATGGGAGTGTTGCATTCTTTGGAGTCAGGTGCAAAGGAACCCAAACTTCAACGCATGTTACTACAAACCCAAACGCAAGAACCTCATATGGACAAGGCTGCATCTTGTTGTCTATTTGCACAAGTGGGAGTGTCGTCCAAGTGCCGGTGCAATGTGGGTGTTCCTTGGTGCTGCCAATCAAGCTCCATGCACAACATGGATATGTTCAACCCATCTATCATTTGCATATTTTACTTTAATACAAAATAAAACTTAAATCCTTTGAAATCGACTCGAGTCAAAGGTATTTTAAATCTTTTTAAATTTTATTGGAATTTTTCATATTTTGTAGATTTCATAGAAAAAATTCATATTATCTTACATGCTATAATTTTAATAATATTCATGCCTACATTGGGTGGTACGAGTCAATTTAGACAGTATCATACCAACTAGATAGAAAATTAAAAGGTTGTTTACATGTACAACACACAAAACATGGCTATTTATAAATCTAGCACCAGCTTTCAATCATTTTTTCAAATTCTCACTCTAATATCAAAATTCATGATAAAACCCCAACCCATATTTTTCATTTTTATTAAATTTTCAATGGGTTGATCATGACAAGCATAAATATATTGGTTCGGTAGTTAAAAATATCACTAGGTGCTAGATTTTATCAATATCAATGTTTTGGGTGCTATGTATGTAATTTTCCAAAGTTAAATCGATGAACGTGACTTACTGAGATTTCATCCATGAATATCTCCTCAATTATGGAAATCTAAATCAACAAGTAGAACACAATGAAGCAATCAGTAAAAAAGCACGTTCTATATATCACTTAATAAAAATTGTTGTGAACAAGTAATTAGACGTTCTTACTTTTCACATATAGAAACGGAGTCTGTTTCGAATAGGAGAAAATATTTAGTTCGGAGATCCAGACATCTCAATATTAACCATAAAAAAACCACATTATTATATATGTGAGTTCGTCACAAACCTTTTAATATGAAGGGCATGCAAAATTACTAAATTACCCAATTTAATAAATTATCATATTTCTAAAATTTGTCATTATGCTACTAGCAAGGTCCGGACACAGTTGTTGATGCATCAAAAAGAGCTTTCTTTCGAGAATTTTAAAGCAGCTATTACCGTTTCTTGTAGTAATCTAAGATGCTCGGATACTTGGTCTTTCTACTATTAATTAGTTATGCTTAGCTTGAGCATTCTATTGCGTGGTAGCTTGAGCATTCTATTGCGTGGCTCCCACCATTGCTCCCATAACAAGCTATTCTCTTGTTGAAATCTGCTTATTATTTAGAAACTCACACATTATCTGCTTCATTTCCTCTTCGTGTTTTGTACACTATACAAGAAGGTGAGTTTCTACTGGTTCTGTTTGTTATGTATCGGTGTAATCCAATTTTGATGCATAAAATTGTATAAATAGATTTATTTGATTTAAATTAGAAATTTAAATATGCCAAAAATATTGATTTATCAAAATTATATTATACATAACGTATATATGTTGATTTTTAACTATGATGGATCTGCATTTATCAGATACTCTAAATTAAATCTTACTTGGCCAATCTTGATCTCGGATTATAGTTTTTGGATGCCTGTAGGTTAAACTTTTTGTGGAGAAAAATGATCTTGCTTCATGGAATTCTGCATGTGGACATCTTGAAGGCCGAGGGATTGCGAAATCCACTGGGGTTGCCCAATGGTACTACGAGATTAAGCAGGAGGGTAATTTCTTTTTCTTAATTAGTATCAATTTTTTGAGTCCAAATCCATTGATATTATATATAAGATATATCAACAAGCTAGCTCAACTAACTTATATTTGGTTTATGAACCACCTAATTCCTATATATAAACATATCTAACACCTAATTTTTATTTTTTTTATATTTATACCATCAAAATCTTTCATAACACATGAAAAATATTATTATTTTTACTAGAAAACAAGTTAATTACACCCCTTGATATACCGATAGGGAGATATATATATATATGTAAAAATTAAAATTTAATAAATACATAAAAATTGAGGGGTATTAGCAAAATCCTTCCTTTTATGTATTTATTTTAATTTGGGTTGTTCGGCATTAAGCACAACTATGTTGAGTTATTGTGCTCAATCACAAATAACAAAGGAGGCAATAAAACAGGAGAAAATATTACCTCAGGACTCCATAGGGACAGTTGCCTGCGGAGTCCAATTAATGAAATCCACATGGAATGTCGACCTCACAGGCGAAAATTGGGAAAATAAATAAAACTTCGTGCGCGACCCGACCCAAAATGCAACCCGATCAATTTCCCCACAACTTTTATAATATTATTTCGCAACCGATGGAGTCATGCGGTTCTATTGTCAGCTGAAGAAATATTTCGCAGCTCTAGACGCATGCAACTAGGGTTTTTTGGAAGAAATATTTTGTTTGGGTTTTTTTGTTTGGTTTCAAAGGACTTCTCTATTATACATCTATCCTAAATTTTATTACCCTTATATAAGTTATTAATAAATATAATTTATGACATCTAAAAAAATTATTTTTATTCTATAACACACTAATAATAAACTATTAGCACTCAAATAATACACCAATGATACCCTAATAACACATAATAACACATAATAACAAATAATAACTCCCTAATAACACATAATAACACATAATAACACATAATAACACACTAATAACACATAATAACACAATTATAGACTCCCCTAGTCGGCGGTATAACACGTAGGGAATATTCCCTGCGTGTTATACCATGTTATAACATCACCCTACGTGTTATAGGCGGCTGTATAACACATTTCGAGGCATTATAACCCGCGGTATAACACGCAGAGAATATCTCCCAAGTGTTATACCGCGGGCTAGGGGAGTCTTATAGAGCGGCTGTATAACACGTGGGGTGGCGTTATGACCTGCGGTATAACACGCATAAAATATTCTCAACATGTTATATCGTGGACTAGAGAGTCTATAATTGTGTTATTATGTGTTATTATAAGTTTTTATGTGTTATTAGTGTGTTATTATGTGTTATTAGTATTATTAGTGTATTATTAGTTTGTTATTAGTGTGTTATAGAACAAAAAACAATTTATTTAGGTGTCATAACTTACATAAGAATAATAAAATATAGAACATATGTATAATGGAGAAGCAATCAAAACCAAACACAAACCTGAAGAAATATTTCTTCCAAAATCCCTAGTTGTATGTGTTTGGAGCTGCGAAATAATTCTTCAGCTGACAATAGAACAATATTGACTTCATCGGGTGCGAAATAATTTTATGAAAGCGGCGAGAAATTGATCGGTTTGTGTTTCGTTTTGGGTCGCGCTCAGAGATTTATTTATTTTCCCTATTTTCATTTGTGGGGCTAAAATTCCACGTGGCTTCTATTTGTGGGACTCCACGGACAACTGTCCCTGTGGAGTCCTGAGGCAGGCTGTTTGATTATATATATATATATATATATATATATNATATATATATATGTAAAAATTAAAATTTAATAAATACATTAAAATTGAGGGGTATTAGCAAAAATCTTCCTTTTATGTATTTATTTTAATTTGGGTTGTTCAGCATTAAGCACAATTTTGTTGGAGTTATTGTGCTCAATCACAAGTAACAAAGGAGGCAATAAAACAGGAGAAAAAATTACCTCAGGACTCCACAAAGACAGTTGCCTGCGGAGTCCAATTAACGAAAGCCACGTGGAATTCAGACCTCACAGGTGAAAATTGGGAAAATAAATAAAGCTTCGTGCGACCCGAAATACAACTTGATCAATTTCCCGACAACTTTTATAATATTATTTCGCAACCGACGAAATCCTGCAGTTCTATTGTCAGCTGAAGAAATATTTCACAGCTCTAACGCATGCAACTAGGGTTTTTTGGAAGAAATATTTTCTTTGGGTTTTTTTGTTCGGTTTCGAAGGACTTCTCTATTATAAATATGTCCTAAATTTTATTATCCTTATATAAGTTATTAATAAATATNTGTTTTTTGGAAGAAATATTTTCTTTGGGTTTTTTTGTTTGGTTTCGAAGGACTTCTCTATTATAAATATGTCCTAAATTTTATTATCCTTATATAAGTTATTAATAAATATAAGTTATGACATCTCAAAAATTATTTTTGTTCTATAACACACTAATTATAAATTATTAACACACTAATAGTACACCAATAATATCATAAAAACACATAATAACACATAATAACACACTAATAACATGTAATAACATCCCAATAACACATAATAACTCACTAATAACACATAATAACACAATTATAGACTTCCCTAGTCGGCGGTATAACACGTAGAGATAATTCCCTGCTTGTTATACCGCGTGTTATAACATCACCCTACGTGTTATAGGGCGATTGTATAACACGTTTCAAGGCATTATAACCCGCGGTATAACACGCAGGGAATATCCCCCAAGTGTTATACATGCGTGTTATACCGCGGGCTAAGGGAGTCTTATAAAGCGGCTGTATAACACGTGAGGTGGCGTCATAACCCACGGTATAACACGCATGAAATATTCTCCACATGTTATATCACGAGCTAGAGAGTTTATAATTGTGTTATTATTTATATTATATGTTTTTTATGTGTTATTAGTGTGTTATTATGTGTTATTAGTGTGCTATTATGTGTTATTAGTGTTATTGGTGTATTATTAGTTTGTTATTAGTGTGTTATAGAATAAAAACAATTTATTTAGGTGTCATAACTTTTATAAGAATAATAAATACAGAACAGATGTATAATGGAGAAGTCCATCGAAACCAAACACAAAATCGAAGAAATATTTCTTCCAAAATCCCTAGTTGCATGTGTTCGGAGCTGTGAAATAATTTTTCGGCAGACAATAGAACAGTATCGACTCCATCGGGTGCGAAATAATTTTATGAAAGCGGTGAGAAATTGATCGGATTGTGTTTCGTTTCGGGTCGCGCTCGGAGATTTATTTATTTTCACTATTTTCATTTGTGAGGCTCAGATTCCAAGTGGCTTCTATTTGTGGGACTCAAAGACAATTGTCCCTGTGGAGTCCTGAGACAGGTTGTTTGATTATATATATACGTATGTATTTTTACCTTGAAACTATTACAATTATTTATTTTGCTTTCAATCAATGTGTTAATGTGTTGTGTTCCGGAACTTCTTCTTATATTTTAAAGTTCAAGAAAAAATAAATTATTATTTTTTGGATGTTAAANCCTATTTTCATTTGTGAGGCTTAGATTCCACGTGGCTTCTATTTGTGGGACTCACAGACAATTGTCCCTATGGAGTCCTAAGGCAGGTTGTTTGATTATATATATACGTATATATTTTTACCTTGAAACTCTTACAATTATTTATTTTGCTTTCAATCAATGTGTTAATGCGTTGTGTTCCGGAACTTCTTCTTATATTTTAAAGTTCAAGAAAAAATAAATTATTATTTTTTGGATGTTAAAACACTGCAATTATTTTTTCCCTAGAAAACGAACTGAATCTTGCAAATTTTAAATGTATCCTTGCAAAAATCAAGAGATTTTTCTTCCTCCACGGTTCCAATTATTAAATGTTAGATCAACTAAATCATTTTTACNTTTTGCTTTCAATCATTGTGTTAATGTGTTGTGTTCCGAAACTTTTTTTTATATTTGTTTTGAAGTTCAAGAAAAAATGAATTAAATTTTTTTTTTATGTTAAAACACTGCAATTATTTTTTCCCTAGAAAACGAACTTAATCTTGCAAATTTTAAATGTATTCTGGCAAAAATCAAGAGATTTTTCTTCCTCCACGGTTCCAATTATTAAATGTTAGATCAACTAAATCATTTTTACATATTGCACATATTGCAAACAAAATTGGCACAGAAGTGGTTGGCAAAGAGATGTTCCTGTATCAGGCGGGTCTCCTCATGGTTTCCCGGCGTAAGTAACTCATCTCATTCTTCCTACACGCCATTAATTAAACCTAGAACTTTGCTTTCTAGAAGAATTTCTTAAAATTGCAGCGGCTCGCCGGCGACATTCAGAACACGATGGCGCGGACGCCAAGGGCCAAAGTATACGCCACCGTCGACTTAGATAAAGCCCGCGTTGGACGTACTCGTCTGTTTATCGCTAGCGATCCCACTAACCCTCTCTGGAACGAATCCTTCCGCATCTATTGCGCCCATATGGCCGATCACGTCATCTTCACCCTCAAATCCGACAATCCCATCNCCTGTTTATCGCTAGCGACCCCACTAACCCTCTCTGGGATGAATCCTTCCGCATCTATTGCGCCCATATGGCCGATCACGTCATCTTCACCCTCAAATCCGACAATCCCATCGGCGCCACACTCCTGGGCCGCGCATTTCTTCCCGCCACCACTCTCCTCAACAATTACCTCATCGACACCTTCCTCGACATCTGCGATGAAGATGGTCGCCCCCTCACCGGACGAATTCACGTCAAAGTCCGGTACACCTCCATCTTGGGCTGCGATGTCGGCGGATGGGGAAGAGGAGTTCCCAATACTTTCTTCAAGCAAAGGGAGAGATGCAGCGTGACACTCTACCACGACGCACATGTCGACGGGAGTTTTTTGCCGAGAATACCACTCGCTGGTGGTGAGATGTTTCGGCCGGGGCGGTGTTGGGAGGATGTGTTTGATGCAATTTCGAGAGCGCAGAATTTTATTTATATTGCAGGGTGGTCGTTTTACTCGGAGATTAGTTTGGTTAGGGAAAGGCAGAGAGCGGAAGCTGGGGAAACGACGATTGGGGTGATGCTGAAGAGGAAAGCTGGGGAGGGAGTGAGAGTACTGATGTTGGTGTGGGATGACCGGAGCTCGGTCGGTGAACTGAAGAAAGATGGAGTGATGCAGACGCATGACCAGGACACGGCGGAGTATTTTCGTGACTCAGCCGTTNGGGAAGCTGGGGAAACGACGATTGGGGTGATGCTGAAGAAGAAAGCTGGGGAGGGAGTGAGAGTACTGATGTTGGTGTGGGATGACCGGAGCTCGGTCGGAGAACTGAAGAAAGATGGAGTGATGCAGACGCATGACCAGGACACGGCGGAGTATTTTCGTGACTCAGCCGTTCACTGCGTGCTCTGCCCGCGGAACCCCGACGTTGGGGAGAGCTACGTCCAGGTACTTTTGTTTGTCAGGCATCCGCCTCAAAATATTATTTAATCTATTTTAATTTACATATAATAAATAAATAGTCAACATTATATTTATTTTATAAGATTCAATACTTTTTTAAATAAAAATTAATCTTAAAATTTTGTCAATTCAAAATATAGAGTGCAATGATTTTAATTGAGCAAAATTTTATGTTTTCTTTTTTTAATGTTTTTATATAAATAATTTTATGTTTCATCGCATATCTTCCACTTCCAGGGTTTGGAGGTTGCCACCCTGTTCACGCACCACCAAAAAACCCTTATAGTGGACTGCGCACATACAGCGGCGACAGAGACTGGGACGCGACNTGACGTTGGGGAGAGCTACGTCCAGGTACTTTTATTGGTCAGGCATCGACCTCAAAATATTATTTAATCTATTTTAAATGACATATAAATAAATAAATAGTCAACATTATATTTATTTTATAAGATTCAATACTTTTTTAAATAAAAAGTATTTTAAAATTTTGTCAATTTTCAAAATATAGAGTGCAATGATTTTAATTGAGGAAAATTTTATGTTTATTTTTTTTAATGTTTTTATATAAATAATTTTATGTTTCATGTGTCATATCTTTCACTTGCAGGGTTTGGAGATCGCCACCATGTTCACGCACCACCAAAAAACCCTTATAGTGGACTGCGCACATACAGCGGCGACAGAGACTGGGACGCGACTTCGGAAAGGAAGAGAGTGGGCGGCGGCGCGGCGGAGGATTGTGTGCTTCCTTGGTGGCATAGACCTCTGCGACGGGCGATACGATACGCAGAAGCATTCCCTCTTTCACACACTTGCTAGAGAGCACCGAAACGACTTTCACCAGCCCAACTTCCCTGGCGCAGCATTGAGGAAGGGAGGTCCGAGGGAGCCGTGGCACGACGTGCACTGCCGAGTAGAAGGTGCGGCAGCATGGGACGTGTTGAGCAACTTCGAGCAGCGGTGGAGGAAGCAAGGAGCGGACGATAAGCTTTTGCTACAGCTACAAGGTGGCAGCAGGGGAGGATTAGTTGTTTCACTGGAGGAAGAAGAGGCGGCGGAGGCTAGTAGCAACATCAACACCTGGAATGTTCAGGTCGGTTTTCATCAGGACTCTTAATAGTTTTTTTTCTTTTAAATTTATATAAGTAGCACCCATTTCTTATTTATGTATCTCACCTCTAAACTTTTATATTTGCATATATAACACTTAAATATTTTAAATTTATACAACAAAATATATTTTATTTTTAAAAATTTTAATTATTATTATTTTCGAATTTGTTATTAAAAATTTAAATGTTATGTATATAAATATGAAAACTTTGGTATGAGGTTGTGAAAAACGACGGCAATAAAGCGAAAAATGGAACGAGTAAAATTGCATGCAGAAAAATACCAGAGCGACACACTGATTTACGTGGTTCGACAAATTTGCCTACGTTCACGGAGCTCAAGAGGATTTTATTTCTTCAATAAATTACACCGTCGAGTGTCTTCACGTTTACAAGAAAATCTTTATTTTCTTCTCTTCCTTCCTCTCTCTCTCTCTCTCTCTCTCTCTCTCTCTCTCTTAGCTCTTAAGAGGACTTGGCTTGGCTTTCTTGGCTTGGCTTTTCCCTTAAGCCAAAAGAGGTTATTTATAGAAACCGTGAGAGCGATAGGTGGGAGGTAGGTTAGCAAAAGGTGGGATGTGGTAGGTGGGAAAGTAGGTGAGTGGTAGGTGAGATTCTTAATTAAGAAGCTAATTAAATTTCGGTGGACCGGGTCTCCACATTACCCAACAATTCTCCCACTTAGAGACTGAGACACTGAATGCAACACCTACTGGCAGCATCATCTACTAGTTGTACGGAGCTTTTCTTCAAACATGATATCATCCACCTCTGCAACTCAAATCCCTTTCTTCTTATCAGAAGACCATTTGAAGTTTAGCACAACTTCAGCTTCTCACGAGTAACACCCTCAATTGACATATCACCATCAACGTAGCATTGTACCACCAAGCTCTTTCCTGGGTTACTCCTGTATCTTCTTACAACTCCCACTGCATGAGCAATATACTGCTTCTGCTGAAGCCTTTTCAACATGTTCAGTCTTGTACCTCTTACTGCCAGTGCAGTCTTCACCCGGTACACTCACTTGTTGTGCAATGTCTTCTTCTTTGTTAGAAGTTCTGCCAGCTTCCAAGTTTGATTCTCTGACAGGGAATCTGTTTCCTCGTTCTTGGTCAGCTTCCACTTGCTCGAATTCTCATCTTGCAAAATTTTTTCATAACTCTGTGGTTCTCCATCATTTGTCTGTACAAGGTCCGGTTTTCCTAGCTTTGGCGCTCTACCGCTTTTCAGGAAACTGACATTCCTCTGCTTCCTCATAATGCACCTCTGACTCATGTGTCCACGCCTGAATAAACCTGTAGTCATATATAGTGCGTCAGTTTTCTTACTCCGAGCCAGTATTATTGCTCCTTTGGTAACCTTCCAGGTGCTATCTGAGAACACTACTGAATTACAAACATTATTGAGCTGCTCAACAGAGATGATGTTTTTCTTCAACTCAGGAACGTGTATGATCATTTGCACAGTCCATTTGCTCTTGTTAAGGAGTGCAATATCAACGTCTCTCATCCCCACCAAGTCAAGAGCTTTTTTATCAGCCAAATATACCTTCCTAAAGTTACGTGCAACATAATTTGGCATTAACTCCCTGCGGGAAGATGTATGGAAGGAAGCCCCTGAATCTAGTATCCAGTCATCAACATAACTGTGAACTCTCAACAATAGTGCATCATGTATTTCTTCAGTTACAACTTTAGCGTCATCATTCTCTTCTTCTTAGGATTCATGTAGTTCCTTTTTAAGTGGCCAGCCTTGCCACAATTCCAACAGGTTGCATGCTGACCAGACTTTGATTTTGATCTTCCTCTGTTTGAGTTCCTATTTTGCGATCTCCCTCTGGAATCAACATTCACCGTCGAACTCGAATCCGAGGTCTCGCCAGAATCTTTCCTGCGCACCTCCTCAGTCAAAATCAAATCATGAATATCATCATATTTCAGCTTAGATTTACCTGCAGAACTGCTAACTTCCATTCACATAGCTTCCCAGCTATTTGACAATGAAGCCAACAATATCAGCACACATATCTCATTATCAAAATCAATTTCAACAGACGACAATTGATTTGTGATAGTATTGAAATCATTCAGGTGTTGAGCAACAGAGACGCCTTCCACCATATTCAAGTTGAATAACTTTTTCATCAAATGCACATTGTTATTTGCCAATGGCTTTTCATACATACATGATAAAACTGCCATGAGATCTGTAGTAGTCATCTCCTTGATGACGTTGTAGGCAACCGATCTCGACAGGGTTAATCGTATAACCCCCAGAACCTGTCGATCCAACATATTCCATTCCGTCACGTCCATCTTTATAGTCGTTTTCCAAGTAACAGAAGATGAAGTTTCTTCCCATAGAGGTAGTCCTCTATCTACGTCCTCGAGTAAGCAAAATATGTGCCCTTGAACTTCTCGATCTCTGATGTCATCACTTCGTCTTCGCCCATCGTTTTTCCTTAGATCAAAACCGGGGCTCTGATACCAGTTGTGAAAAACGACGGCAATAAAGCAAAAAATGGAACGAGTAAAATTGCACGCAAAAAAACACCAAAGCGACACACGAATTTACGTGGTTCGGCAAATTTTCCTACGTCAACGGAGCTGCAGAGGATTTTATTTCTTTGAGTAATTACACCATCGAGCGCCTCAACGTTTACAAGAAAATATCTATTTTATTCTCTCCCTTCCTCTCTCTCTCTCTCTCTCTCTTCCTCTCTTTCTCTTAGCTCTCAAGAGGACTTGGCTTGGTCTTGCTTGGCTTGACTTCTCCTTTAAGCCAAAAGAGGATATTCATAGAAACCTTGATAGCGGTAGGTGAGAGGTAGGTGAGCGGTAGGTGGGAGGTAGGTGAGAAAGTAGGTGGGCAGTATGTGAGATTATTAATTAAGAAGCTAATTAAATTTCGGTGGACCGGGTCTCCACATTACCCAACAATATGTGAATACATCAAATTCATGTGCTAAATATCAAAACACCTATTTTTCTATAAATTATAAGATTTTAGTGATAACTAATTCAAAATCAATAACTATTGGATTTGTAAGCAAATAATAAAAAAATATCCTATAATTATTATTGTTGTATATATGGTTTTTTACTGTAATTATGTGTAATTTGATCTTTTCACATTATTTATTTATACATTTTAATCCTCCTCTATAAAAGACACTTAGGGTTCATGTGAGAGTATGTTGAGAAGTGTAGATGGAATCTCATTTTTTGTTGACATAGGTGAATCAATTCAACGATGAACCACATAAATCTTTTATGTTTGATTGTTATTGTGTGATTTTTTTTTCTGCATAATAATTGGTATAAGATATTTGGGTTCTTGGTCAGAGTATGGTTCGACATCGTCAATAATAAATACGACGTGTGTTTTTGGAGTTTGTTGCAGCTTGTGGTCCGACATGCTTTGCCCGCAGATTCAGAGTATCGGCGACAATGCGACGACTGACCTTCGGCTTGGATATGATGATTCAGCGTGCAATGGGAAGGATTGCGGCTCTAGTGACGCAGTTTCAGAGGAGATAGGCAGTTGACATTTGTGGCTATTATTGTCATTAGGGTAATTTAATCTTTGGCTTTATTTATTTGCATGCTCTAATCCTCCTCTACAAAAGGGATTTATGGTTCATGAAAGAGTAATGGTTAGAGTGCAAAAGTTATAATCCCAAGCTATTTTTCTTTCTACACATCTGGTGCTAGTGAAATCTCCCTCATCGTAGATGTAAGTGAATCAATTCAATGTTAAACCATGTAAATCTTATGTTTTCTTGCAGTTACTGTGTGAATATTTTTGTTCTACATTGTTTCCGCATAACAATTGATATTAGAGATTCATGTGATCGGAGTATGGTTCGACTTCAACAGCAGCAATTCAAACATCTTATCAAAGTTTGTTGTCGCTTGTGGTCTGATGTGCTTTGTCGGCAGATTCAGAGGTTTGGCGGTAGACCAGNAGAGTATGGTTCGACTTCAACAGCAGCAATTCAAACATGTTATCAAAGTTTGTTGTCGCTTGTGGTCTGATGTGCTTTGTCGGCAGATTCAGAGGTTTGGCGGTAGACCAGTGGCAGGCATGTGACTTGGACGCGAAGATTAGACATGCGGCCCGAGGGATCGCGACACAGGGATACAACGATGGTTCTGAAAAAGAAAGGCGGCTCTTTTGGCAGCTCTGACAGTGGGTTTGACAGTGCGGCGGCGATTTTGATAGGTCTGGCAGTCCAATGATAGGTCCGACAAGCAGGTGAAGGAACAACATGCTTTTGGTGAATAANACTCTTTTGGCAGCTCTGACAGTGGGTTTGACAGTGCGGCGGCGATTTTGATAGGTATGGCAGTCCAATGATAGGTCCGACAAGCAGGTGAAGGAACAACATGCTTTTGGTGAATAACAAAGAAAAAAGAAAGTTTTGGTTTTTTTTATTTTTTGAAAAAAAAACTTTAAAAAATTTTCTTAAGCAGGGAAACAAATATTTCGTGGGAAACTTTAAAGCGTTACTCCTAGGACGGAGGAATTTCGGCTACAGGGAAATTGTTGAGAATTTCAGGAAAGGCGCTTGGGTGGAATCAGGGAAAGGAGAGGTTTTCTTTGAAAGAAAAAGGAGACCTTTTATAGGATAGGGGGCTTCTGGAAAAAAAAAAAGGTTTAGGGAAATTTTTTTTAAGAGAAAATCTCAGAGGAAAGAAAAAAAATAAAAAATAATTTTATAGAAAAAAAAATTTATTTTCATAGATTTATTTCTTTTTTTTAGGTGAAGATTTTTTGTTATTTTTTTTCTCCGGCTATTCTCGTTAAGAAAGTTTTTTGGGAAAGAAATTTTAATAGTGAGAACAATAAATGATAATAATATCTCAGGTTTGTCGACGTCCACTATGAGGGTTGAAAAATCGATTCATCAATGCATACCATCAAAGTTGATGTGACGAAGTTCGATGACAAATGAAACTTTGGAATGTGACGATGTGAGCTGATGGATGCGATGTGCTCTTTGATTATGAAGGAAATCTTTGATAATGAGGAATGTTCTGAAAAGATGTCATAGAGAAATTAGTAAAAGATGAGCAGGAGTTAGGGGTGCAAGTGAGTTAAGCCGNTGAAAAACAAAGAAAAAAGAAAGTTTTGGTTTTTTTTTATTTTTTGAAAAAGGAACTTTAAAAACTTTTCTTAAGTAGGGAAACAAATATTTCGCGGGAAACTTTAAAGCGTTACTCCTAGGATGGAGGAATTTCAGGAAAGCTACATAGAAATTGCTGAGAATTTCAGGAAAGGTGCTTGGGGAATCAGGGAAAACAGAGGTTTTCTTTGAAAAAAAAAGGAGACTTTTTATAGGATAGGGGGCTTCTGGAAAAAAAAAAGGTTCAAGAAAATTTTTTTTAAGAGAAAATTTCAGAAGAAAGAAAGAAAATAAAAAATAATTTTATAGAAAAAAAAATTTGTTTTCATAGATTTATTTCTGTTTTTGAGGTGAAGCTTTTTTGTTATTTTTTTTCCGGCTATTCTCGTTAAGAAAGTTTTTTGGGAAAGAAATTTTAATAGTGAGAAGAATAACCGATAATAATATCTCAAGTTCGTCAACGTCCACTATGAGGGTTGAAAAATCTATTCATAAATGCATACCATCAAAGTTGATGTGACGAAGTTCGATGATAAATGAAACTTCAGAATGTGGTGATGCGAGCTGATGGATGCGATGTGTTCTTTGATTATGAAGGAAATCCTTGATAATGAGAATGTCCTGAAAAGATGTCATAGAGAAATTAGTAAAAGATGAGCAGGAGTTAGGGGTGCAAGTGAGTTAAGCAGACTTGTGAGCCGACTAGAGCTCGGCTCGATAAATGACTTGTGAACTGAACTTGATGAGATAACAAACCAAGCTCAAGCCAGCCTCGACTTGACTGGTTAGCTTGTGAGCTGACTCATTTAAATAAATATTACTGTCATATATACTCAAAATATACTAAATTTCATAACTTTATCTTTAAGGTTTTAAAAATGTTAAGAAAATAATATATTTATTGTAGATTAGGTTGTTTATCTCTGAATTGTTCATTTTATTTGTCAACTTATTATAAAGTTATTTTTAAATTAATTTTATTCTCTCTCTTTTATATTAAACAAAGTCAGCTTATGAGTCGGCTGAAGCTCAAAGACTTAAGCTTGAGCTCAAGCTCGAGTTCAATAAAATTAATTAAGCTCATGCTCAAGATGAGGACAAATCAGGCTTAATTGCACTCGTTCACACCCCTAACCGTAGTGCTTGTGGCTTGATCTAAAATTACTTACCAAGGAAATCAAATATAGAGTGATGATGTAAACTTCTATAGGAAAATTGTGGGGGATGTTAATAACAAATATCTCATGAAGAGCATGGAGAACCATCTTCTTATTAAGTAGAACCATCTTCTTATTAAGTGTCGAGTATAGATTTCTAATAAGACAGAGGGTTACTATTGATAAGCACTTGAATGACTTCACAAAATTGTTAGTAGAACCGTTAAATTTGGATGAGGGGTCGAAGATGAAGAAAGAGCGCTCCTTTGTAGAATTCGCTCCCAGACGAGTACAAAAATTTAACGTTTACACTCATTCATAGGTAGGAGGTCTTGAGTTATGGTGAAGTGACTATAACGCTGTTCAATCACGAGTTTTTTTTGAAGGGATAAAGAGTTCCATAAGATGAAATTAGATGAGAAACATGCACTCAACAAGATATATATGAGAATAATAAGAAGAATTCAACAAAGAAAGGTAGTAGCAGTGAGTCTTTTTAAAAGCGGTGTAAGTCTTGTCTGTGCAATTTTGAAAAAAAATCAGTGTTCTCTTTGTTAAGAGGAGCTCGTTGGGAAAAAAAAGATTGTTTGAAGTTGAAAAAAAATGGAAAAGAAGTTACATTTGATGCCAAAACTAATATTATTGTGGAAAGATTTGAAGAGGTGGATCACTATCTGTAATTTCTCACAATTTATTTAGAGATGATTCGTGCTAGATTCTAGAAACACGTGTCACTTATGACATTTGTTCTCATTGAGGGTGGTGTTGTACGTACAAGGAGCTAGATAATGATGATGTGACTATGAGCAACGATCAAACTTATTGTTCTATTTGTTTAGGAAATATCTTTATCAGGATGCATAAATGTACTATGAGAGAGCTACCTGATGTTAAACACATTCTAGATATAAGAAAGAATAAGCTGTGAGTTGTGGCTTTAGAGTCAAAGAGCTACAAGGTTGTTATTGAGAAAGGAGTTCTGAGAATATGTCATGGAGCAATTATTTTTATAAAGGGAGTTTGTCATCACAATCTTTACTAGCTTAAGGGTAATATAGTGACTGGAACGTCTATTGTTGTTGATGATTTTTCTGACGCCACAATGTTGTGGCATATGTGGCTAGTTTATACTTGAGACGCTTTACTTTAGGCTTTGGTGAAATAAGGATTGATCAAATGAGGGTGCACTTGGAAGCTTGATTTATGTGAATTTTTTATGCTCAACAAGAAGATGTGAATATTTTCTGGTATTTTCATCCACAATACAAAATATATCGTAGATTATATTCATACAAATATATGGAGTCTAATAAAGACAACAACATTCAACTGACATAGATACTTTATCTACTTTATTGACTCTAGGTATGTTTGGGTGTATACCATGAAGGACAAAAGTGAAGTGTTGGAGATTTTCGTAACTTGGAAGAAGTGGATTGAGATTCATAATAAAAAAAAACTCGTGTATTAGATTATATAATGAGGGCGAACAAACTTTTGATGCGTTCTTGCAAGAGTCTCAAAGAGCTGGGATAGAGCATCATTTCACTGTTTGAGAGACACCATAATAAAACAAGGTGACAGAGAGGATGAACTGGACATTTGTTAAGAAGGTTTGATATATTTGATATATTCTATTATAAGTCATAAACTGTGCATGTCACTTAGGTGATATATTTACCTTTTGTAGCTATTAGGAAGAAGACCCATAAGAAGATGTGGTTTGGGCATCCTGTTAGAGATTATGAGCACATGAGAGTGTTTGGATGTCTAGCTTACTATCATGTGCTGAATGATAAATTGGAACCACACGCAAATAAGGTGATCTTCATTGGTTTCAGGCATAGACTCGAGGGCTTCAATTTAAATGTTTAGTCAGAAATGAAGATTGTCATTAGCAGGGATGTTACATTCAACAAGGAAATTTTATTAAAAAATCTAGTCTCAAAATAGATAGAGAATTCTAGTGGGACCACAAATATGCAATAGAATTTGGAGTTTGTTTCAATTATATTTATTCTACAAAGTTCATTCACTCTGACTCAAATACATGATTTAGTTATAACTTAGGAGATATCTGTTGATATTACTCAAGAGGTGGTGACTGAAGATGCTGACGATGAGACTCGTGCTTAGGAATACATTTCTAAGAGCAGGACCACACAAAAGAATGTCCCAAAACCAGCTTTGTTGAAGGATCACATTGCATTTACACTTTTATCCACAAAGACAAAAATTACTTGCCACTACAAAGAAGTGGTGGAAAGTCCAAACTATGATATGTTGATTTCAATTGCTAGTCAAATTAAGGTTGATATGATGAAGAATCAATTATCCAAAATTTCAAAATAAAAGAGTTGGGTGAAGCTTGTAAAATTCTTGGCATTGAGATTCTCCGGAACAAGATAGCTAGAAAGGTTTAGCTTTCAGAAAAGATTTATGTGTGGAAGCTGCTGAAGAAATTTAGGATTGATGACTCGAGCAAGGCTATGAGTCTACCTATTGCATCTTAATTTCATTTAAGTTCAGATGATCAGAAATGGAAAGATATGTGACTGGTTCCTTATGCTAGTGTAATGGGCAGACTGATGTATGTTATGGCTTGTACTAGACCAAACATTGCACAAGAAGTTGGTGTTGTGAGAAAATTCATGCATGATCCAGAAAGGAAAAATTGACAAGTTGTAAAGAGTAATTTGAGGTATATGAATGGAACAATTAATGTTGTTTTGGTGTTTGAGTGAAAAAAATCTATTACAGATTTGTGTGTAGGCTACACTGACTCAGACTGTATAGGTGATATGGATAGGCAGAGATCTACAACTGACTATTAATTTACACTGACAAAAGGTTTAGTTAAGGTATCAATTTAGGTTAGAGAGTCAATTTCGTGTCCGAACACAAAATGAAATGACTTGAATAGGGTCAACCCAAACCCAATATGAATAGTAACTAGTTAAATCCTATGACCCGAACTGGAGCTTGGCCCACTAAGCTGATCCTAACGGGAACTTTCGTGCTTATTTAGTAATGTTTAGATTTTCAGGTTCATCCTGAACCCGACGTGAATAATAAACTGGGCAAATTCTCTTTCCCGAACTAGAGTCAAAAAATATTCGGGTCAACCGTAACCTGAATTTTTTGAGTTGAGTTTTAGTTGTGTTGGTGCTTCGAGTCAAGTTTTGACACCCCTAGTTTCAGTCAGTTGGTAATCAGTTCTTTGGTTTACTGTTGCTTTATCTACTATGGAGGTTAAGTACATGGTGGTCACGAAGGTGATGAAGGAAGCAATATAGAAGCATGTCCTATTAGATGACTTGAGAGTTGACCAGGAGACTCTGATAGTGTTCTGTGATAGTCAAAGTATGATATTCTTGGACATAAATTCAGTTCATCATGCTCATACTAAGCACTTTATTGTAAGATACTACTTTGTTTGAGACTTGATTGATGACGACAAAGTTATGTTGATGAAGATAGATACGAAGGAGAATCCAATAGACATGCTCACTAGGGTACTGCTAGTTCAGAAGTTCTTTTATTACATGAGTTTGGTGAACATTAGAGCTTATGGTTGATTGCCCATTTAGACATTTTGAATAATTATGTCAGATTTGATTCATTCAGGAGAGGATACGTAGGCAACCATTATAGTGCAACTGAATTGGAATTTGGAGCTCATTTGATCACCTCTCACTTATCTAGAAGTAAGAAATGAGGTGGATATTATTTATTTATGATTTTCTTAAATTAGGGGTAATTTGATTTTTTTGGATTTATTTACTTGTATATCATGTTCATCCTCTATAAAAGAGAATAGAGTTCATGAAAGTTATGGTGAGAAGTGTAGAAGTTGTAACCGTGAGCTTTTTTCTTTCTACCCATCTTGTTAGCGAAAAAGTCTCCTTCTTCATGGACATTGGCGAATCAATTCAACATCGAACCACGTAATTCGTTTGTGTTTGATTGTTGTTGTGTGAATTTTTTCATTTAAGTATAGCTTTAGCAAAACAATTTTATGCCAAAAAATTATATATATATATATAATCAGAGGAATTAAAATTATTTTTATTAAAATTTATTTTTTTAGTAAATATTTGAAAATTGATGATCATCAAATTATAGAAAAGTTAAAAGGGACATTTTCATATATAACAATCGTTTCATATTTATATACAAAACATTCAAATATTGAATATCGAATAAAAATAATATTTCCATTAATTTTTAAAAATGAATATTTTTTTTCATGCATAAACTTAAAATATTAAATTATTATATAGTCAAATACAAAGTATAAATATGGAAAAAATATTACATCAGTATTACGCACGTAGAGGAACGTGCGTACCCAATGAAATCACGCCACGATATCCCGCGCGACGCAGAAAAAAAAAACGGCGCAGTAACACGGGGAATATGCCCCCCCCGTGTTATTCATGTGTTATTGTGTGTTATTCATGTGTTATTGTATCCTGAGAATATTCCTGGTGTNACGCCGTTTTTTTCTCTGTCGGGAATATTTTCCGTGTTATTCAAGTGTTATTGTGTGTTATTCTGTTATTATATCCTAAGAATATTCTTGTGTTATAATAACACAATAATGTATCAATAACACATGAATAACACAAAAATATTTTTGGTGTTATAATAACACAATAACACATCAATAACACATGAATAACACGCAATAAATGTTATAATAATACAATAACACATCAATAACACATGAATAACACACAATAACACATGAATAACGCATAATAACACATGAATAACACATGAATAACGCGCAATAACACATGAATAACACAGGAGGGAATATTCCCCGTGTTACTGCGCCGTNCATGCATAAACTTAAAAAATTAAATTATTATATAGTCAAATTCAAAGTTTAAATATGAGACATATAACTTCATAAGAATCGTGTTCTACTTCTGTAAATTCACCAAAATTTTATTTACTCTNACGTGATTTCATTGGGTACGCAGGTTCCTCTACGTGCGTAGTACTGATGTAATATTTTTTCATAAATATGAGACATATAACTTCATAAGAATCGTGTTCTACTTCTGTAAATTCACCAAAATTTTATTTACTCTGCGAAATAGCAACATCTGTTGGCAGGTCTTTCGCTCCATCGATGGCGGCGCTGCCCACGGTTTCCCAGACTCGCCGGAGGAAGCGGCGGCGATGGGCCTCATAACAGGCAAGGACAACGTAGTTGATCGCAGCATCCAAGACGCCTACATAATCGCCATAAGACGTGCAAAGAACTTCNTCATCTGTTGGCAGGTCTTTCGCTCCATCGATGGCGGCGCCGCCCACGGTTTCCCAGACTCGCCGGAGGAAGCGGCGGCGATGGGCCTCATAACTGGCAAGGACAACGTAGTTGATCGCAGCATCCAAGACGCCTACATAATCGCCATAAGACGTGCAAAGAACTTCATCTACATCGAGAACCAATACTTCCTGGGAAGCTCTTACGCATGGAGAGAGGATAAAGACATCAAAGTGGAAGACATTGGAGCGCTCCACCTGATTCCCAAGGAACTATCATTAAAAATCGTTAGCAAAATAGAGGCCGGGGAGAGATTCGCAGTTTATGTGGTGGTGCCGATGTGGCCGGAAGGGGTGCCGGAGAGTGGATCGGTTCAGGCGATCTTGGACTGGCAAAGAAGGACAATTGAGATGATGTATGATGATGTGGCAGCCGCATTAAGAGCTAAGGGTTTTTCTGATCAGGTAAGCCCTAGAGACTACCTCAATTTCTTCTGTTTGGGGAATCGAGAGGTGAAGAGGGCTGGAGAGCATGAGCCACCGGAGCGGCCGGAGCCGGATTCTGATTATAGCAGAGCGCAGCA
>JXCR01145972.1:247264-279873 GCA_002079205.1 Phalaenopsis hybrid cultivar
AGGTTGGGGGTTCAAATCCCAAATGATTTTAAGGATTTTACAAAGGGTACTTGCATTTTCTGGGTTAACTTTTTTGAAATTGCTCATAATTATAAGCATTCTTTCTAAAAAAATATATATATTTTAAATTTCACAGCTTTTTTATAATTTTGTATTTCACAGCTTTTTATGATTTTG
The DNA here is from genome assembly GCA_002079205.1 of Phalaenopsis hybrid cultivar. Lineage (NCBI taxonomy): Eukaryota > Viridiplantae > Streptophyta > Magnoliopsida > Asparagales > Orchidaceae > Phalaenopsis > Phalaenopsis hybrid cultivar. Next base: position 247,442 of record JXCR01145972.1, read on the forward strand.
TTTGTGAAAATTTACATACATACCACAAAGTTCTTATATATTTACATATCTAGCGCCTCATCTTTCATGATTATATGAATAACACTCTCAGGTGATAAATTTATGCATGAAAAAATATATTTAAAATTTTAAAAGTAGGTAATAATAATTTTTTTATGTGATATTAAAAATTTGTAAGTAAATATTAAAGTTTGAGTGTTAGATATATAAATAAATAAGAATTGTATGGTAGCATGTAATAGCCCATACCCATTTTGTACATGACATTCCTACCCTTAGAATTTCTATCAAAGTTGCAGTACTTTTATCTTCTAACATTTTTGTTATAAGTCACTTTCAAGGTTTAGATATATATCATTGAACATGCCTTTAAAATCTTTAAAAACATTAATTTTTAAATGTACAGAAATACTTGAAATATGTGGGACATATATATACATAAAAAAATATGGCAGCATGGATTTTGAGGAAATGTAACTGTCCAGAGGAGAAGAGTACGAGGAGCGAGGGCTCACCGACATAAAAATATGAGACCCATTTATCCGACTGAATGCAACAAGGCCAAAGGGTGCAAGGTCAAAACCGTTCAAGCCACGAGGATGATAAAAAAAGGATCGAATAATCCAAGTCCAAACCGTTCGATCATAAACAAGAAAAAGAGACATCTGAGCCAATCACCATGAAGAAGCAGACTCGAAGGAAGACTCAGTCCTTCAACATCTCCAATTATACTGTGGATGCCCAAAAAGTCCTCAATCCATTAGCAAGGATCGACAATGAGGCTAGAGCAGATGACCGACAACGCTAATCGACAACACTGCTCAAGGCTAGCTAGCTGAACCAATCCCAGCGTGCCTGACGGACCGAAACAATCCTACCAACCCGAAGCCAATCAAGCTCAGCAGACTAAACCATAGAGCAGTCGAGAGGTAAACTCATACATGTAAAATACCAAGAATATATGGTATAACCCTTTTTAAACAGGGACAAAAAAGTAACAACATCATGTTGCATCCTCTCCCCTATAAGTTGGAAGATAATTTTGTCAATAAACACAGATTACTATTCATTATTGTTCATTCCTCTCTGCCTCTCTCTCTTCTTATGCTCTAGTTCTTGAGTGTGATTCACATACAAATCAATATTCAACATCCCAAAATGTTAGGTATGACTCATATACCAAATGAGAGACAGATGCTAGAGCGAAACAAAGCGAGACAATGGAGTGGAGCGAAATAATCTGTTCAATCGGGAGAATTTCATTATGTGGGTTGGTGGTGCGGGGCCAACTCCTTGCCATACGATACAAGTGTAATTCTGTAATTACATATTGTACTTTAGGGTTATATATATGTCTGCTTGTAACTCTAAGGCTGATTCCATATTTTGTACTCTTTTCTGAAATTTAAGAAAATGCGCCGCTTTGCTTCTTAGGACGTAGTCATCTTTGTTAAACCTCGTTAAATCTCTGTGTGTTCTTCTAGATTTGTGTAGATTCCTATTTTTCTTCGCCCTAATTTCTCAGCAAGTGGTATCAGAGCGAACTTCTAAAGCATAGAAAAAATTGGCGCAGGGACGAAGAAGATTTGGTTGAGGAATTTGGCAGCTAGGGCTTCAGTTTTTCATTTTAGAAAGCCGAATTTTAGAGAAGAAGGCGATTCAGCTTCGACAGTTTGCGAAGGGTTAGTGACCAGCAAGGGATTCAGGATTGCGCAAGAAGGCTTCGGAGATTTTACTTGGGTGAATTCGACGAAAGTTTTCGGTAAGGGATTTCCGTCGCAGAGGATCGCAACGGTCTGCGAGCAGGTTCGCGCAACAAAGGTTTTGTGAAGTAGATTCACAAAAAGCTCTGCGACCAAGTTCTCATGCTACCAAGGCATGCGACAGAGGGTTCACACCAAGCATTTTGGGTCTTCCAAAATCAAGGGTTTGCAAACATGTCATTCACGAATTGCGGTAGACGGGAGGAGCAGTTTGGCGAGAGGAAGAGTTTGTGAATCGCAGAACACAGAAGCGACTGCTCGACACCATGAGTTATTCGCAACTGAGGCAGACGGGCTCGCGGGAAGGAATTCAAGCTTTCGCTAAGGATTATTGAGGTTGAGGAATATGTAAAAAATTTCGTTGCAGGATTCTTTTCAGATGACAATTTCTGGTGCAAAATTCATAGTGATGAAGTTTGAAGGAACTGATAACTTCTAATTGTGGTAAACAAGGGTGAAAGATTTATTGACACATGAAAGAATCTTCAAGGCTTTGCGAGCTACGAAACGTGATAATATGGAGGATGAAGATTGAGAAGAATTGCAACAATGGGTGACAATAACCATATGCTTATGCTTGACATATGATGTTATATATCACGTAATAAATGTAAAATCTCCAAGGGATGTATGAAAGAAATAAAAAATCGAGTTTATATCCTCATCTTTGATGAATAAATTGTATCTGAAGAAAAAGCTGTATGGGCTGAAAATGGAAAAAGGTTCTGATTTGATGCAGCGTGTGAATGACATCAACCAAATAATCATAGATTTATCATGAATTGATGTGAGTATTGAGGATGAAGACGAGCAATGATTCTGTTGTGTTCATTGCCCTCCTCCGATGAACACCTGGTGATTACTCAAACTTATGGGAAAGAAACAGTCAAAATTGATGAGATTACTTCAACATTGTTGGCTCACAACTAGCGGAAGTAGAATGCAGGAGAAGACTCTCATGGTGATAGTTTATATGTCAAGAGTAATCAAGATCGTGGAAAGAAGAAAGAGGAGGAGAGGTATGGAAGGCAAAATTCTAGATCAAAGTTTAAATGAAAAAAAGACAGTTCATTGCTACAAGTGGAAGAAGCCGAGTCATATGAAGAAAGATTCTCCAAAGCTCAAGAAACAGACTGCGGAGAAACGTGATGCATCATCAAAGTCTGTAAATGTGGTGCAGAGTAACAATTCAAATTGAAGTGACAGTGATATGCTTTCACTTTCATCAATTCAGTTCATGGATGCATGAATTCTTGATTCAATATGCTCTTATCACATAACACCTAAAAGGGGCGATGTTTACTTCATATAAGTTAACTAATTCTGGCTCAGTCTTTTTAGGTGATGATAGATGTTGTAATATTGTTGGTATTGGTGAATTCAGAATTAAGATGTATGTTGACAATGTTAGATCATTATGTGATGTCAGACATATTCCAGATATGAAGAATAATTTGATTTCCATGGGTACTTTACATAAAAATAATTTTATTTCTAAGACAGATGAGGATACAAAAACCATCAGAATTGTTAAAGGTGCATTGACTATGATGAAAGAAAAAATGCAGGTAATATCTATAAACTTTTGGAGAGTACAGTTATAGGTGGAGTTCATTTTGTGGAGTTAGATGATGATGATACAAAGTTGTGACATACGTGTTTGAGTCATCTTAGTGAACGTGGGATGACTGAATTGCATTGAAGATACTTGTTGCATGGTGTTAAAAGTTGCAAGCTCGATTTTTGTAAGTTATCTGTTCTTGGAAAACAGACTCGAGTGAGTTTTATGACTGGAAAGCACAAAACTGAAGGGATTTTATGTGCATTATGATGTATGGGGCCCTACCAGAGAATCATCATTGGAAGGATATTTGTATTTTGTTACATTTATTGATGATTTGTCCAGAAAAAGTTTGGGTGTATTTCTTGAAGCAGAAATCTGAAGTATTTTCTAAATTTAAGCTGTGAAAAGCTTAGGTAAAGACCAAACTGACAGAAAGATCAAGTATTTGAGATCTGATAACGACATAGAGTACACAGATTTACAGTTCCAAAAATTTTGTTAGGAGGATGAGATTCAGAAGTATTTTTTTGTGCAGAAAAGATGAATAGATTTTTAACTGAAAGGGCAAGGTGCTTGAGACTGAATACAAGCCTTTTTAAAAGTTTCTGGGCAGAGGCTGTCAATATCACATGCTATCTCATCAATAGATCATCTCGGGCATCATTAGGTGACAAAGTTGCAGAACAGGTATGGACAGATAATCCAGTTAATTTTGGTCACTTACGAATTTTTGGTTGTCTTGCTTTTGTGCATGTTCTTAGAGATGAAAGACCAAAACTTGATCCAAAATCTAAGAAGTGCATCTTTTTGGGCTACAAGAAAGGTGTGAAAGGATATAAGTTTTGGGATCTGATTGCAAAACAGATGGTGATCAATAAAAATGTAGTTTTTGATGAATAATCCATGTTGTAGCAAAATCAATACAAGGTGCAAGAGAACAGTTCCAGTTCATATACACTGCATATGGGTCTGGAACAACATTCAGTAACAACTAAGACGATTGATAGTTCAGAACCAACACCTGGTGATTCCAATACAAATGATTTACAAAATTACACTTTTGTCAAAGATAGAGAGAGACAAATATAAGGTCTCCTAGCAGATTAGGTTATGAAAACTTGGTCTCTTGTGCATTTCTCATTAACACTGATGAACCAACCACTTATGAAGGAGTTATCACTAGCCAGGAGAAAGATAAATGAATGAGTGCAATGATTGAGGAGATGGAGACTTTGCAGAAAAAATCACACATGGGAGCTAGTTCAGTTTCTTAAGGGAAAGAATGTCATTGGGTTAATGTGGGTGTACAAAAGGAAACCAACAGTATCAGAAAAAGAAAGGAAAAAAAATCAAGGCTCGACTGGTAGCAAAGAGATTTCACAGCAGAAGGGGATATATTATGATAAAATCTTTTCTCCTGTGATCATACATACTTCAATCAGGACAGTGCTTGCATTAGTTGCTATTTAAGATTTGCGTTTGGAGCAAATGGATGTTAAAACTACTTTCTTGCATGATAATTTGGAGGAGTAGATTTACATGGAGCAGCCATAAGGGTTCACTCAACCTGGACAGAAGCATCTGATTTGCAAAATAAAGAAATCGTTGTATGGTTTAAAACAGTCTCCAAGACAATGATACAGGCGGTTTGACTCCTACATTATTCAGATTGGCTACAAGCGATATCAGTATGATTTTTGTATTTATGTGAGAGCATTGTTGATTATTCTAATATGTTTTTATTACTGTATGTTTAAGATATACTAATTGCTGCAAAGAATATGAATGATGTCCGTGACTTGAAAATATTATTAAGATAGGAATTTGACATGAATAACTTGGGTCCTACAAAGAAGATTCTTGAAATGGAGATTCATCGCAATAGATGCTAAAGACGATTATGTTTATCTTAATGAGACTATGTTGAGAAAGTGCTGAACAGGTTTGAGATGAGCAAAACAAAGTCTGTGAGCACTCCATTGGCAAATCATTTTAAGCTTTCTTCAAAACAGTGTGCTAAGACAGTTACAAAAATTGAAGACATGACAAAGGTTTCATTTTCCAGTGCAGTTGGTTGCTTGATGTATGCAATGGTATGTACTCGCCTTGATTTGATTCATCCTGTTAGTCAAGTCTGCAAATATATGTCTAAATCAGGAAGACGACATTAGGAAGCAGTCAAATAGATTTTCAAGTATTTCAAGGGTATTTTAGGGCATAGAGTTATTTTTGTAAGTCATCAAAATGATCTTTCAATTGTGGGGTACGTTGATTCAGACTATGCAGGTAATTTTGATGACAGAAGGTCTACAACTGAGTATGTGTTTACTCTTGGTGGAGGGCTTATATCTTGAGAATCAAATATTCAGTATATTGTGGCATTATCTACAACTAAAGCTGAGTATATGACAGTAGCTGAAGCTCCGAAAGAAGTTTTATGGCTTGCCGGACTAGTAAAAGAACTGGGTGTCGAGCAATGTGGAGTTCAGTTGCATTATGACAGTCAGAGTGTCATTTATCTAGCAAAGAACTAGTTGTACCATGTGAGAACAAAACACGTTGATGTCAGGTAACGCAAGATCAGAGAATTGAATGGTTCTGATGATATTTTGTTGCAAAAGTTTCATACTGACGAAAGTGCAACTGATATGCTGACTAAGCCAGTTACTATTAGCAAGTTCTTGCATTTCTTGGACTTGTTAAATGTTTGCAGTTGCTAGACAGCATGGCAGCCCAACCCACTTCAGCGTGTGTGAAACTCCATGATGTATTTCTCCTAAGGGGCTAGATATTCTCCAAGGTGGAGATATGTTAGGTATGATTCATATACCATATGAGAGACAGATGTTGGAGCAGAACAAAGCAAGCAAGTGGAGTAGAGTGGAAGAATCTGTCCAATCGGGAGAGTTTCGTTACGGGGGTTGGGGGTGTTGGGGCAATGCCCCGCGGTATGATACATGAGTAATTCTGCAATTACGTACTATATTTCAGGGTTATATGTTTGACTATTTGTAATCCTATGGCTTATTCTGTATTCTGTACTCTTTTCTAAAATTGAAGAAAAGTCGTTGCTCTGCTCCCGAGGACGTAGACATCTTTGTCGAACCTCATTAAATCTCTGTGTTCTTCTGGATTTGTGTTGACTCTTGTTTTTCTTTGCCCAAATTTCTCAAAAAGAAAAGTTGCGATGAACATGGATCATGCTATAGATAATAGGAAAAACATCCCACAGAGAAAAAACCCACAACAGAGATATTGACATTACTGAGTACACTAGATAGTTTGTAAACTAATAGATCAAAGAGTTAAAGAATCAAATGTTAGATGTCATCCGAGAAGCGTTGGCTCAGTGAAGAGAGCAATACCCCCGAGAGAAAGTGTTGAACTCCAACGACCGAAGAGTCTCCCAAGTCATAAAAATAGAATGTGATTCTCATTATTTTGATATTGTGGGGTCAACATCAATAAACAAACATCAATTAAACCATATTGAGGTGCCTTGACTGTTCGAGAATGCATTTTTTAGGTAAATCTTAAAGGCTGAGTGATCCCGTACTTAATGCTTATGCACAGTATAACAATAGTTCTGATGATATTTTCACTTATATTTCTTTATTTTGCAACAAAACTAAAAACTTGATCCTGAAGAAAAATAAGAATTTAATTTTTTAATTTAAATATATTTATATTGGGATACTATGTAAGTATACATATCGTTATCAAGTAATATAAGACTTTTTGAATAAGACCTGAATATCGAACCCAAAGGGAAGATTATGCAATATGCACTTTTTAGAAAGTTTTTCTATTTTTAAAAAGATAATTACTTAAACTAAAAATGAGTTTTACAGGAATTTAAAATTTAAATATTTTTGATATTTTTGATATTTTAACGAAACAGTAACGTAGGAATTTAAAATTTAAATATTTTTGGTATTTTTGATATTTTAACGAAACAGTAACAACTATAAAAATGATTTTTGGAGGAATTTAAAATTTAAATATTTTTGGTATTTTTGATATTTTAACGAAATAATAACAACTTAAAAATATAACTAAAGTTTTTGTAGTGAAAAATACTTAATATGAAAATATCTTTTTTTTATCATGAATCAGTAATAAGTATAGGAATTCTGTTGTAGAAGTATGCAAATTGTGTTATGCCAAATAGGAGCAATAATATTCTTTACCCTTACTAGAGATGCTATAAAGAACATTAGCTACTATAGTTTGAATAGTCTTGAAGACCGGCTAGGCAGGGAAGATACTAGCTCTCACTCTAGAGTTCCCTAGAGCAATAATATTCTTTACCCTTACTAGAGTTGCTATAAAGAACATTGGCTAATTTAAAGTTATTTCTGAAGATCGGCTAGGCAGAGAAGATACGAGTTGTCACTCTAGAGTTCCCTTAATTCCCTCCACCTGGGGGCTAACATCTCGAGCCTAGGCAGGGAAGATACCAGCTCTCACTCTAGAGTTCCCTCGATTCCCTCCACCCGGGGGCTAGCATCGCTAGGCAGGGAAGATACTAGCTCTCACTCTAGAGTTCCCTCGATTCTCTCCACCTCAAGGCTAATAGGTAGGGAAGATACCATCTCTCACTCTAGAGTTCCATTAATTCCCTCCACCTGGGGGCTAACATCTCGTATCATAACCTATTTACCCTTACTAGAGATGCTATAAAGAATATTGGCTAATTTAAAGTTTGAATAGTTCTGAAGACCGGCTAGGCAGAGATGTTATAAAGAACATTGACTAATTTAAAGTTTGAATAGTTCTGAAGACCGACTATGCAGAGAAGATACTAGCTCTCACTCTAGAGTTTCCTCAATTCCCTCCACCTGGGGGCTAACATTCCGTATCAGAACCTAAAAAAATAAACCAAGTTGGGGGCTTTAACCTCTCACTTTAAAGTCCTCTAACTCTACATCCATCAATGAATTTATCCATATTTATTTGTGCTCAATCATATAAACTACATTCTCATTCATACAACCTCATGTGATTCTTTATAATTGTTGTCTGAGACAATATCAGCCCGGTTTTTACATGTTCTCACAACAAATTGTAATATCTGGATTGGCCAAATCAAGAAGTAAATGAAGTGCATGAATTTAAATCATCACAATTTCTTCCAACATTAAAGATGAATACTCTCCACAACTTTCATCCAAAATTTAATTACTTATCATTTTAAGATAAAAGATAAGGAAAACTACTCATAATCCATGAAGAAAACAAAGTCACACTTTAATTTAAAAGAAGAAATTATTTTCAAACCAACAACAAGTCTCGATTAAAACCGAAAGTAGTCTAAAACAAAAAGATAAAAACTTATCTTAATTTTTCCACTAAACTCTTGAAGTTCCTTTGAATCTCTTTTCTTTTACAATCACTCAAAACAAACTAACAAAAATGATAGAGTAAATAAAAAATTGTTCCTGAAAATCTCTTCAAACTAACTTGCCGGAGAAGAACTTTCAAAACATGCCAATATCTTCTGGACTCTTTTATAATTCATCTCTTCTTTCTTTTATAGTTTTCCAAAAGGTGTCTTGGAATATTTTCAAAATATGTCTTGATTCGATGTATTTTCCCAAGAGATGCATCCTTTCATGATAATTTTCGTCCATGGTGGTTACAACCACCTATTAAGCTAATGGGTGCCTCAAAAACCTCTTCGAAATTCGTGAAAACCGATTTTACTTGTCTAGTAACTGCCACTGGCGCTTAAGCGTGATGTCTCGACGCTTAGGTGTGGCTTTCTCTGTTTAGCCGGATCTAACACTTAGGCGTCAAAACTCTTTTGCACAAATTTTCACATTTTTGCTCCAAATTTGATCCTTTTTCACTCCCTTAAGCATTTTTTTCCATTTTTACTTGTATCTGCAAGATAAACACAAAAATACATTCCATTAAAGCGCAATATCTAAAAAATAGGTATAAAAATGTCTAAAAACACTATATATTTTAGGTGTATCACTGAGCCACCGGAGAGGTTTAAAATCCAAGCATTGGAGTCATACAAGGGAAAAACCGATCCGATCAAACACATCGCCTCATTTGAGTCAATTGTGTGTTTACTGAGGATAACTGACATGTTAATTTGCATTCTTTTCCTTAGCACACTTAGAGAGTTGGCCCTCAGGTGTTTCAATGCATTATCAATTTGAGTGATCATGTTGTTTGCTTATTTCAAGTGAATGTTTGTGGCATAGTTTTCCAGTTACAAATAATATTAAAAAAAATCTTAGGCCCTTATGTAGTTCTTATAGGGATGGAATGAGAGCTTTCGTTCATTCATCAAACACATCAACAAGGGGAAGTTGAAAGTATAGGACTTGCAGCCCGTAGTAGCTCATGTTGCCTTAGCTCAGTGTTGAAGGAAGGATACTTTTGTCGCGCATTAGGTTTGTAGTGACGAAAGAAACAACCCAAGTTTTTAGATCTGAACAACATTATCTTATCGACTAGGAAGTATAACTCCAAACTTGTTTTCTTCAGAGAAGAATCCTCTACTTGTCGCCAGTAGAACAACCCCTCAATGCGAATGGTGCAGATCGAGGCATCTTTCACATCTTTCAACCTTCTTTCGCTATGAAGACTTTGAGCCACCCTAAGACCACAGGATGACTGATATAACATACCATCAAGGGAGTAATGCTTGGTATCCTGACTAACTCTCGACTTGGTATAATAGGCACCCGTTGTCTAACCTAGAAGTATTTGAAACAACTCCCTTTAGTGGTTCGATGGTTTAGATAATAAATGCCATTCAAAATAAATATTATTTCAAGAGCACGCCCCTCACGAAAAACATAGCTTACATATGGTGCCCCAAGAGGTACCATGCGTACCATCAGAACCATTATCATTACATAGAGGATTGTCGACACCTCCAAGGCCCTATTGAAAAGTCGATCAAGGTCGGAAAGCTTAAGGATTTGTGGCTCTAAGAGTAATGACCCAGCAACAGGAGAATGCTCCAATAGAAGAAATATCAGATAAGCTAGTATGAGCTCACACAATCCACACCACTGGTATAGTTTTTATCATATTTAAATAAAAGGGAAACTCATCCCACCAAGACAGTCTGAAGAGCCTTTAGTTGGGAGAACTGTGAGAAGCCACCCTTGCTTTGAAAAGCAACTCACATGCCCCCATGGAGTGATGAAAGCAGATTAAAGGATCTGCCCATGACAATTTCCCCAACATAAATGAATGACCCATCGTCAAGTTTTTTCAGTCGTTGTTGGACTTGGAGTGTACCTGCTCTCACTTCACCCATGTCTTGATGCATCCTGCGAGCCAAATCCAAACATGCATCCACATGTTCTTCCATTATAGAAACATGGTCCTTTAGCTCAGCGACATCTTCCTTCAAAATCGTGATCCAGTCTCGCATCCCTAATGGCTTTTGCCCATGCTGAAGAATCACCAAACTCCAATTATTCAACAATAGATGAGAAAACCTCTTTAATCCTTGAGAACTCCAAATGAGCGATGGCCAATTTAGATAACAAGCTAGCAACTCCCTCAAAGAAACATGGTAGGAGGATAGGAGATAGTCCCACCATTGACCAGAAATCACTGACATCTTTCTAAGAATTATTCACATGAATTGGGTTGGTTGGTACCAAGATCATCTCATCCCCACCCTCTTCCTCCAAAGTCAGGGACACAACGATAAACTATGGAGTTGGGAGCACCCCTCAAAACTGTACTAGTAATAGTAGAATCCTACACTGTGAGAGAAAGAAAGAAGTCAAACTCAGAGGCCTCCAGGCCATCAGTCTTCATTAGCTCACAATGGTTTAACCTAAAGAAGTGAGGAAGAGAAAAAAATAATAAATAAAATGGCTACATATCTTTTTAAAGTATTTTCAGAGGTTGGTTTGGGGAAACTCATCCCAAGAATATATATATATATATATATATATNCCCTAGTTAGTTGCTTACAATCCATGGTACAAGACTCTTTAGGTTGGGAGTTCAAATCCATTTTAAGGATTTTACAAAGGGTACTTGCATTTTCTGTCTTAACTTTTTTGAAATTGCTCATAATTATAAGCATTTTTTCTAAAAAAAAATATATTTTAAATTTCACAGCTTTTTTATGATTTTGTTTGTGAAAATTTACATACATACCACAAAGTTCTTTTATATTTACATATCTGGCGCCTCATCTTTCATGGTTATATGAATAACACTCTCAGGTGATAAATTTATGTATTAAAAGATATATTTAAAATTTTAGAAGTAAGTAATAATAATATTTTTATGTGATATTAAAGATTTGTAAGTAAATATTAAAGTTTGAGTGTTAGATNCCAGGTGATAAATTTGTGTATTAAAAGATATATTTAAAATTTTAAAAGTAAGTAATAATAATATTTTTATGTGATATTAAAGATTTGTAAGTAAATATTAAAGTTTGAGTGTTAGATATATAAATAAATAAGAATTGTATGGTATGCATGTAACAGCCCGTACCCATTTTGTACATGACATACCTACCCTTAGAATTTCTATAAAAGTTGCAGTACTTTTATCTTCTAACATTTTTGTTACAAGTCACTTTCAAGGTTTAGATATATTTCATTGAACATGCCTTTAAAATCTTTAAAAACATTAATTGTTAAATGTACAGAAATACTTGAAATATGTGGAACATATTTATACATAAAAAATATGGCAGCACGGATTTTGAGGAAATGTAACTGTCCAGAGGAGAAAAGTACGAGGAGGGAGGGCTCACCGACATAAAAATATGAGACCCATTTATCCGATCGAATGCAGCAAAGCCAAAGGCTGCAAGGTCAAAACCGTTCAAGCCACGAGGATGATAAAAAAAGGATCGAATGATCTGAGTCCAAACCGTTCGATCGTAAACAAGAAAAAGAGACATCTGAGCCAATCACCATGAAGAAGCAGACTCGAAGGAAGACTCAGTCCTTCAGCATCTCCAATTATACTGTGGATGCCCAAAAAGTCCTCAATCTATTAGCAAGGATCGACAATGAGACTAGAGAAGATGACCGACAACGCTGATCGACAACACTGCTCAAGCCTAGCTAGCTGAACCAATCCCAACGTGCCTGGTGGACCGAAACAATCCTACCAACCCGAAGCCAATCAAGCTCAGCTGACTAATCCATAGAGCAGTCGAGAGGTAGACTCATACATGTAAAATGCCAAGAATATATGGTATAACCCTTTTTAAACATGGACAAAAAAGTAACAACATCATGTTGCATCTTCTCCCCTATAAGTTGGAAGATAATTTTGTCAATAAACACACAAATTACTATTCATTATTGTTCATTCCTCTCTGCCTCTCTCTCTTCTTACGCTCTAGTTCTTGGGTGTGATTCACATACAAATCAATATTCAACATCCCAAAATGTTAGGTATGACTCATATACCAAATGAGGGACAGATGCTAGAGCGAAACAGAGCGAGGCAATGGAGTGGAGAAAAAGAATTTGTTCAATCGGGAGAGTTTCATTACGTGGGTTGGTGGTGCGGGGCCAACGCCTCGCGGTACGGTACAAGTGTAATTCTGTAATTACATATTGTACTCCAGGGTTATGTATATGTCTGTTTGTAACTCTAAGGCTGATTCCATATTTTGTAATCTTTTTTGAAATTTAGGAAAAGTCGCCGCTCTGCTTCCGAGGACGTAGGCATCTTTGTTCAACCTCGTTAAATCTCTGTGTGTTCTTCTAGATTTGTGTAGATTCATATTTTTCTTCGCCCTACTTTCTCAGCAAGTGGTGTCAGAGCGAGGTTCTACAACATAGAAGAAATCAGCACAGGGACGAAGAAGATTTGGTAGAGGAGTTTGGCAGCTAGAGCTTCAGTTTTTCAATGTAGAAAGCCGAAGTTCAGAGAAGAAGGCGATTCGACTTCGACAGTTTGCAAAGGGTTAGTGACCAGCAAAGGATTCAGGATTGCACAAGAAGGCTTCAGAGATTTTACTTTGGCGAATTCGACGAAAGGTTTCGGTAAGGGATTTGCGTCGTAGAGGCTCGCAACGGTCTGCGAGTAGGTTCCCGCGACAAAGGTTTTGTGAAGTAGATTCACAAAAAGCTTTGCGACCAAGTTTGCGTGTGACAGAGGCTTGCGATAGAGGGTTCACACCAAGCATTTTGGGTCTTCCACAATCAAGGGTTTGCAAACAAGTCATTAACGAATTGCGGTAGACAGGAGGAGCAGTTTGGCGAGAGGAAGAGTTTTTGAATCGCAGAACACAGGCGCGACTGCTCGACACCATGGGTTCTTCTTCGCAACTGAGGCAGACGGGCTCGCGGGAATGAATTCCGACTTCTGGTAAGGATTACTGAGGTTGAGGAATATGCAGAAAATTTTGTTGCAGGATTCTTTTCAGATGGCAATTTATGGTGCAAAATTTATGGTGATGAAGTTTGAAGGAACTGGTAACTTCTAAAAACAAGGGTGAAAGATTTATTGGCACAGAAAGGAATCTTCAAGGCTTTGCGAGCTACGAAACTTGATAATATGGAGGATGAAGATTGGGAAGAATTGCAACAATGAGTGGCAGTAACCATATGCTTATGCTTGACAGATAAGGTCATATATTACACAATGAATGTAAAATATCCAGGGGATGTATGAAAGAAATCAGAAACTGAGTTTATGTCCTAATCTTTGACGAATAAATTGTATCTGAAACAAAAGCTGTATGGGCTGAAAATGGAAGAAGGTTCTGATTTGCTGCAGCGTGTGAATGACTTCAACCACATAATCACGAATTTATCATGGCTTGATGTGAGTATTGAGGATGAAGACCGAGCAATGATTCTGTTATGTTCATTGCCCTCCTTCGATGAACACCTAGTGACTACTCAAACTTATGGGAAAGAAACAATCAAAGTTGATGAGATTACTGCAACATTGTTGGCTCAAAACTAGCGGAAGTAGAATGCAGGAGAAGATTCTCATGGTGATAGTTTATATGTCAAGGGTAATTAGGATCGTGGAAGGAAGAAAGAGAAGGAGAGGTATGGAAGGCAAAATTCTAGATTAAAGTTTAAATAAAAAAAAGACAGTTCATTGCTACAAGTCGAAGAAACCGAGTCATATGAAGATAGATTGTCCAAAGCTCAAGAAACAGACTGAGGAGAAACATGATGCATCATCCAAGTCTATAAATGTGGTGCAGAGTAATAATTCAGATTGAAGTGACAGTGATATGCTTTCAGTTTCATCAATTTAGTTCATGGATGCATGAATTCTTGATTCAATAAGCTCTTATCACATAACACCTAACAGGGGCGAGGTTTACTTCATATAAGTTAACTAATTCTGGCTCAGTCTATTTAGGTGATGATAGATGTTGTAATATTGTTGGTATTGGTGAATTCAGAATTAAGATGTATGATGACATTGTTAGACCATTATGTGATGTCAGACATATTCCAGATATGAAGAATAATTTGAATTCCACAGGCACTTTACATAAAAATGGTTTTATTCCTAAGACAGATGATGATACAAAAACCATCAGAATTGTTAAAGGTGCATTGACTGTGATGAAAGGAAAGTTAAATTTAGGTAATATCGACAAACTGTTGAAGTGTACAGTTGTAGGTGGAGTTCATTTTGTGGAGTTAGATGATGATGATACAAAGTTATGACATATGTGTTTGAGTCATCTTAGTGAACGTGGGATGACTGAATTGCATAGAAGATACTTGTTGCATGGTGTTAAAAACAACAAACTTGATTTTTGTAAGCTATGTATTCTTGGAAAACAGACTCGAGTCAGTTTTATGACTGAAAGCACAAAACTGAAGGGATTCTTGATTATTATCAGGGAATCGTCATTGGGAGGATATTTGTATTTTGTTACATTTATTGATGATTTGTCCAGGAAAGTTTGGGTGTATTTCTTGTAGCAGAAATCTGAAGTATTTTCTAAATTCAAGCTGTGGAAAGCTTAGGTGAAGAACTAAACTGACAGAAAGATCAAGTATTTTAGATCTGATAACGACATAGAGTACACAGATTTATAATTTCAAAAATTTTGTGAGGATAAGTTTTAGAGGCATTTTTCAGTGCAGAAAGGATGAACAAGTTTTTAACTCAAATGACAAGGTGCTTGAGACTGACTACAGGGTTTTCTAAAAATTTCTGGGCAGAGGCTGTGAATACCACATGCTATCTCATCAATAGATCACCTCGGGCATCATTATGTGACAAAGTTGCAGAAGAGGTATAGACAGATAATCCAGTTAATTTTGATCACTTACGAATTTTTGGTTGTCCTACTTTTGTGCATGTTCTTAGAGATGAAAGACCAAAACTTGATCCAAAATCCAAGAAGTGCATCTTTTTGGGCTACAAGAAAGGTGTGAAAGGATATAAGTTTTGGGATCTGATTGCAAAGCATATGGTGATCAGCAGAGATGTAGTTTTTGATGAACAGATGGGTCTGGAACAACATTCAGTAGCAACTAAGACGATTGATAGTTCAGAACCAATACATGGTGATTCCAATACAAATGATTTACAAAATTACACTCTTGTCAGAGATAGAGAGAGACACATGAATATAAGGTCTCCAAGTAGATTAGGTTATGAAAACTTGGTCTCTTGTGCACTTCTCATTAGCAGTGATAAACCAGCCACTTTTGAAGGAGCTATCACCAGCCTGCAGAAAGATAAATGAATGAGTGCAATGATTGAGGAGATGGAGACTTTGCAGAAAAATCGCACATGGGAGCTAGTTCAGCTTCTTGAGGGAAAGAAGATTATTGGGTTAAAGTGGGTGTACAAAAGGAAACCAGCAGTATCAGAAAAAGAAAGGGAAAAGTTCAAGACTCGACTTGTAGCAAAGGGATTTCACAGCAGAAGGGGATATATTATGATGAAATATTTTCTCCTGTGGTCAGACTTACTTCAATCAGGATAGTGCTTGCATTAGCTGCTATTTAGGATCTGCGTTTGGAGCAAATGNTCCCTCTGGTAGGTATAAGCTCTGATGAGATCAACAAGATTCAAAACATAAAGAGTTGGAAAGGAGGAGTCAGAATACCAACCTTTCTTAAGATTGATTAAGGCAAACCAATCATTTGAGTTGTTGCTTAGCTTTACTCTCTCATCCTGCATTAAAGCCTATTTAAGCATGAATCCTTTCCTCTTCTTCTAAGATGGGAGGAGGAGGCAAGTCATGGGTGCTTTCCCATTACGACACACATCCTTTTATTTTGGGGGGTGTCGATCTTGAACTTAGGTTCGCTGGACAACCCGCTTCCTCCCTCATAGAAAGATTGATGAAGAAATGAGTGACTGAGCTAGCAATGACAAACGTTGCTTCTTCTCATTCCATTAGGTGTCCCCTTCATGGCAGCTTAACTTGCCAATCTCACGTCACGACCTCTCAGTGCTATGCATCTGAGGGTCCCACAACTGATAGAGAAATTTCAATGGGCGTTGTAACAATGTTCCTCTTAATAAGGATTAGCTCACCAGTGACGATCATTTGAAAAATAATAGAGGAATCATACACAAGAATAAACCATTTTTACACTTTCTTGGTCTTCCCCAACACAAACTACTATAGATTTTTGTCAACCATCCACTTCAACAGTTTTGGGGCTGGCATATTCAATACAATCGGTCATATGATCCATCTTCCTTGTGCTCGGGTGGCAACCCTGCCTCTCATTTGGCCTCATGAGCATCAGAGGCTGCCTAACCCATCTTCATCATCCATTTGAAAGCATTTATTTGTAACACATGGCTGAAAATTACAGAATCAAGGTATTGGAGGATCAAAAGTTGACATCATTCGACCTTCCTAGCTTCCACCAATACCCAATCAGATGCTTTCTTCTTTGCTTTGGTGGGGGTGTACGCAAAGTACATGGTCTGAATGTACCACCCAAGAGAGAAGAACTGAGGCAGAAGCAAAGGTTTTTGTTCAACTTTTTATTTTCTATCCCTAAAAGCTAAAAGTTACTGATATACGCAAATTGAACATTGTTTTCAGAACCGACCCAAAACTCAAATAGATAGGCAAAGATCTCCATCGAACAAGGGATTCCCAAATCAAGATAAAAAATGATAAAGGTCATGATTTTTGCTATGGCCATATCTAGGCCGAAATATGCTCATAGTGATTAAGAATGACCCGCAGCTTATGGTGCAAGGGTAGTCTTAAACTAAAGTTAAATTAGTCTTTGTAGAAAATGTGATCGATGCCGAATGGAGAAGTCACTCTACCTTTCTCGGCGGTGACTCGAAGCTTCATGATGAGATCAAGACACAGGCTTCGTGTGGTCAAACCAATCCCCTCGAGAAATCGATGATCTATAGTAGAAGATGATCAACTTGAAGGCCTTTGGAGAATGTTCTGGATCCATTGAGCTGTGTAAAAGAAGGAAAAAAGTGGAAGGAACAAAGAAAATTAGAGAGGAAAAGATAGTAAAAGAGTAGCATTATCAAGCCTCTCACCCTTATATGTATTGGGAAACAAAAGAAGCAAAAAAAAAGTGCTCTGGAGCTAGCACAAGAGGAAATATTTTACTTAGGATTCATATGCTGCTTCAACCAAGATATATCCCAACTAGAACAACCTCTTATACAAACTTTTTCTCCCAAACTTAAACTAGTTCAACTGATCCTGTTTTTCTTGAGCCTAGAGAATAAAGGACCTTTTCTGATATCTGACAATTCTTGGTGAAGAGTGGCCATCTCCTCCATCCTCTTTAAATTCTACACATGAGCAAGCATCTCTCATATTTTCTTATCGCGATAAACCGCGGTCGAGCAAGAAAAATTGTTCTCAATCTCATTTTGACATCAAGGCATTGACTTGGGGGATATTTAATGTCCATTAGTTGCTTCTACATGGGCCTCGAGAGGATTTCCTGGGCAGTAAACCTTACCATTCTCACTCTAGAGTTGGCTACCCCTGATTCGCTCCTAGGTAGACTATTTTGGTGTCATGGTTGGTTCTCGTTAGTTATTGCTCATGAATTTTGAGATTAGGTCAGCTGCACCAATACAGCGTAATAACCATAAGACCCAAATGAATTGAAAATCAAGTAGCAAGATCATGGCTCTTATTACCGAAGAGTCGATCACACTCAAACAATGTAAGTGACAAGGTGCTCTTATTGGGTGGTGGTAGAGCATTGGTTGCATCTTCTGCTCTAGGAGACAATAGAGCACCAACTTCTTCTTGTACATTCTGTCTGGCCGATGGTTCCTATGTCACAGTGGAAGGCTAGGCCACTGGATTGATAGTTGAGCCGATCTCCTTAGCGTTCTCCCGCCTGATGCTGAGGAATGAATCTGACGACCTCACCTAATTCGACTGCATAATTGCTTTTTTTTTCTTAGAAATGTATTTATTCTTCTTTAACCTTTCAAGTGATACAACTCATTTGATCTCTTGACATCAACATGAAGCGGATCTTTGTTGTGGATGTCAACAAAGGGATTTGGCAAGTTCTCTATTATAGCGCTTGATAGCTGACTAATTCAAACAAAAAGGGATGCAACACAAATATAGAATGTAAAGATTCTTCTCAAGCCTTATTTATAAGGATCAAAGATTTGGAAATCAAAGAGTTCAATTATTGAATCAATAATTAAGAGTAATTATGATATAAATTTTTTATTAAATTATATTATTCTTTTTGTAACATCACTTTCAAGAAGTGAGAGAATTGAGCAACTAAATTAGATGTAACAGTCTAGAGGAGAAGAGGGAAGGCTCACTGGAAGAAGAAAATGAGGCCCACTTGTCCGACCAATTGTAGCCATCCAAGCCAATGACAACAAGGCCAAAACTGACTTAGCCATGAGGAGGATAAAAATACTACAACATGATCCGAGTCTTAACCGTTCGATCTGAAACGTGATAAAAAGACATATGAGCCAACCATAAAAAAAACTAATCCGAGACAAGACACAATCCCTCAACATTTCCAATCATATTGGGGATGGCCAGAAGTCCCCCATCTATTATAAATGGTTGACAACCATACTAGATCAACTAATCGATAATGTTGACATAGCTAAACTATTGAACCAATCCCGCTAACCTAAAGCGAATCAAGCTTAGGCGATTGAGTTAGAGCAATCGAATGATACACTCATACATGTAAAATTCTAAGAATATCCTTTATAAACCCCTTTAAAGTAGGGGTTAAAAACTTAACATTATCATATTGTGCCATCTTTCCTATAAATAGAGAGATAATTTTGTGAATAAAGACACAAATTATTGTTCATTAACATTCACTCATCTCTCTCTTTTCCTTCCCCCTTCTTACGCTTTACTCCTTGGGTGTGATTCACAAAAAAATTAGGATTCAAGAATATCCTACACTTTACATATTCATAAAATCTCAAATAGTTTAAAATTTTTTTATGCCAATAGATGTTTTTTCCACTTCTTTTGTTATATTTAATTTTTTCACTAATTATTGGAATGTCAATCAAGTAGGAGTATACTTATAATTTTTTTTAAGGAAAAGAAAGTAACTCTGAATCTTTCAAAGTCTTTTTATGGTGGGGTGGGGTGGGGTGGGGTGGGGTGGGGTGGGGACGGGGGTGTATTTACATACGTATCACAAATTCCTATGGATTTACATATCTAGTACTTAAACTTTACATTTTAGATTCATACCATCGAAACCTTTCATATCATTAAAAATATACCACTATTTTAACTTTTAAAAAGATGAAATACAACTTCTCATGCATAGGTAAGGTGGTATATATGTAAAAAGTAAAGTTTAGGTGGTAGATATATAAATACATAGGAACTAATTGGGGTATATATATAAATATTTTTTCTACATAGTAATGTGAAGCAAAAAAGTAGATTCTAATGTCTAAGGCCATAAAAATTCCTTCATATTTTGTTTCAGTGGATGATGAGTACATAATTGTGGGCTCAGCCAACATCAACCAGAGGTCAATGGATGGAGGAAGGGACACTGAGATCGCCATGGGAGCTTACCAGCCCAACCATTTATCTTCCTTCCAACCTCCAAGAGGTCAGATCCACGGCTTCCGTCTATCACTCTGGTGCGAGCATTTGGGAATGATTGATGATACCTTCCTCCACCCTGAAAGCATGGAGTGCATCCTCAAGGTGAGGAAGAATGCAGAGGAGAGATGGTTGTCCTACTTTGGAATTCTTCTATATGGTGACTTATCGGGACACCTGCTAAGTTACCCTATCAGTGTCGAAAATAATGGCAAGATTGCTATGTCATCGGGGATGGAGTTCTTTCCTGACACCAAAGCTCGGGTTCTTGGCACCAAGTCTGACTACCTTCCTACAATTCTTACTACTTAGGTGTTAGCTTGGTGTTGCGTATATTTTATGTCACATGGATTCATTTATGTTTGTTAAGGAAATGATTTGATGTCACATTCGTGATGTTTGTTTAAGAGGAAAGGAAAAGGAACATTTTACTATTTGCATTTGTGTAAGTTGCCTATTTGATGGCTGCGAATATGTTTGTAGACTCCTATCATGCATGTGAAATATTATCTTTTAAAATTTTATGTGGGTAGTGTTTTGAACTATTTAATGTTAATGATATGATCATAAAATGAAGAATTTTGTTGAATAGTTTTTGTCCCCCAAAAACATGAGTCACTTATAGCAAACATCAGTAGGCTTCCCTCTCTCCTAGGTTCTATTTTAAATCTTGTATGTTTGAAATTTTAAATCTTGTGAAGTCTTTAATATCTTAGTGTTTCAAAATAATCTCGTCACAATAAATCTTTATTGCTTATGATAATTTATTTTTACACTCCAATAACCCAGTATTTTTTAGCTTGAGATACTATCAGCTTTCCTCTTTCATGCTTCACCACCAAGGTAATGAACAAGACCCCTCATCATTATTTCTCTTCCGTAGAAGACATTAGGGAACCCGATAAAATTAATTTTATGCAACCCATTTTTCTTCTGTCTAATTGCAAAATTTGTGAACCCAGTTAAATGATGCATATGTTGCTTTAATTCATTCTGCCTATTGCCTACACCCATGCATAACTAGGCACTATCTCCTCCTATGTGAGCATTTTTAATTCTAGTTTTTGTTGTCATTTTATCCTCTAGAATTTTCTTTACCCGCAAAAGCATGGTGTTAAGGATGGGCCAACCATTCCTTATAACATTTTCTAAGATTCTTGTCAGAAAGCCTAAAAAATGTCTAAGAGGCAAACCTTTTCTCTAAATTAGGAAGCTAACAGAACCCGCAAATCATTACAGATCAATTCAAAAAGATAACACAGAGTGCTCACGTTCTTGTGAGTATCAGAAGATTTTAAAATAAAAATAAATACAATTACGACTGCAATGAGAAATATTCGAATATTCCATTTAAAACTCTGACTACGAAAATAAACCTATATTCAGATCCAGAAATTATGAAAATTAAAAACTATTGAAATAATGATGCCTTGACAAGTGCTTATGTAGGATTATGTAATAGGTAGCACGTACAAGTGAATGCTTTGCATTTGAGAACCGGTTAGATTGCTTATTTTTTCACTTTCTATGCTTTTATGGAGAATGATTTGATGAACTATTTTTCTCAAACAACTTAGAACACCATCCACATTATCAAGTTTGCATTTTCTTTGTTTCTAAGTTTATTATTAAGTTAAGATAAATGCTGATTCATTTATAATATAGCTTACAAGTTTACTTTTCATATATTCTAATGGCTTTCTTTTACTATTCTATTTTGGCTATCAATCATTAAGAATAAAGATCGTTTAAGAATACAGTATGTGAGAATCAATGATCTGTTGTGTTAGACAACACTTATCATTTAAGAAAACGGTATAAATATGTTACACAACACTTATCTATTTACATGCTTAACATCCAATCTTTATACTTTTACATATGAAGTTATTCAAATGACTCATCATTTATGCTTTTATAAATATTTCACTTAAAACAACAGAATATAAAACTAAATTACATTACAAAGTCTGAATATAAATAGTACACTTAAAACTAAAGTGAATTACAAATTCTTTTGAAAACTTTTTATGCTTATGTGATATATAAATTACAGAATTTTCTGAAAATCCCAGCAAACCTTGTCTACTTATGATGTTAATGAGGTGTAATTATCGTCAAACTACATGGCTTTTACTCTAAAATTCTGTAGAAGATTCAATTTGAGACAAAGCTAAGATCAACACTAGATGTATATATGGTTATCAAAATACACAACTAAAGAAATGTTTGACACAACAAATTATTTGGAGAAAAGCCAACAATCAGTTGGAGGACCATAAATCATGTAAGGATTTATATGCCCATGCTAGATGCTGTGAAAAAGGTGAATTGGTCATATCAAAAAATGCTTACAGTGGACTGGGAATATGTTGAGAAGAGAAGTATAAAGGAGAGCTTCGATCCTGAGCCTTTCGTCTGCCAAAGGTCCTGCGGTTTGAGTGTTGGACAGCTTTGAGCCTTTCGTTTGCCAAGGGCTGGGGGAATCGTGACCAGGACGGGTTGGGAGAAATCACGACCGAATCGAAGACAAAAGATCGAGTGCTCTCTGCCTTGCACAGCGACCGGGACAGGTTGGGAGAAATCGCGAGATGAAGATCGAGGGTTGGAGGAATCGCGACCGGGATCGGAGAGGAGAAGGGATTGTGGACAAGATCGAGGGCTGGAGGGTAATAAGCTCGAATGAAATGCCGAAAGCAAGCTCCGAAGTGCGGCCTCAAATAATGAAAAATTTGGGTCATGTTATTTTGTACCGCCATCCATATGCGCGGAACAAACGTAAGGTCAGCGATTTCAGAACTTCCACTGCGGGAATAAGCAGCCCCAAACAAACACTTAATTTCTGTGTATTAACAGTTAAACTTCAACTGCCCCAAACAAATACTTATTTTCTGTGTATTAACATTTTCTGTGTTAACTTTTTTGAGATTGCTCATAATTATAAATATTTTTTCTAGAAAAAAAATATATTTTAAATTTCGCAGCTTTTTTATGTTTTTGTTTGTGAAAATTTACATACATACCACAAAGTTCTTATATATTTACATATCTAGCGCCTCATCTTTCATGGTTATATGTATAACACTCTCAGGTGATAAATTTATGCATGAAAAGATGTATTTAAAATTTTAAAAGTAGATAATAATGATATTTTTATGTGATACTAAAGATTTGTAAGTATATATTAAAGTTTGAGTATTAAATATATAAATAAATAAGAATTGTGCGGCATGCATGTAACTGCCGACATCCATTTTATACATGACATTCCTACCCTTAGAAATTCTATAAAAGTTACACAGCTTTTATCTTCTAACATTTTTGTTATAAGTCACTTTCAAGGTTTAGATATATTTCATTAACTTGCCTTTAAAATCTTTGAAAACATTAATTGTTAAATGTACAGAAATACTTGAAAAATGTGGAAAATTTGTATACATAAAAAATATGGCAGCGCGGATTCTAAGGAAATCTAACTATCCAGAGGAGTAGAGTACGATGAGGGAGGGCTCATCGACATAAAAATATTAGACACATTTATCCGATCGAATGCAGCAAGGCCAAAGGCTGCAAGGTCAAAACCGACCAAGCCACGAGGATGATAAGAAAGGACCAAATAATCTGAGTCCCAACCGTTCAATCATAAACAAGAAAAAGAGTCCGAGCCAATCATCATGAGAAGCAGACTTGAAGGAAGACTCAGTCCTTTAGCATCTCCAATTATACTGTGGTTGCCCAAAAGTCCTCAATCTATTAGCAAGGATCGACAATGAGACTAGATCAGACGACCGACAATGCCGACCAGAAACACTGCCCAAGCTTAGCCAGCTAAACCAATCCCAGTGTGCCTGGCGGACCGAAACAATCCTAGCGACCCAAAGCCAATTAAGCTCAGTTGACTAAGCCATAGAGTAGTCGAGAGGTAGACTCATACATATAAAATACCAAAAATATATGGTATAACCCTTTTAAAATAGGGACAAAAAAGTAACAACATCATATTGCACCCTCTCCCCTACAAGTTAGAAGATAATTTTCTCAATAAACACACGAATTACTATTCATTATTGTTTACTTATCTGTGTCTTTCTCTCTTCTTGCGCTCTAGTAATTAGATGTGATTCATATACAAATCAAGATTCAACATCCCAAAATGTTAGGTATGACACATATACCAAATGAGGGACAACTGCTAGAGCAGAACGGAGCGAGCCAATGGAGCGGAGCGAAAGAATCTGTCCAAGTGGGAGAGTTTCTTTACGTGGGTTGGGGGTGTGGGGCCAACGCCCCACTGTACGATACATGGGTAATTTTGTAATTACATATTGTACTCTAGGGTTATATAAATGTCTGTTTGTAACCCTAGGGCTTATTCCGTATTCTGTACTCTTTTTTGAAATTGAAGGAAAGCCGCCACTCTGCTCCCTAGGATGTAGGTATCTTTGCCGAACCTCATTAAATCATTTTATGTCCTTCTAGATTTGTGTCGATTTCTATTTTTATTTGCCCTAATTTCTCAACAAGTGATATCAGAGCGAGGTTCTAGGGCATATAAGAAATCGACGCTAGGGCAAATAAGATTTGGCTGAGGAGTTTGGCGGATAGGGCTTAAGTGTTTCATTGCAGGAAGCCGAATTTCAGAGAAGAAGATGATTCGACTTCGACAGTTTGCGAAGGGTTAATGACCAGCAAAGGTTTAGGATCACGTAGAAAGGCTTTGGAGGTTTTACTTGAGCGAATTTGATGAAAGGTTTTGGTAAGGGATTTGCGACGTAGAGGCTCGCAACGGTTTGCGAGCAGGTTTGCGCGATAGAGGTTTTGCGAAGTAGATTTAGAAAAAGCTTTGCGACCATGTTCGTGCGCGAGGTCTGCGACAGAGATTTCACACCAAGCAATTGGGGTTCATCCACGAACAAGGGTTTGCAAACAAGTCATTCAAGAATTGCGACAGACGGGAGGAAGAGTTTGTGAATCGCAGAACACAGGCGCGACTGATGGACACCGTGGGTTCTTCTTTGCAATTGAGGCAGACAGGCTCGCGGGAATGAATTTTGGCTTCCGTGAAGCATTACTGAGGTAGAGGAATATGAAAAAAATTTTGTTGCATGATTCATTTTAGATGACAATTTATGGTGCAAAATTCTAAGTGGAGAAGTTTGATGGAACTTGTAACTTTAGATTATGATAAAAAAGGGAGAAAGACTTGTTGGCACATGAAGGAATTTTCAAGGCATTATGAGCTACGAAGCCTGATAATATGAAGGATAAAGATTGAGAAGAATTACAATAACGAGTGACAGCAATCATATGCTTATGCTTGATAGATAAGGTTATGTATCACATAATAAATATAAAATCTTTAGGGGATGCATGAATGAAATCAGAAGCTCAGTCTATGTCCAAATCTCTGACAAATAAATTGTATCTGAAGCAAAGACTGTATGGGCTGAAGATGCAAGAAGGTTTTGATCTGTTGAAGCATGGGAATAGCTTCAATCAAATAATCACAAATTTATCATGGCTTGAAGTGAGTATTGAGAATGAAGACCGAGAAATGATTCTGTTGTATTCATTGCTCTCCTCCGATGAACACTTGATGATTACTCTAACATATGGGAAAGAAACAATCAATGTTGATGAGATTACTGTCACATTATTGGCTCACTACTAGCGGAAGCAGAATGTAGGAAAGACTCTCATGGTGATAGTTTATATGTCAAGGGTAATCAGGATCGTGGAAGGAAGAAAGAGAAGGAGAAGTGTGGATGGCAAAATTCTAGATCAAAATCTAAAGAAAAAAAGAGATGATTCATTGCTACAAGTGCAAGAAGCGAAGTTATATGAAGAGAGATTATCCAAAGCTTAAGAAACAGACTGAGGAGAAACGTGATGCATCATTCAAGTTTGTAAATGTAGTGCAAAGTGACAATTCATATTGAAGTAATAGTGATATGCTTTCAGTTTCATCAACTTAGTTCATGGATGCATGGATTCTTGATTCAGTAAGCTTTTATCACATAACACCTAATAGGGGTGTCACTTACTTCATACAGGTTAACTAATTCTGGCTCAGTCTATTTATGTGATGATAGATGTTGTAATATTGTTGGTATTGGTGAAGTCAGAATTAAGATGAATGATGATATTGTTAGTGCATCATGTAATCTCAGACATATTTCAGATATGAAGAAGAATTTGATTTTCATGGGCACTTTACATAAAAAATGTTTTTATTCCTAAGGCAGATGAGGATACAAAAACTATCAGAATTGCTAAAGATGCATTGAATGTGATGAAATGAAATTTAAATTCATGTAATATCTACAAATTTTTGGAGAGTACAGTTGTAGGTGAAATTCGTTCTGTGGAGTTAGATGA
Organism: Phalaenopsis hybrid cultivar; assembly: GCA_002079205.1. NCBI lineage: Eukaryota > Viridiplantae > Streptophyta > Magnoliopsida > Asparagales > Orchidaceae > Phalaenopsis > Phalaenopsis hybrid cultivar. The sequence goes on from JXCR01145972.1 coordinate 274,179, forward strand.
TGATGATTCAAAGTTATGGCATATGTGTCTAGGTCATCTTAGTTAATGTGGGGTGATTAAATTGCAAAGAAGAAACCTGTTGCATGGTGTTAAAAGCTGCGAGCTCAATTTTTGTAAGTTCTATGTTCTTGGAAAACATACTAGAGTCAATTTTGTGACTAGAAAGCACAAAACTAAAGAGATTCTTAATTATGTGCATTCTGATGTATGGGGCCCTACTAGGGAATCATTATTAGGATGATATATGTATTTTTTTACATTTATTGATGATTTATCGAAGAAAGTTTGGGTGTATTTCTTGAAGCAAAAATCTGAATTATTTTCTAAATTCAAGCTGTGGAAAGCTGAGGTGGAGAACAAAACTGGCAGAGAGATCAACTATTTGAGATCTTATAGCGGCACAAAGTACACAGTTTTGCAGTTTCAAAAATTTTGTGAGGATGGGATTCAGAGGCATTTTTCAGTGCGCAAGACATCACAACAGAATGACGTTGCAGAAAGGATGAACATGTCCTTAACTGAAAGGACAAGGTGATTGAGATTGAATGCATATCTTCCTAAAAGTTTATGGGCAGACGCTGTGAATATGACATGGTATCTTATCAATAGATCACCTCGGACATCATCAGGTGATAAAGTTGCAGAAGTGGTATGTACAGGCAATCTAGTTAATTTTGATCACTTATGAATTTTTTGTTTTCTTGCTTTTGTGCATGTACCTAGAGAAGAAAGACCAAAACTTGATCCAAAATTCAAGATATGCCTCTTTTTGGGCTACAAGAAAGGTGTGAATGGAAACAAGTTTTAGGATCTGATTGCAAAGCAGATGGCGTTCAGTAGAGAAGTAGTTTTTGATGAACAATCCATATTGCAGGAGAATCAAGACAAGGTGCAAGAGAACAATTCCAGTTCATATATAGTGCAGATTGATCTAGAACAACATTTGGTAGCAACTAAGACGTTTATAGTTCAGATCCAACACTTGGTGATTCCAATATAGATGATTTGCAAATTACATTATTGTCAGAGATAGAGAGATACACACTTATATAAGGCCTCCTAAAAGATTGGGTTATGAAAACTTGGTCTTTTGTGCACTTCTCATCAGCAGTGATGACCCGACCACTTTTCAAGGAGCTATCACCAACCAGGATAAAGAGAAATTGAGGAGATGAAGTCTTTGCAGAAAAATTGCACATGGAAACTAGTTCAGCTTCCTGAGGGAAAGAAGACCATTGGGTGCAAGTGGGTGTACAAATGGAAACTAGTAGTATCAGAAAAGGAAAGGGAAAAGTTCAAGGCTCGATTGATAGCAAAGGGATTTTCACAACAGAAGGGGATATTTTATAACGAAATTTTTTCTCCTGTGGTCAAACATACTTCAATCAAGGCAGTGCTTGCATTAATAGCTATTTGGGATTTGCGTTTGGTGCAAATAAATGTTAAAACTACTTTCTTGCATGATGATTTGAAGGAGCAAATTTACATGGAGCAGCCAGAAGGGTTCACTCATCCTGGACAGGAGCATCTAGTTTGCAGAATATAGAAACATTGTATGGGTTGAAACAGTGTCCAAGACAATGATACAAACGGTTTGATTCCTACATGATTCAGATTGGCTATAAGCAATGTCGTTACGATTGTTGTGTTTATGTGAAGAGCCTTGATGATTGCTCTATTATTATTCTGTTACAGTATGTTGAAGATATATTGATTGCTGCAAAGAATATGAATGATGTCTGTGGATCGAAAGCTTTATTAAGATAGGAATTTGATATGAAAGACTTGGGTCCTACAAAGAAGATTCTTGGAATGGAGATTCATCGAGATAGAGGCTAATGCCGATTATGTTTATCTTAATGAGGCTAAGTTGAGAAAGTGTTGGACAGGTTTGAGATGAGAAAACAAAACCTGTGAGCACTCCATTGGAAAATCATTTTAAGCTTTCTTCAAAACAGTGTGCTAAGACAGATACAAAAATCAAATACATGGAAAATGTTCTATTTGCTTGTGCAGTTGGTTGCTTGATGTATGCAATGGTATGTATTCACTTTGATTTGGCTCATGCTATTGTCAAGTCTTCAAATACATGATTAAAACAGGAATAAAACATTGAGAAGTGGCCAAATAATTTTCAAGTATCTGAAGGGTATTGTAGGACATGAAATTATTTTTGGAAGTCAGCAGAATGATTCTTCAATTGTGGGGTAAGTTGATTCAGACGATGCAGGTGATTTGGATTATAGAAGCTCTTCAACTGGGTATGTGTTTACTCTTGGTGGAGGGCCTATATGTTGGGCATCAACATATTAGTCTATTGTGGCATTATCTACAACTGAAGCTGAGTACATTGCAGTAGCTGAAGCTGCATAAGAAGCCTTATGACTTGTTGGGCTAGTAAAAGAACTGGTGTTGAGCAATGTGGAGTTCAGTTGCATTGTGAAAGTTAAAGTGTCATTTATCTGGCCAAGAACTAGTTGTACCATGCGAGAACAAAACACGTTGATGTCAGGTAACACAAGATCGGAGAATTAATTTTTTCTATTGATTTTAGTTGCAAAAGGTTCATACTGATGAAAATGCAACTGATATGTTGACCACGCCAGTTACTATAAACAAGTTCTTGTATTACTTGGATTTTTGAATGTTTGTAGTTGCTAGACAACATGATAGCAGTGTGTAAGAAACTCCATGATGTATTTATCGTAAGGGCCTAGATATTTGCTAAGGTGGAGATTTGTTAGGTATGGCTCATATACCAAATGAGGGACAAATGCTGGAGCAGAACAAAGTGAGTTAGTGGAGCGGAGTGGAGGAATCTGTCCAATTAATGGAGTTTTGTTACGTGGGTTGGGGTGCAGGGGCAACACCCCGTGCTATGGTACATGGGAAATGTTGTAATTACATATTGTATTTCAAGGTTAAATATAAGCCTGTTTGTAACCCAAGGTCTTATTCCGTATTCTGTACTCTTTTCTGAAATTGAAGGAAAGTCGTCGTTGTGCTCCTGAGGACGTGGGCATCTTTGCCAAACCTTGTTAAATCTCTGTGCGTTCTTCTAGATTTGTGCCAATTCCTATTTTTTTGGCCTAATTTCTCAACAAGAAAAGGTGTGATGAGCTTGGATCATGCCGCAGATAATAGGAAAAGCATCCCAGGGAGAAGAAACCCACAATAAAGATATTGACAGCATTGAGTGCACTAGAGAGTTTGTAAACTAACAGATCAAAGAGCTAAAGAATCAAATGCTAGGTGTCATCCAAGAAGCGTTGGCTCAGTGAAGAGAGCAACCCCCAAAGAGAAATTGTTGGCTTCCAATAACTGAAAAGTCTCCCAATTCATAAAAATAGAAGGTGATTCCCATTATTTTGATAGTGTGGAGTCAACATCATTTCCGACATACTGAGGTGCCTTGACTTTTTGAGAATGCATTTTTCAAGAAAATCTCAAAGGCTGAGCCACCAAAGAGGTTTAAAATCCAAGCATTGGAGTCATACAAGGGATCTGATCAACCACACAGCCTCATTTGAGTCAATTATGTGTTTACTGAGGATAACTGACATGTTAACTTGCAATTTTTTCCTTACCACGCTTAGTGAGTCGGCTTTCTAGTGTTTCAATGCATTAACATCGGAAGTGATCACATTGTTTGCTTATTTTAAGTGAATGTTTGTGGCATAGTTTTCCAGTAAAAAAAACATTAAGAAAATCTTAGACCCTTATGCAGTTCTGATAGTGATGGAATGAGAGCTTTCATTCATTCATCAAACACATCTACAAGGGGAAGTTGGAAGTATAAGACTTGGAGCCCGTAGTAGTTCATGCTGCTCTAGCTCAAGTGTTGAAGGATGGGTCCTTTTATTGCGCATTGGGTTTATAGTGACCAAAGAAACTGCCCGAGTTTTTAGATTTGAACAACACTCACTTATCGACTAGGAAGTATAACTCCAATCATGTTTCCTTCAAAGTAGAGTCCTCTACCTGTCGTCAGTAGAAGAGCCATCCAATGTAAAGGGTGAAGATCGAGGCATCATTCACATCTTTTAACCTACTCTTGCTATGAAGAATTTGAGCCACCCTAAGACCACAGGATGACCAATATAACATACCATTGAGGGAGTCATGCTTGGTATCCTAACTAACTCTTGACTTGGTACAATGGGCACCCATTGCCTAACCTTGAAGTATTTAAAACAACTTACTTGAGCAGGTGAATGACTGTGATAATAAATTCCATTCAAAATAAAGATTATTTCAAGAGCACGCCCTAGATGAAAAATATAGCTTATGCCTGGTGCCCCAAGAGGTACCATGCCTACCATCAGTACCATTATCATTACATAGAGGAATGCGACACCTCCAAGGCCTTATTGAAGAACCGATCAAGGTCGAGAAGCTTAAGGATTTGTGGTTGCAAGAGTAATGAACCAGCGACAGGGGAAAGCTCCAATAGAAAAAATATCAAATAAGGTAGTTTGAGCTCACACAATCCACACCACTGATATAGTTTCTATCATATTTAAATAAAGGGGAAACTCATCCCACCAAGCCAGCTTGTAGAACCTTTAATTGGAAAAACTTTGAGCAGCCACCCTTTCTTTGAAAAGCAACTCACATGCCCCCATTGAGTGATGAAAGCAAATTAAAAGAATCTGCCCATCACAAACTCCCCACCATAAATGAATGACTCATCCTTAATATTTTTCAGTCGTTGTTGGACTTGGAGTGGACCTGCTCTCACTTCACCCATGTGTCGATGCATCCTGTGAGACAAATATAAACCTGCCTCCATATGTTCTTCCAATATAGAAACATGGTCCTTTAGCTCTGTGACATCTTCCTTCAAAACCGTGATCTAGTCTCACATCTCTAATGACTTTTGCCCATGCTGAAGAATCACCAGACTCTAATCATTCAACAATAGATGAGAAAGCCTCTTTAATCCTTGCAAGCTCCAATTGAGCGATGACCAATTTAGATAGCAAGCTAGAAACTCCCTCCAAGAAAGATGGTTGGAGGATAGGAGATAATCCCACCAATGATCATAAATCACTGACATCTTTCAATCATATATTCACATGAATTGGGTTGGTTGGTACAAAGATCATCTCATCCCCACCCTCTTCCTCCAAAGTTGAGGACACAATGATAAACTATGGAGTTGGGAACACCCCTCAAAAGCAAACCAGTAATAGTTGAATCCTATACTGTGAGAGAAAGAATGATGTCCAACTCAGAGGCCTCCGGGCCATCAGTCTTCATTATCTTACAATGGTTTAACACAAAGAAGTGAGGAAGAGAAGATGTGATAAACAAAATTCCTACATATCTATTTAAAGAATTTTTAGAGGTTAGTTTGAGGAAAGTCATCCTAAAAAAAGTAAATATATATATATATAACATCTGACACAGAGCTTAGTGGTTGTTCTCCATAAGGTCCCTTTGATAGGTATATCAAACGAGATCAACAAGATTAAACACATAAAGAGTTGGAATGGGGGATTCAGAATACCAACCTTTCCTAAGATTGATTAAGGAAAACCGATCATTTGAGTTCTTACTTAGCTTTACTCTCTCATCTTAAGTTAAAACCTGTTTAAGCATGGATATTTTCCACTTCTTCTAAGACGGGAGGAGGAGGTAAGTCATGGGTGCTTTCCCTTTACCACACATATCCTTTTATTTGGGAGGGGGG
>JXCR01145972.1:279913-306800 GCA_002079205.1 Phalaenopsis hybrid cultivar
GGGGGGGGGGGTGTCGAACTTGAAATTAGGTCTGCTCGACAACCCAATTCATCCCTCATAGAAAGATTGATGAAGAAATGCACGACTGAGCTAGGGATGACAAACGTTGCTTCTTCTCATTCCATCTAAGTGTCCCCTTCATGCCAGCTTAACTCCGCCAAGCTTACATCACAATGTTGACCTCACTTTTGGTTGAGGTCTAGTTTCCTCCTTAGTAGCCTAAGGTTTAGCCATAGGACTTTCCTATTGATTATTCCTAGAGGACTAAAAAAGGAATCCTCACAAGTAGAAATTCTAAACCCTTCTTTACTCAACTTGAAGTTCTACATATTGATTTTAACCTCTAGCACTTAGTAGATGGGGTCAATATGAGGGAGCTCAAGGAGAGTCCCCAAAGGATGGATAAGCCTTAGGACTAACCCTGGGTGGTCTGGCCTTGATTAGGCTAGTTTATACACACTGCACGCTCTCACACACCCCAAACCCTAGGGCCCCTTGATTTAGTCTCTTGACTCCTTTGGGAAAGCTCATATGGGTGGACCCAAACCCCTAGCCCTTAGCTAAGAGGGTTAGGACCAGCATATTGAGCATCAAAAATTAGTTCTCATATGGCTTCTATTGGTTTGACATGGCTTCATGGCTTACTTACCCATCCTAGCCCAATATTACCAAATTACTGAAATACCCCTGTGCCTAAATTTCCAAAATTGGCCAAACTACCCAAATTTGTCCAAAAGTCATCTCAAATCATTCCCCAGTACTTAAGTTGATCAAAATTCACAAAAATTCCAAAATCCCCAAAATTCTCCCAAAATTACCAAAATTACTGAAATGCCCCACATGACCCAAAATTTTCAAAAATTCAAAAAATTTCAAAAAATTCTAAAATCATCCCAAATATTTCCAATTTCAACTTTGAACCAACACATTGACCCAATTTGACCCATTTTGACCGAAAGACCTAAATTACCCTTAATGACCCAATTTCCCCAAATTAGGCTCAATCTTGGCCCAATTTACCTCAATCTTGCCCAATTTCAATTACAAACCAAAATTCAACATCCCAAATACCAATTTATACCAAGTAAAATTCCAAGTTAATCTAATTGCAAGCCTAATTTCACCCATGTCAAAAAGCCACAATTTTGACCATGTGTCCGAATTCCCCAAATTGAGTAAATTGGCAATACCCCATATGGCTTTTTGACCAATTTACTTGAGACCCTTTCAAAAATCTTCATGAAATCTCCCTACACCAAATTAGACATTTAATGGACCCAAATTTTAGCCCAAATTCACCCCCAATTTTAAAAGCACAAGCCCACCACATTTAATTCCAAAAGCCTAAATCCAAAGCCCATATGACATGAGATTTATTCCCATCATCCATTTAATCAAAAATCATTCCATAAGTTTTAAATTCATGATCAAGGCATTCCAAATCAAGAATCATGACAAACTCCACAAAAATACCCCATAAATCAAAAAATCCCTTTTCATGCAAATTGGTCAAGCCAAGGACAAGCCATGAAGCCATCCCCAAGCTATAGGTGAGCCATATAAGCCTTTGCCACCTCACCATGCTATTAATGGCAAAAGGAGGAGCCACATTCAAGCTCCCTTAGAAAAGTTTCAAACCTTTTAATGACACATTCTAACCCATACTTAGCCAAATCCTTTGGATAAAGACCACTCATTACTAATTAAGCTGAGCTAAATGATCTCCTCTTTAGCCCAAACCAACCTTGGTGGGTGAGACCAACCCAAATCCATGCTTTGACCCAAATTGACCCAAAAATAGGTTTACCCACATTCCTATTAAATCTAAGACGTTTACATATGGCTAACCGCAATTGACTTCACCAAAATCAAGCTCTGATCCCCCTGACTAAATGTTGACCTAAAAACTGGCCGGCCAACGACCTTGGCTACCGGAAAACACCATGGCTAAGAAGAAAAAAAGGTGCGAAACTCAAAATTACACCCAACCAAGACGGCTCAAAATTACACCCAACTGGTTAGCCCAATTGCAGCCTCCAAGCCGTTTCATGTAAACCCCTCTCCTCCACGGCTAAAGGGGAGACCAACCAAAAACTTAAAAAAACTCTGCTAAAATTTCACCAGAGCTCCCTTAAGACTTTCTAAGAACATTCCCATCATCCTTAGCCACACAAGTTCACTGCCTGAGTTCAATTTTGGAGCTCAAAATTAGGCCGAAACTAGGACATACTTCACCACACCTCCACAGTGCACCAAAGTTAAATTAATTGCGTCCACACCATCCCCTGAGTGAAAGAAGAAGATCCCCCTTAAAAGACCCATCACCGGACCACCCTAGCATAGACTTTGATCAAAACCCAAAATCGGCATTGGTCAAAATCTTACCTAGGCAATTCACTACGGCCCAAGGCTTCATCTAGGTGCTCTATGGACTAAACTCAAGCTTTAAGAAGCACCCAATTGAGGCTACATCTCTTGGGCAAATGTATTGAATTCTCCTCTTAAGCCAAACCTATTTTGATTCTCCATGCTTATAAAATCAATTTATGACTTGATTAACTGTATGGATGTGTTCCCCTTGTCGAGACGAGTCTGTAGGAAGAAACCCGAAGTGATTTGCTTGAGTATCAAGCAAGATCATGAAGTTTTATTGTGAAAAGCTCTTTGGTTAGGTCAGTTGGTGATGGTGAACCATAGCTGTTGGATTGTGCGTGTATCACAGGGAAGACTAGGATTGCGTCGAATGGGACTTCAATTCATAAAGCACGTGCTGACTCAGATGGCAATGCCAACCAGAAGATGCCACGTGGAGCTTTGGAGATGCCGAGGATGACGTGGCTTCGCACTGGGTAAGTAGAAAATTAGGGATTTAATTGATTTATTTAATTACCAGATCTTTAAAAATCCATATCTTCGTGTAGAAAAATCATAAAAATAAAATAAAATATCTCTCTAGCTAAGTGAACAAAGGAGAACAATATGGAGATGGTTTCATGTTTTTTTGATGCATGTGTGACTTTTAATTAAATAAATAGAGAATTTCTTATTTAGATTCTTCATTTGCATTGACATTTCACCATGACTTGATTTTTAGGGCATTGGTTCTCTATGTCATGAGGGATCTTCCCTGATTTTTCTAAGATAAGAGGAGATCTTTAAGCAAAGATCTATAATTTTCAAGTTGATGGTCCATGTTTTAGTAAAATCATTATAATAATTAAAATATTTACCAAAAAAATATAAAACTTATTTTGGTAGTTTCAATGTGGTTAGAGGACCCTAGGAAAAATATAAACTTGGTTTAACTCATTAAAAATAATCATAATTATCACCAAGCCCTAAAATTAAAATAAAATTAAATTGGAGTAATTATAAATGTAAGTGGCATAAAAAGTTACTCTCCACTGTGATTTAATATTAGAGGAGCTTCCCATAAAAAATTTGAAGTCAATCAAAATTAATTTGACAACTAAATGGATTGATTAAGTGAAATGACATTTTTGACTCTAAAAATAATTATAACAATTAAAATCACAACTCAAAAAAACCACCAAATTGGTTTTGGGAGTTCCTTGTGATAGAAGGGGCCTAAAAAAAATAAAAGTGTAATTAAAATAAATACTTCATTTTAAGCTATTTTTAAGTATTCAAATAATCAAAAAATAATTAAAAATCATAAAAGTTACATAATTGTAAAAACATACTAAAATGTCACATATGGCTTCCTGATCACTTGGGACCAATTAACATAATTTTCTAAGTCAAGATATTAATTTTTAAAGGCTTGAAATGAATTTTCTTTAATTTTCCACTAAAATAATTCAAATAATTAAAATATCAATCACAAAAATATGAAATTTGTTTCTTTGGGTTTCCTGACCTCAGAGAGATTTAAAAAATATATAAAATTTAATTTTTCATTTAAATAATATTTTATATTTGATTAATACTCAAAACAAACAAATAATTCTAATAATTAAATTTAATCTCTCAAAATCATAAAAATTGGTACAAGTGGTCCTCTAACCTAGATGAATGTTTAGTAATATTCTTAAGGACAAAAGTCTTGTCTTGGTCAAGTTATTAAATTTCCATTAAAAATCACTTTTTTATTAAAAATAATTACAAAATTTAATAAATTCCAAAAAATCACATTTTCTCCTCTGATGTTGTAATTTACCCATGAGTGGGGTAACATAAAAAATTTAAAATCATTTGAGTTTGATTTAATGAATTATGGGGTGTTCAAGGCCTTAAGGGCAAAAGAATAATTTTTGTTTTTAAGCCTTAATTAATATTTAGGCATAACCAAAGGGCAATAGGGTAATAAATGATCTTAATTGACATGTCTTGGAGATTGAAACATGAAAGGGATAAATAGTAGTAACCAATATAACTTCATTCTCATTAAAGATAAATTTGTAATTTTTCAAATTGAAGAAATTTGGAAGAATAATTAAATAAGATGATATTAAGGTGAGAGGTTTGGAAGATCATAACCCACTAATTCAAAATGCCAATTAATGGTTTTAAAATAATTTATGATTCTTGATAAAGATTAAAAGTATAAATATTCAAATTTTTCTAACAATTACAAATCTACATATTAAGTTTTAAGGGCTTAGTAGTGAATGATGTTAAATAAAAATCTTTTCTATTGAGGTTTAGAAAATGACATATAAGTAATTTGAAAGTTTTTTTTAAAAAAATATTACAAGCCCATCTTCAAAATCAAACCGACTAAGTTTCTTAATTAAGCCCAAATTGCCCCTAAGGACGTTTACCCGTATAATTCATAAGTGAAACATTAAGTGATAATTACCCCACTCAAAGGGATAATCAAAACATCAAAGTTCGTGAGCATAAGGGTATGAATGGGGTGAATTACATAGTAAACATAATAAGACCAAAATGAACTCGAGATGATTTGAGGGGCTGTGAAATGTCTAGGGTATTACCCGGGACTTTCCATGATCCTTTGGTAATCTCGGAGGACACTTAGACTTAATATGATTTACTTAATGAAATCATTCCCAGAGAAGAACAAATTGGATCCACCAGGGTATGATATAGGATTTGGTAGACACACCTTAAACCCGTGTTCTCTGCTTTTCCTGCAAAGTTATACATATGCTTTGCAAATACTGACCTTTCTGGTGGAGGAACAGAAAGAATCAACAGGCACGTTTTTAAGTTGTTGATTGCAATTTACTTTTATCTACACCTCTTGTTTACTATCCATAAACTTGCATGTTAAACAACAAGGTCACCCTATATATCAAAAATGAAACTTTTAGGTTAGCCACAAAACTGAAACCAAAACCAAAATTAAGAAATCAGAACAAGATAAAATTCACCGCCACAATAATCAAAATATAAGACAACTCAAAATTTAATCATAAATAAAAAAATTGCAACTAAATTAAAACATCTCTATTGGATGATCGGGAATTCTGTAGAGGAGGTATCCTACAGTTGCTAACGAGATTTTCCACGGTCTAAATGAAATTATGGAACTGAATAAGTTAAGTTTAGTAAATTCATTTGGACTAAGAGAATACGAAGAAAAAAAGTGGTGCTAGAACGAGGGAACTTTGAGATCCTAACACTTATCGCTCGAATCAACTTTAACATCCCCCATAATATTTAAATAACCATAATCTTAGAAAACATTTGATTTGACATCAAGACTTGACACATTAAAAAACTTAAACTTGCTACGACGAGGAGCTTGGAGCTACCAATGTGGGCAGCATGACCATCTTCAACAACAAGAAGATCTACAACAACATATCTCTCTTTGGAAATTAAACAACAGATCCATAAAATTTTGAGGTTGTCTACCTTGAGCGACAGAAGTCCTCAAATTTTCTTTAGGCTTTTGTATGACTCTACTATACAATGTAAGCCCTAAGTCATTTTAAGACTCTGAGGTTGTCGCTCATCACAACCTAAATCCTCACATCTTCCAGGCTATTTGTGTGATTGTTTCACACAAATGTAAGATCTAATTAATAAAATTGGCAGGATGAAATATTTATATATTTATCTGTTAAATTAAAATAAAAAAAGTATGATGGTTTGGAAATTCACTTGGGTTCTCCTTAGGATCAGTTTCATCCCACAGTTCTTCTTACTTTGGATTAAAAAAATAAAATGTTCCAAATTTGAGCCATTCTTCTTTCACACCTCTTTGTCTGATCACTTTGAAAAGTCTTATCCTTTGAAATTCTTGAAGATAATATCTACGATTTTTATCGTTAGTTTTCTTAGGTGACTTCAGTTATCTAAAATATAATTAACTATAAGAGCTTGCCTTTATAGGAAACTTTCAAGAACCTAGCTTAATATAAGCCCTATTTTGATTTTTTATATTAAATAGGGGAACTTGTCGGCTTATAATAAAATGGTTTTGCAAACCAAAATGATGTCATATATTTCTTAGTTTATTTGATTGAGCATCACTGCAAACCATGTGTCTATCTTTCGAGACAGAACAAGCTTATGGTGTGACACTCTTCATCTAAAGTTTTAAATGTATAAGATTGGTTTATTTCATATTTTTCTAAACTATATATATGTATATATATATATATATATATATATATTAAATGTCCTTTTGAAGCGGACGTCAGGATTTCCATTCCGACAATCGACAGCTTCCGCTAGACCCACTAATGCACCAAAAATATATGCATTTTTAGACCTATTTTTTATACTCATTTTTCGTGATATTTCACTTTAAAGGAATGTATTTTGCATGTTTTTGGCTTCAGGCACAAGAAATGTACTTTTGGTGAAAAAGAAGCAAAAAAAGTGCAATTTGGAGCTAAAACGAGCAAGAAAGAAAATTCTGGCGTAACACATTTTGATGTCTTTCTATGCTTAATATACTTCTTACTTCTCACATGTTTTTGAATGAAATTAAATTTTCAAGAAAGGTTGTTTTCATGTTTATTTTGTAGGTCTATCTGTTAGGAACGCAACTGTCGACATCTATTTTGGGTGTACAGTTGTCCGTTGAAAGCTGTCGGTCGCTAGAATCAAAATCACTTCGTCTGCTTCAGAAAATTATTTAATTTACACACACACACAGATATATATATATATATATATATATATANGATCCCATATTTTTTATAGTTTAAATGAAAGAACACTATAACTCAAAACTTGTATCTATCCCATAAGATAAACACAAGACTTAAGGGTGAGACTTGATCAAATAAACTAAGAAATATATGACATTCGTTTGGTATGGAAAACCAATTTATTTGCCGACAAGTTTCCCTATCTAATACAAAGAATTAAATAGGGTTTATATTAAGCTCGGTCCGAAAAAGTTTCCTATAAGGGCAAACCCTTGTAGTTAATTACATCTTAGATAACCAAAGTTACCTAAGAAAACTCTCGATAAAAATTAAGAATATTATCTTCAAAGAGGTCAAAAGGATATGAATTTTCAATGATATCAGATAAAGAGGTGTGAAAGGGGAATGACTCAATTTGAAACATTTTGTTGTAGAGTCCAAAGGAAGAAGAACTAGGGGATGTCATAGATATAGAGGAAAACCTCAGTGAATTCCCAAGCTATCTTATGGTTTGGATTTAGTTTAGAGAGAAGTATTTAAATGTTTCATTCTGTCAACTTTAATTATTTTAGGACTTACATCTATGTGAAAAAATCACACAAATGATCTGAAAGATATGAGGATTTAGGTTGTGACGAATGACAACCTTGGAATCTTAAATTTTATCTTGGTTGATTTTAATTTTGGTTTTGGTTTCACGGTTATCCTATTAGTTTTGGTTTTCATGTAGGGTGATATCGTTGTTTAACATGCAAGCTCAAGACAAGAAGTATAAAAAGATAAATGCATTAATTTAAAAGCATACCTGCCGATTCTTCTCGTTCCACCACCTGAAAGGTCAGTACTTGCAAGGCATATATATAATTTTGTAAGGAATTTAAATTGTAGGAGTAGATGAAGGTTTAGCTACCAAACCTCAAGTTTTGATTTTATTAAATCTCATAAGATCTTATTGAATGATTTTAGAATAAAATATGGCAAGTTCAATTTGCATTTCAAAATTTCCAATAGATTTTAAAATGCTCGAGGCATATCCTCGGGCCATTTTAAGATCACTTGAAATTTTCAGAGTTCATTTTGGATTTATCATATTGCTCCATTAATCATTCGAGGTTAAAGTGTGACTACCCCGTCGCTCAGTGAAACCTGAGAATTTAATTATCTCGAGGATAAGATACTCAGTTAATTAATTGGTGTTCCTTTTAAGAGTTATGTGAGTGGATGCCCCTAATGCAAGTTTAGGTTATTTAAGCTTGTGGTGCCCGCAATTAAGGTCAGGTTTTTAGTGTTTAAATATGTTAATCACCAATCATGTTATCTTTAAAATCCAATCATGTAAGTTTAGACGTTGAGCCTAGATCACTATTAAGCCTTTAACAATCATAATAGGTGAAATGATGATTATCAAGATTTTGATTTTTAGTGATATGTATCCTTATTGAGTGATCACATCATCCTTAACTTTGGGCTTAAGAAAAGTAAACTATCATCTTTCTAACTTAAGCCCATCACTTAAGAATCATTTGATCTTTAATTGACTTCCAACTCATGAAGATTACAAGGATTATGATTTTGTTGATGTTTTGCAAGGGTGGTAAGTGAGTTTCTACCTTTTAACCCCATTGTATTTCAATCATCCAAACATGTTTATTAGGATCAAAATTACCCATTTTCCCTGGGTTAGTCCTAAATTTTTATTAAGGCACCAAAGTTTAAATGATTATTTTGCCCTTGGGGCACTTCACCTCATAACTCACTAAACACAGCTCAAATGACTTTGAGGGTTTAGAGTGTCATATCCATGAGGTAATTATAATATCTAGAGGAGAATATTTGGAGTTCTCATAATTTAATTTGATTTAACTAGTCATTTAAGCTTGGAAAATAGGATTTTTAAAAATTAATTTATTTAGCCTTCCAAGGTATTGTTTTAATTTATGAGAAAATTATTAGAAGTTTCCCTAGGTCAGAGAAATATTTAGACAAAGTTCCATGATTTTTTAAATTAAATTATTATAATTATTTTAATGGGTAAATAAGGAAAATCCACTTTTAAGCATTTTAAAATTTATTTTTAACTTAAGAAAATTGAGAAAATAATTTTAATGAGTCCCAAGTGATCAGAGAAAAATTAGAAATATTTTGAAATATTTTGATATTTTTGAGATTTTTAATTATTTTTAATTATTTTAAAATTTAAAATAAGACTAAAAAATTAAGTATTTTCTAAAAAATAATTTTTATTTTTCCTAAGTGCCTCTGATCACAAGGAACTCAGAAAACCACTTTCTATAATTTTCCCAATTGTATTTAATTTATTATAATTATTTTTGTACAAAAATACAAGGTTCCTTAGAAAATCCATTTTAATACTTGAACTTAATAAAAAAATTTTCAAATTTTTACAGTGAATAAACCTGATTTTTAAGAACGTGTGATTGATTTTGTTGATTTTTGGTAAGTATATAATTTATAAAAATTAACACAAGATATTCATCTTTAATTAAATATAGAAATTTATAGGATACTTCAAAGAATCATGATATTTTTCATAGACGTCTCTAACCATAAGAAACCTACTAAAATTATTCCCATAATTTTTCAAATGATATTTTGATTTATATAATTAAAATAGCCAAAATGGTCACCTTAGCTTGAAAATTAGGGCTAGGAGCGTAAAGATGTCCTCTGACCTTGGAAAAATCAGAAGACATGGTCTCTGTCATAAGGAATGAACCCTCAAAATTTCAAGCCATGGTGAGTATTATTTAGTCATGGAGAATTGAAAAACCACAGAAGGTATTTAATACATTAAAAATCAGGGAATAAGAAAATAATTTTTACTTTTAGTCCACAATTTTCTCCTTTGTTCATTGAGCAAGAGAGAATTTTTCTTTTATTTCTAGGATTTTTCTATGAAAAGTTATGAATTTTTAAGGATATGTTATTTTTTTTTAATTAAGAAAAGTCCTAATTTTCTATTCATCCTAGTCACACTCCGCGTCATGCTCATCAGCTCTGAACCGCACACGCGTCCCCTTCTGGTTGGGCACCGCCATCTGAGTCAGCCCACTTTTTACGCATAAATAACTAGTTCAACTCGATCTCGTCCATCTATTTAATACACGCTTGATCCGACGGCTCTCCGTCATCATCGCCGATAGCCAGAACTTGTGAACCGTCAAGTTTTAAACCTTAAGATCTCATCCTAGACTCAATCAAATCACTTTAAGTTTGTTCCTACACCTTAATTTACTCAAGACGAGTACATCCATACGGTTACATTGCTATGAAATGCAAGTTCTCTTCGCAAAAGACCTAACCGAGTTCAAAATTATGGTTAGTGAGCTATACCTTTTACCAAGGGGTGAGGCCTCAAGTGGGTGCTTGTGGAAGCTTCAGTGGAGTATGGTGAAACTCCTGGATATATTTCTTTCCTTTGGAGAAAGCTCCAAGTAGGAGTTCGAACAAAGGGTAGAGCGGCCTTGCTCTAGGGTTGGGTTAGAGGGCACAATAGAGGGGGGTTTTGTTGGTGATCTTCCTCTATAGCTCTGATGAAGCTCAAGAGCAAATCAATTCAAAATTTGTGGGAGTTTTGAGGATGGCCAAAATTTGCCCTGATTTTGAGCTAAAAAATTGAGCTCAAGTGATAGGGGAAATGGCTAAAGGATGGTTGTAATGGGGTTAGGGAGTCTTGGAGGAGCTCTAGGAGCAATTCAACAGAGCTTCCCTAAGGAAATTTTGATTGCCTTCCTTGAATCCTTGGAGTATGGGTTTAAGTAAAACAACATAAGGTGGCTATCATGGCTTCCAATTGGGTGCAATGTGGAGCTGAGGTGGAGGACTTCAAGGTGCTAAGGGCTAATCAAAGTTGGGAAGCTTGGATGGGTTCTTTTGGGTTTAAATTAGGAAGGGTGGCTCTTAGTTTTAGGATTTTTCGGCCACTAGGCTGACCGGCAGAGCAAGGGGTGGTGGCCAGGAGGTTAGGTGAGCTAGGGGATGCTTAATCGTAATTTACCACCAATGACAAGTAATGATGGGAAAGATATTTTGATTATGGCTAAAAAATGGGAATAAATCCCTTAATTTAGGGACTCATTGGTCCATAGCTTGTTTGGGTGGGTTTAGGATGGTTTAGCCTAGACCAAACGAAAAGCTTAGTGTCTGTGGAGACATTAATATGGTGACTTAGGCATGACTAAGTCAATTTTGGGTGAAGGGGTTCAAATTGGGTCAAGCGATGAGAAGTTGAGTTTGGGTTAGGATAGCCATGATATTGAGTTCAATTTATTGATCAACATTGTGTATATGATTGTCATGAAGGTATTTTGTGAAGGATTGAAGTAATTTTGAGTTCAATTGGAAGCTCAATTTAAAAGATTTTGGGATTTTGGTCAATTTAGGGGTGATGGGTTAGACTTGAGTATAGGTTGGGCTAGGGTTGGGTTATGTCAAAATTAATGGTTGAAATGGTCAATAGGAATGTCATGAAGAGTTTTCAACATCAATTTGGTGTCAATTTTGGGGTTTGGGTATTCTATTTGGTGGAATTTGGGGACATAACCAATTTGAGGCAAATTTGGGGATTCTGAATGTGGGTTGAATTTGGGTAAAATTGAGGCTTACCAAAGGCCAATTGAGTGTCTAATTTGATGTTTAGGATCGTTATGAATAATTTAGGATTCAATTTGAGGCAATTGAGTGGGCTATGGAGTTCAATTGGATGAGATTGGGTCATATAGTCAAAATCGGGGGTTTTGACATGGATCAAAATTGAGCTCAAAGCATGGGTCAATTAGGCATGGATTAAGTTTTTATTGATCATATGAAAGATGAATTTGAGTTTAGGATTGAAATTTAAGGAAATTGGTGCCAAGTTGATGGACATTTGAGGTGAATTTGGGTAAATTGGGCTTTTAAAGGCAATTTGGGGGTTTCAGTCAAAATAATCAAATTAGTCAAATTGGATTCAATTGAAGGGTCCAAATAGTTTTTGGAGACATGTTAAGTGATTTTGGATGTTTTGGGAGAGTTCGGGCCATCAAGGGTATTTTCGTAATTTTGGCAAATTTAAGGGTATTTTGGTAATTTTGGAATTTTTGAGTGGTTTTGGGCAATTTGGGTATTTTGAAATGTTTTGAAATGATTTTTGAACAAATTTGGGTATTTTGAGTAAATTTGAGAATTTTTTCCAAACTTAAGGTTTCAAGAGTTTTTAAGTGATTTGGGTGGATTTAGTGGCAAATGCCAAGTTTGATATTTTGGTAGAATTGGGGTGCCAACCACTATGTATGAGCTATCAACAATTGAAATCTCCATTTGGGTATCCTATGCATTGGTCTTAGCTAAACCCAAGCCTTGGGCTAATGGGTCTAGGGAACCATCTACATGAGTCTCCCAAGAGATTAAGTGATCAAAGTCAACAAATCTGTGTTTCAGGGTTGTGAGCGGGTATAGGTGACAGTGAGTGTAAGTGAGTGAACTAGCCTCAGACCAACACCCAGGGTTAACTCTAAGGTCAAGAAGTCCTATGGGGACTCTTCTTGAGATCCTCCATACTTATCCCACCTACTAAGTGCTAGAGGTTAGGACCAATATGTAGAACTTCAAGTTAAGAAAAGAGGAGTTTAGAGTTTCTAATGGTGAGGGATCCCTTTCTAGTTTTTTAGGAATAGTCAACAGGAAAGTCCTATGGCTAGACCCTTGGCTACTAAAGAGAGAAAACTAAACCTCAACCAAAAGTGAGGTCAACCACAACGCAACTAACACCTGACAAAACGGTGGAGCTAAAACGGAGCAAAATGGAGCAAAACGGTGGAGCTGCTGTAAGGAGACGCCAACAGTGCCAGAGTCCAGAGATCAACAAGAAACAGTGCCGAAATCACCCAAAAAAGGGACAGATGGTGAGAGGAATGGTTATTTTCCCATATACATTGAATTTGGATGATTTTTGGAAGGTTGGTTGAGGCATCTCTTGGGAAATTCGTCTCTACACTATAATGAGTGATTATATGTCAAAAAAAGTGTGTGTGTGAGTGGAAAAACATGGAGAATGGTTATAGATCTTAGAATAGGAGAAGAAATGTAGATTTTTATTTTTTAGAGAGATTGGAGAGAGGATTTTGAGAGAATATGTGAGGAGATGTATTAGCGTTGCATGGATCAGTGAGAAATTTTGAGGGATAGATTTTTGTCTATATTTGAGGGGGGGAAAAACTAAGTATTATGTTCTTCATTATCTTATGATTTTGTAAACACTTATCTAGTAGATTTTCTTTGATGAAAAGAAGCTTTCCATTGTGTTTCCTTTGTGCTTTGTGTTGTATCTTTCTTACTCTTTCTTTTTATTAGGAAATAGTGGAATGAGAAGATTATGCCATTGTTTTTCTTTTAATTTTCTTTTGTAATGAGTAGGATTCATGTTTAGGATTTTGGGATGTATGCTAGAAGAAGTTTTGATTATAAATATGATGGTTTTTACTTGCACTTCCTTTACATTACAATAAGGGTCCTTTGTAGTGTTAAAATTTATTGTAATTGCATTAAAACCCGAGAGAGCAGTGTAATTCTCAACAAAGTGGAACCACATTCAAATTTAATGGATGGTGAAGTTTGTGGGGTTGAGCGCAAATAAATAAGGAAATAAGTATATTACTGAGTGAAGAATTGGAGATTCTAGGGTGACAGACTAAAATCCTCAATTTGGTCTTAGTGTTTAAGAACTAAAGCAAAAGTTAGCCTTCAGGGGGCAGTGAAGTGGGAGTTCTAGAGTGATAGCCAATATCCTCCCAGCCTAACCATAAATTTAGAGAAGAAACCTAAGATTAGGCAACGATTCTCTATAATACTTGACTGAGGGTAGAGAATTAAAATTGCTCCTATTTGGCACATAAATTATTTATATATCTCATTCCTTTATGTTATGTAATTCACTACATAAGAATAACAGTTTTTAACATTTCAAAATTCTCCAAAACAATTCATCCAAAAAGGGTTATCCTTAGAATTAATATTTGAAATAGGTATTAGTTGTTTTAAACTTAAGACTTACATTTAGAAGTACTTGTTAGAAAAACCACTTAAATCGATCTTCCAAACCAAGGACTAATAGTAGTACACTAGAATTTGACTAAAGACCTTTTACCTTGCTTCTTCGTGGGATCGATATTGAGGTTTTTAAGGAAAGCCCTATTTTACTTGAAGCGATACGTGCACTTGCCTAAAACCACTAGTGTGTAAACTAATTTAAATATTTTATAACATTTTCTTTGTAACTACTTAATATAAATTGGGTCAAGATTTTGGCCATATTTTTGAAAGTTAAATTACTGCGTAATTTCGGGACAGGTCAAGTTTTTAACACTGTTACAGGGATTTAAAATGACATAAAACATGCAGAAAAGTAACTTACACTAGGGGCCCATCAAATTTTTGGTGTTGATGTTGGGGATTAAAATATTCAAGCAGTGGTGTCAACTTAATAAATACTTGCATATAAAAAATCGCCAGCAAGTTCTTAGCGCCGTTGCCGAGGATGCTTTGATAAGAACGTTAGGAGAGTTTTAGTTAAACTTGTAAGACTTAGATTTGGAATTTCTAGTATTTTTATGTAGTGTGTTTAGTTATTGTGTGCTTATTTTAAAGAAAATTAAAAGCATCAAAAATATTTTTGATATCTATCATATTAGTTACGTCTTTAAATTTGTACGCGTAGTTCAGGAGCTGCAGACCTTGGATTTTATGACTTTGTGATTTAGAGATAACTTCTATGAGGATGATGAATCAGAAAAGACTCCATGAATTTAATGTAGAAATAGCAGATCAATGATATAATGAACATTTAGATTTGGATTATAATGTTAGTAGCTTTGAAAGAGTAAATCTCAGGAGAGTGGCAAATTTTCAAGAAGATATTCTTACAATTTTAATTTCTTAGGTTTTATATATTGAGAGGAAGTTAGATCAATATATAGAAAAATATCCTCGGGAACCCCAATTATTGAGGAAAATTCATTTGGACAAAAGATTGAAACTGGCCATGAGAAACATAATTCTTATTTCAATTATTACAATCCAGGTTGAGAAAATCATTTGAATTATAATATGAATAATAATTTTGGAGGAGAAAACCAATCTTGGGAAGAAAATCAATTTAATCAGACATGTAGTTGGAATAATCATGGTTATTATAATAATGAAATTTCTTTTCCTCATTATTTAACTTCAAACCCTAGAATGTGGAGAAGAATTTATTAGAAGAGGTTGTCATTCAAATGGAGAGTGAGTAGGAGTGTCATGAGACCGCAATAAGGAATATGGAAAACTAATTGGGGCAGATTATTAACTCAATTAATAATCATCCTCAATTTAACTCCAACCCATATGATGAGGAGAAGGAATTAATGTTAGAAGAGGTTGTGATTCAAATGACAAGTGAGTTAGAAAATCAAGAGGTCGCACTAAGGAATATAGAGAACCAACTGGGGCAAATTATTAATGCAATTAACAACTATCCCCAAGAGATTTTACCTAATGACCCTAAGATAAAACTTAAAGAGATGAATGATGAGTAATATAAAGTTATCAAACTAATATTTATAAGAGCATTTGAGGATATGTTTCAAAAGAACTTTGAGTTGAGAAATGGGAAAAAATCCCTACGGAATTAGACAAAATTATTTCTTCAACTAAGATAAATATAGAAAGACCACCTCTCCCATTTACTCAGTACCAAGGGGAAGAATTGAAAGACAACACTAAACAAAAGAGTAACCAAGAAGTATTTAATCCAAAATCTTAGTTATCTAGAGGTAATCCGATAAAAAAATTGGGAGATCATGAAGTATCTTATAAAGATACATTTATTATAAAATTTAAGAATGATATTAATATGAAAATTGAGAAAATCACTAAAATAATATTAGATATAGAAAGAAATATGAGGAACAAGGATATGAATCAATCTGATATGGAAGAGCTGAAAGAAAAATTTAAATCCGAGGACTTTGTAGGAATCCCTAAATCTGAAACACATTGGGTAATTGATCAAGGATTACTTAAATGGAATTTTGATCCAGGTGGAATCATTTGTCGAGCTGACGATGTTAAACAAAGCACTTTATGGGAGACAACTCGTAGTTATCAGTGTGATTTGATTTAGTGTGATTAAGAGTTATGATTGTTAGTGTTGTATTATGTTTGCTTTAGTGTGGAATGATCAGTTTAATTGATGATTGGTCGATGTTTGGATAGTTAATGTTTTGATTTGCATTTTGTGTGTAATGAGGGAGGTGATTTCTTAATTTCTTATTATGGTTAGACGTGTATGTTCTCTTATAGTAGTTGGATTGACGAGTCCACTACAACTCGGGTCTCACCTGGACTTGAGTTTTAGAAGAGACATTATGAACTTATTTGTGAAAATTCCATATCAATTTTGTTACTTCTTTGACCTTGTTTTCATTTGGTAGGAGTAGCTAACCTATTTGATGAGTAACATGTGGCTGATTTTACACTATACTTATAACTGCTTGAAGTGCTTAATTATTGGGATATGGTGATGCCTTGTGTTGGTGCTCGAGAACCAATACATCAGGGATAATCTTATCTTTGGGATTAGAATCTATAAAATCATTTATAAGTACCCAATATATTTGTGTAGTAATTCCGTTAGAAATTGGAAGTCATTTAGTGAGATGCGATGAGATAAGGGAATAATTAACCTCATTTATCTTATGTGTTTGTGTTTGTGTTACAATACTATAAAGATTGAGATAACACAAATAAATATATTTCTATGATGATATGTGTTCTTCTTGTTAGACTTTTCATTCAATTTTATCAAGCATGTTTAGTTTAGATTTACTTTTTACTATATGTTTTCTATCCTGATAAATAATTGTAGTGTTTTTTATAGACATTTTTGGTAGATAGAATTTCTAAAATATTTTTTTTCCTACTTATTTTATCTGTACTAAATGTTATATATGTTAAAAACCAAGTTTAGGAGTAGGAAGAAAAATAAAACTTTAAAGTGAGTATACTTCTTTTTAGTTTAATATTATTGCAAGAATGTTTTAGGCTAGATTTACTTTCACCTATAGTCATTCTATCATGATTATGAATGTATATGAATTTGATAGGATGTTGTAGTAGTAAGCAGATTCAACTTTTACTTTTTCTTCCTGCTACATTTTATGGAATTAATTGTAAAATATTTTAAAATTCAAGTTTAGTGGGAAGAATTTTTTTTTAAAAGAAAGAAACTAAATTTTATTTGTCCACAATTAGCTATATTTTCAAAATTAAATTTGACCTGACCTTCGACATTAAAGGCTAACTTTAGATAACTATATTTGTGTATCTAAATATATAGTAGACTTAAGTAAAAAGTTTTCAATAATGAAACTTAAGTCTAAAGTTAAGATGTTTGATAAGAAAGGATAAGACTACGCTTTTTCTATTTAAAGTAAAGAAAATTGTACTTTTGAAGTATTAAGAATTTTAGAGTTTCATGTAATAAGAAAAGATTGAGACTTTACGAAAAATCTTCAAAGTTAATATGAATTTACAAAGCGAAAGAATGTGAAAAGTTTTTAACATTAAGAAGAGGATAATGAAGTTCAAAATCAATGAAGGCTATCCAGATATAGTAATCCTCACATGAAAGTGAAAAAAAGGAAGGATTGAAAATGATTTTTAAGGAAAAGAAAAAAAAAATCTTAAAGTAAAAGAAAAGAAAAAAAAATGAAAAAGAAAAGAAAAGAAAATAATGTGAGGAGAAGCTTGAGGAGATGCCTAATAAAAAATTTGATTCACTTGAATCAACTTATGGAAGAAGACTTTATTACATTTTCTAAACTTGTATTTGAGTATTAGCATCCTTGCTAATAAAGATCTTATGATGTTCTTTTTCATATGAATATTCTAAGTAACTTTAGTATGAAAAATTGCAATTCTTCTTGAAATGAATAGAGAATCAGAAATCTTAGCTTGTGCTATTTTAACTTAAGTTGTTGAATTTTTTTTTTTAAATTATGTTACTATATTTAGTAGACCAAATTATAGGAAATTAGAAGTTAACATCTGTATCATAAGTCATATTTTTATGTAGTAAAAGTGTTACTTGAGCACAAGTAAAATTTAAGTTTGGGGGACTTTGATGCGCCAAAAATATATGCTTTTTTAGACCTATAATTTATTCTAATTTTTGGTGATATTTCACTTTAAAGGAAGGTGTTTTGCATTTTTTTGGCTTCAGGTACAAAAAATGGACTTTTGGTGAAAAAGAAGCAAAAACGGTGTAATTTCAAGCTAAAACGAGCAAGAAAGAAAGTTCCGACATTTCACATTTCAATATGTCTTTCTATGATTAATTTACTTCTCACTTCTCACATATTTTTGAATGAATTTACACTTTAAAGAAATTTTGTTTTGATGCTTATTTTGTAGGTCTTTCTGTTAGGAAAGCAACACAACTGAAACGGGGCAAAACAGAGCTAAAACATAGCCAAACAGTGGAGCTGCTGCAGGGTGGTGCCGATGGTGCCAGTCTAGAGAACAATGAGAAATGGCACCGAAAACACCCAAAAATGGTGTCGACATCGCCAGGGACAATTATTTTCCCATATACATTGAATTTGGATGATTTTTGGAAGGTTTCTTGAGGTATCTCTTGGGAAATTTAACCCTGCACCTGTGAGTGGAAAAACATGGAGAATGTTTATAGATCTTAGAATATGAGTAGAAATATAGATTTCTATGTTTTTAGAGAGATTGGAGAGAGAATTTTGAGATAATCTGTAAGAAGATGTACTAGCATTGCATGGATCAGCGAGAGACATGAGGGAGAGATTTTTATCTTTCTTTCAAGGGGAAAAAGCTAAGTTGTGTTCTTCATTATCTTATGATTTTGTAGACACTTATCTAGTAGATTTTCTTAGACGAAAAGAAGTATTCTATTCTATTTTCATTGTGCTTTGTGATGTATCTTTCTTACTCTTTCTTTTTATTAGGAAATGGTGGCATGAGAAGATTATGCAATTTTTTTCCTTTTACTTTTCTTTTGTAATGAGTAGGATTCATGTTTAGGATATTGAGATGCATGCTAGAAGAAGTTTTGATTATAAATGTCATGGTTTTTTACTTGCACCAATACCAAATCCAACGCTTTCTTCTTTGCTTTGGTGGGGATGTATGCAAAGTACATGTCTTGAATGTACCAACCTCAGAGAGAAGAACTGAGGCAAAAGCAAAGTTTTTTGTTCATCTTTTTATTCTCCATCCCTAGAAGCTAAAATTTACTGCTATAGAAAAATTTTAATTTGTTTTCAGGATCAACCCAAAACTCAAATAGATGGGAAAAGATCTCCATCGAACAAGGGATTCCCAAATAAAGATAAAAAAGTATAAAGGTCATGATTCCTGCTATGACCATATCTGAGCCGAAATATGCTCATAGTGATTAAGAATGGCCCGCGGCTTCTAGCGGAAGGGTAGTCTCAAATTAAAGTAAAATTAGTCTTTGTGAAAAATGTGATCGAGGCTAAATGGAGTAGTCACTCTACCTTTCTCGACAGTGACTTGAAGCTTCATGGTGAGATCAAAGACACAGGCATCGTGTGGTCGAACCAATCCCCTTGAGTAATCAATGATCTATAGTTGGAGACGATTAACCTGAAGGCCTTTAGACAACTTTTTAGATCCATTGAGTTGTGTGAAAGAAGGAAAAAAGTGGAAGGAACAAAGAAACTTAGAGAGGAAAAGATAGTAAAAGAGTAGCATTATCAAACCTCTCACCGATATATGTATATGGAAACAAAAGAAGCAAAAAAAAGTGCTCTAGAGTTAACACGAGAGAAATTATTTTACATATGATTCATATGCAGCTTCAAACAAGAAATATCCCAGCTAGAACAACCTCTTATATAAACTTTCTCTCCCAAACTTAAATTAGTTCAACTGATCCTGCTTGTCTTGAGCCTAGAGAATGAAGGAGCTTTTCTGATATCAGACAATTCCTGGTGAAGTGTGGCCCTACCCTCCTTCATCCTCTTCACATTCTACACACGTGCAAGCTTCTCTCATATTTTCTTACCTTGATAAACCCCGATCGAGCAAGCAAAATTGTTCTCAATCTCATTTTGACATCAAGGCATCGACTTGAGGCATATCTGATGTCCATCAATTTTTTCTACATGGGCCTCAAGAGGATTTCCTGGGCAATAAACCTTACCATTCTCACTCCAGAGTTGGCTACCCCTGATTCGCTCCTAGGTAAACTATGTTGGAGTCGCGGTGGGTTCCCGTGAGTTATTGCTCATGACTTTAGAGATTAAGTCAGTTGCACTAAGACAGCGTAAAGAGCATAAGATCCAAATGAAATGAAAATCAAGTAGCAAGATTAAGGCTCTTCTTACCATGGAGTAGATAACACTCAAACAATGTAAGTGAAAAGGTGCTCTTATTGGGTGGTGGTAGAGCATTGGTTGCATCTTCTGCTCTAGAAGACAACATAACACCAACTTCTTCTTATACGTTATGTCTGGCCGATGGTTCCTATGTCACAATGGAAGGCTAGGCCACTTTATTGATGCCTGAGCTGATCTCCTTGGTGTTCTCCCTCTTGATGCCGAGGAATGAATCTGGCGACCCCATTAATCTGACAACACAATTGGTTTTCTTTCCTTAACGATGGATTTCTTCTTCTTTAACCTTTCGAGTGGTACCACTCATTTGATCTCTTGAAGGAAACATGAAGTAGATTTTTTACTGTGGATGTCAACAAGGGGATTTGGAAAGTTCTCTATTATAGCGCTTGATAGCTGACTAATTCAAACGAGAAGGGATGCAGCACAAATATAGAATGTAAAGATTCTTCTCAAGCCTTATTTATAAGGATCAAAGATTTGGAAACCAAAGGGTTCAATGAATGAATCATTAATTAAGAATAAATATGATATAATTTTTTTATTAAATTATATTATTCTTTTTGTAACTTCACTTTCAAGAAGTGAGAAAATTGGGCAACTAGAATATGTACATAAAATTGTGTCAGTGTGATTCTGAGGAGATGTAACAGTCTATATGAAAAGAGGGAAGGCTCACTCAAAGAAGAAAATGAGGTCCACTTGTCCGAACAAATGTAGCCATCCAAGCTAAAAACAACAAGGCCAAAACTGACTTAGCCACGAGGAGTATAAAAATACTACTACATGATCTGATTCTTAGCAGTTCGATCATAAATGAGATAAAAAGACATATGAGCCAACGGAAAAAATAGCTGATTCGAGAGAAGATCTAATCCCTCAACATTTCCAATCATATTGGTAATGGATAGAAGCCCCCCATCGATTAAAATTAGTTGACAACCAGACTAGAACAACTAATCAATAATGTTGACAAAGCTAAACTATTGAACCAATCCTGCAAACCCAAAGTGAATCAAGCTTAGTCGACCGAGTTAGAGCAGTCGAATGATACACTCATACATGCTATTGCCTTCTTCACTTTATAAATTAAAATTAGTTTATGATTTTTAATAAAGCCTCATTCTTTTCTTTTTACATGAAACTCTAAAATTTTTTACACTTCAAAAATATAATTTTCTTTATTTTAAAGAGAAAAACATAGTCTTATCCTGTCATACCAAATATCTTTAACTTTAGAATTGATCTTCATTAGTAAAAACTCTTTACCTAAATTTACCACAATATTTATAAATATAAGTATAGTCATTTAAAGTTAAATCTTAATAACCCAGGCCATGTTAAATTAAATTTTAAAAAAATATAATTACTTAAGGAAAAATAAAATTTAGTTTACTCCTTTTCAAAATAAATTTTTGTTTCCCAGTTTACTCCTTTTCAAAATAAATTTTTCTTTCCCCTAAACTTAAGTTTTTAAGTGATTTTAACAATATTGTTAGTATATAATTTAGTAGGTGAAAGAAAACAGTAAATCCATGAAAATAAAAACTGACCTGTAGAGGATTTCTGACTATAAAATTGGGTTCTGGTATACTGCGAGTACTAACTGTAAAACTAGAAAGAGGCTTTAAAGGATTAAATAAAATATAATGCATTATAGTGAACTTGGTAAGAATTAAAAAACTTAAATACAAAAACTGAAAGAAAAAGTAAAGGGACAAACTAAACTACAAATACAAAAAATGAAGAAAAAGTAAAAGTCTACAATTACTACACAACATAAAAGTTTTTACTATAATAGTTTTCAAATGAAAGTACATCACAATACAAACAACAAAAAAAAAACTAAACTAGACTCATAAAATATAAATCCTTATCTCCTTCCTCTTCATCATCTGATTCTTCTTCTTCTTCATCATCATCATCATCATGAATGGGAGTATAGGGAGTAAAACTAGGGCAAGCAGGAAAGTCCACATTAGGTTCACCCCTAAGATGTCTTACCATGGCATTCTCAAACTTAATATCATGTTGAACTCTCCTTTGCTGATATTCGTCATTATATGCATTCCTTGCTCCTATCTCTCCCAACTCAATTTGAATATTAACTATATCCATTTGTTGAATCATGAGTTGATCCATAATACCTTTAAGCGATGTAGATCGAGAAGTAGATGCCCTGTAGTAGATGTAGAGGGCCTATCCCTTCTTCAACTTGTAGACTCAACAAATGATTCTAATCTTTGAATAATATGTCAAATTAGATTTTATGGCTGTAATCTCTTTTCATTTCTATGGAATTCTACTTTTGATTGTTCTCATAAAGTGAAAATCAAGGTAGGGTATCCCAATCCTCCAGTTGTAGAACTACCAGCTATACTCTAAGCATGATGAACTATAAGTGCACCAACATCTATTGCCTTCATGGTCTGAATGTAATAGTTTAGCCCAACTCTGTCTTTTGTAACACCAGCTAAATGATTTATTGGCAACAGTCTGACAGAAATGAAGTGGTGCCTTATTTTTTATTGAATAGTTAACATGGAAGTAGGGAAGTTAACTATCTTATTTTTCTTAATTTTCCATTCCCCTCTCAATTAGTTAAAAATGCAATCACTTCATGCAATGATGAATTAGTCATCACAAATGCAGCATATTCATAAAAAAATACACCCCTCAAACCATAAAAAGTATTGATCCAATCAGCAGTAAATTTAACCTGCTTACCTCTCACCAAGATGTGATCATCAGGAGTGAATCTCAGGTTTGCATAAAAGTCCCAAACCATCGTGACAATTACTGTGACACTGAAGTAGCAGAACCTTTCCCAATTCCTGATAAGAATCAAAGTCTTGACATTGCCACCCAGATTTGCAAACGCCCCTCTTAGATCATTCTTTTTGTCTCCATCTGAGTATTATAACTATGTTTGGCTTTGAAACTAACCATTTTTTGTGCATTAAAGTCCTTGGATAGCCTTGCTCTCTTAACTCGAGGAGCCATTTGAAACTTCTATGAAAACCATATATAGTTTAAATAAATTACTAAATAAAAAATCTAACTCAAGCAAGGTTATTTGGTAAGAAACAATTCACTATGAGTTTTCTTCAAGCATTTTCATCAAAAATCCCAATTTTGGATCTCCCAAAATCCATGGTGAAAATTAAAAATTTCTAAGTTAAAGTGAAGCTCTTACCAAGAGAAGATGATATCTATAGTTTTAAGCCTCTGAATCCTTCTCTTTCTCCCACAATGTGATGCCATAGACCAAGGTCTTGAGGTAGAAGATGGCTCAAGTAGTGAAAATGAAGTTTGTTCGTGCAACTTCTTGGTTTTCTAGGCGATATAGCATGTTTGGAGCTTTGGCACATCATGCGCCAAGGCTCTGTAAGTTGGCGCATCATGCGCCATAGCTCAAATTTTTCAGATTTCAGTTCCTGTGGAAATATGCTCCGTACCACTTTATGTTAGCCTCTATTTGACTCAAATAAACCTTTCTAAGCATGTACAAACATCACACTAATATATAAATTTCACAAGCAACAATAAATTCACATTTGTATATAAAATCCGTGCTATTACAAACTAATATTTTTCAAGCCAACAAACATTAAATTCAGTATTTGTTGACCTCATTTTTGGTTGAGGTTTAGTTTTTTCCTCTTTAGTAGCCTAGGGTCTAGCCATAGGACTATTCCTGTTGACTATTCCTAGAATACTAGACACGAAACCCTCACTACTAGAAATTCCAAACTCTTCTCCACTCAACTTAAAGTTTCACATATTGCTCTCAACCTCAAAATACTTAGTAGGTGGGGTCACTGTGGGGGAAACTCGAGATGAGTCACCCTTAGGACCGCTGAACCTTAAGGTTGACCCTGGGTGTTGGTCTGGAGCTAATTCACTCACTACACTCATCTACACCCACAATCACTCACAACCCTGAACTCAAATTTCTAGCCTGGATCCCTTGATCTTTTGGGATACTCATGTAGATGGTCCCCTAAAGCTACTAGCCCTAGGGCTATGGTTTAGTTAAGACCACTATGTAGAGGACCCAAAATGGGATATCCATTGGTCTATGGCTTGTTGGTGATGTTTGGTACCTTAACTCTACCAAAATACCCATCTTGGCCTTTTACCCCTAAAACACCCCCTAATTACCAAAATACCCCATCCATAGCTCAAAAACCCAAAAATTTCAAAAATTCCCAGAAAATCCTAATAAATCCCAAATATTCCCAATTTCATTTAAAAAAATCCCAAAAATTCCCATAAAATCCTAATAAATCCCAAATATTCTATCCAAAATTCCAAAAATTCCCAAAAAATCCCAATAAATCCCAAATATTTCCAATTTCATTTCTCTCAACTACCACATGACCCAATTTGGCCAATTTGACCATCTTTAACCAAATCCTCAAATTGCCATTTAAGGGTCCAAATTTCCCCAAATTCAACTCAAATGTCCATCAATTTGATCTCAATTAACCAGATTTAAATTTCCCCAAATCCAACTCAAATGTCCATCAATTTGATCTCAAGTAAGCCCAATTCCAATCCTAAACTCAAATTTACTTTTGATATGACCAAATTAAACCAAATCCAAGCTCAATTGGTCCATGATTTGAACCCAATTTTGATTTGAGCCAAAACCCCAATTTTGACCATATGACCCAATCTCACCAAATTGAACCCATAGTCTAGTCAATTGGCCTCAATTAATGTTGCAAAATCTTTATAACGTTCCTATACATCAAAATCACCATCAATTGAGCATAAGTGAAGTCTCAAATCCAAAATTTAGCCCCAAACTGGCTAAGTCCCCAAATTACACCAAATTTATTGTCTTAACCTCCAAATTGACATCCAATTCATATTGAAAACTCTTCATGAGGTCCTGTTGACCTCAATTTTGGTTGAGGTGTAGTATTTCCTCTTTAATAGCCTAGAGTCTATCCATAGGACTTTTCCTATTGACTATTCCTAGAAAACTAGACATGGCACCCTCACTATTAGAAATTCTACCCTCTTCTTTACTCAACCTGAAGTTCCACATGTTGGTCTCAACCTCTAAGTACTTATTAGGTGGGGTCACTATGGGGAAAACTCAAGATGAGTCACCCTTAGGATTGCTGGACCTTAGGGTTCACCTTGGGTGTTGGTTTGGAGCTAAGGCACTCACTACACTAATATGCACCCACAATCACTCACAACCCTGAACTCAAGTCTCTAGCCTAGATCCCTTGATCTTTTTGGATAATCATGTAGATGGTCCCCTAAACCTACTAGCCCTAGGGCTATAGTTTAGCTAAGACCACCATGTAGAGGACCCAAAATGGGGATTCCATTGGCCCATGGCTTATTGGTGATGATTAGCACCTCAACTCTACCAAAATACCCATCTTGGCCTTTTACCCCTAAAACACCACCTAATTACCAAAATACCCCTCTTGGGCTCAAAATCCCAAAAATTCCCAGAAAATCCTAATAAATCCCAAATATTCCCAATTTGATTTCTCTCAACTACCCCATGACCCAATTTGGCCAATTTGACCATCTTTAACCAAAATCCCCAAATTGCCTTTTTAAAGATCCAAATTTCCCCAAATCCAACTCAAATATTCACCAATTTGATCTCAATTGACCCCAATTCCAATCCTAAACTCAAATTAACTTTTTATATGACTAAACTAAACCAAATCCAAGCTCAATTGGTCCATGATTTGAGCCCAATTTTGATTTGGGTCAAAACCCCAATTTTGACCATATGACTTAATCTCACCAAATTGAACCCATAGCCTAGTCAATTGGCCTCAATTAATGTTTAAAAATCTTTATGACATTCCTATACATCAAAATCAAACATCAATTGACATTGGTGAAGCCTCAAATCAATTTGATTTTGGCCTAAATCCAAAATTCCCAAATTTAGCCCCAAATTGGCTAAGTCCCGAAATTTCACCCAATTGATTTGACTTAATTTCCAAATTGGCATCCAATTCATGCTGGAAACTCTTCATGAGGTCCCTATTGACCATTTACATAAATCAATTTGGACTTAGCCCAAGGCTAACCCAAGCTAGACCCAAGCCTAGCCCAACATGACCAAATTGATTAAAGTTCAAAATTCCTTCAAATTGACCTTTCAATTGAACTCAAAACCATTTACATCCTGCACCAAAGTTGTTCCTTGTAATCATCTACACCAAATGCAACAATCAATTGAGCCAATTGACATGGCTAACTTNCCGCAAAAGCCCAAAACCGAGAGCCACCCTCCTGGCACCTCACCCAAATCAAACCTAGAGGCCAGCTCATCCAAATCAAATTGAAGAGCTCCTCTGCCCTCCACCTAAGCACCACAAT
>JXCR01145972.1:315182-326550 GCA_002079205.1 Phalaenopsis hybrid cultivar
AAAATGTAGCTGATATTATCCGATTGGAGACTTATTAGCATACATGTGCATAAAATTGAAAGATGTCTTATAGACTGAAGATAAAGCTTGCCAAATGGTCAATTATCTCATTGAATCAAGAAAAAGCTTTCTAAAGAGGGGTTTAAATCTAATCATATATTTTATATAACAGTTTTGGTTCATCTTTTTTGTAAAAATTGGAGCGACCAGTCTGTCTAGTCATTGTCTTAAGATTGACTTTTCCGAAAATCCCTCTTACATGAACTGTCGGCATGATTCTGAGAAGAGGTGGGATCAAAATAGAGGGAATTAAGACGGAGACTAGGCAAAACAAATTTTGAAAGAACCTGGAGAGCTTATATGAGGTAAATCTTGTGTGATAGGTAAATGGTGTACGTCCAAATAGAATCAAATCGAAACACCATGAACCAAATATCCACAAAAGAATACCTACATAAGCTATCCAAGTAACCAAGAATCAAATTTGTGTGTGTCCTGGGTTCAAGAGCAACTCCCAAAGAAATGTATCCCTCCGGTTAATTACATCTTTGGAATACCCAAGAATACTATAGATAAAAGAAATCCTGTTTACATTCAAATGATGACTAGTGAGGGGTNGAATCAAGAAAAAGCTTTCTAAAGAGGGGTTTAAATCTAATCATATATTTTATATAACAGTTTTGGTTCATCTTTTTTGTAAAAATTGGAGCGACCAGTCTGTCTAGTCATTGTCTTAAGATTGACTTTTCCGAAAATCCCTCTTACATGAACTGTCGGCATGATTCTGAGAAGAGGTGGGATCAAAATAGAGGGAATTAAGACGGAGACTAGGCAAAACAAATTTTGAAAGAACCTGGAGAGCTTATATGAGGTAAATCTTGTGTGATAGGTAAATGGTGTACGTCCAAATAGAATCAAATCGAAACACCATGAACCAAATATCCACAAAAGAATACCTACATAAGCTATCCAAGTAACCAAGAATCAAATTTGTGTGTGTCCTGGGTTCAAGAGCAACTCCCAAAGAAATGTATCCCTCCGGTTAATTACATCTTTGGAATACCCAAGAATACTATAGATAAAAGAAATCCTGTTTACATTCAAATGATGACTAGTGAGGGGTATTACAAAGGATGGTTATCTTACAGGAGCATCTCAACGCTTTCAAAGCTCTCGCTAAGCCACCTGATAGAGAATGAGTCTCTCACATCCTAAATGGATAGTGGCTCATCGACAATTGAGGTTTATGAAATAACTGAGTCATCTCATAGTGTCCACACTATGCTTTTAAGATCTAACCGAGTCATAAGGGTAGAGGGTGAATCATCGTATCCCACATGGGCCGCAGCCTATCTGCAGTCCATGCTTATGAGATGACATCGATGAAGTGCCAAAGGAGTGACATCGCTCACAAGGGTAAACAAAAAAAGGGTAATCTTAATATGGTAGAGATAGTCGGATCACAATACCACAAATACATCATCCCAAGCTATTAGGACCCCACGTTTACCTGGACGTGAAGATATTCAACGCAACACAACCAAAAATCCCTTTTCAACAATCCATGAATTACATCATCCAAGGAGATCTCGGTAGCCCTAAGGTCAATAGAAGGAAACTCTAAATCGTATGAACATATATATGTAGAAAAAGTAGAGGTGGAACTTATACCTGTCAAAGTAGCAAAGAGGCCGACTATTTTTCTAACATGAGGAGGCGAAGTCGAGCTAGGGCATAAACTTGAGAGGAAAAGAGGGGCCGACCGTGAGGGAGAAGGCTCAAGAACAGTGTTTTTGGTGTTTGTCACTGGTGAGGAACCGACGAAGAGAGCTTAGCTACTAGGCATCTGACATACCCAGAAAGGGAGGGGGGGGGGGGACATTGCCAGGGTATTTTGTCCAACAAGGAGGTCTTTGTGGGAGATGGGCGTGATCGCATGAGGTTAGGAGGAGGAAGTGGTGGCCGAATAGAAGGATTGTCGACGTGACCTCTTGGGATGGGATCACCGGCGGGAGCTCATTGATTGATTCTTAGTAATTTGAAGTAGAAAAATAAGGGTATACTGCCACTTGCTTAAAGTGGATGGTTGAAGAAAGATGATAAACACAATTGATCTATAATCTCAATATCTTGAGCAGTGATTGATATTGTCTTAATAGAAAAATGTAGTTTATATTTTCTAATTGGAGACTTATTAGCATACATGTGCATGGAACTGAAATGTATCTATAGACTTAAGATAAAGCATGCCAAATAGTTAATTATCTCATTAAATCAATAAAAAACTTTATAAAGGGGTTTAACTCTAATTCTATATTTTAGTTGACAAAGTGTTTTGTCATATGGAGGACACTTTATAGCTCATAAGACATAGGCTTAGGCCTTAGAGTAAATCTTGATTAGAATTGTCATTTAGTATTATGATTTTAGGACATACTTTAGGCATGATCATATTGTATAAAAGGAACTTGTTATACGTATATACATTAGATATTACACTTGTTCTTAATGAGCTTTGGCCATACTTGAATTTATTATCATGAAAAAATTGCCATGGAAGGTGAATACATGGGTACTCTAAGCACATAGTCATAGGATGTTGGTTAGAATCTTTGTAAGCTTGTTTATTTTTTACTAGTTATATTATAAAGTAGTGAATTGTGGCTATTGATGTGACTCTCTCAAATCTAAAATTTCTATTATATATGAATGTATTAGAGGAGAGGGCAATTGGAATATAGTGGGGCCTTGAGCAGTTTAAGAATTATTTACAAAGTTGAAATGCACTTAGTGGAGATCCATAGACACATATAGATGCTCTTAAACTTTATAAAGACAATCAAAGTAGTTTATATGGTCCTAACATCAATGAATTAAGACCATTCAAGCACTTAAACCCTTAAACTCTACATAGACCAGCAAAATAGTTTATGTAAACCCTTGAACTCCAAACCAATAAAGCCAATTCTAGAAACTTACTAAAGTGAAAAACAAATAAAAGAATAGCATCAAACCACCACAATAGTAAAAATGTCTAAAGTAAGCAACTAGCACCTTTAGGAAAAACATGACAATATAGACAATTATGTGAGAATTTAAGAGTATTTTTTTTATATAACACATAAAGTTTTAGGACTTTTTTTAAACCTAACAGTGACAAGTCTCCCCAACTCCTTCCTAGTTTCACAAAAATTGTGATTTTTTATCATAGTCCACATTATTTTTATATTCCTTTCAAAATAAAGATAACTTTAAGAGAAATAAAATAAATAAGATTTAATAATCCCATCACTATTTAGATCTAGTTCATTTTGGGCACAAGTTTTAAACTTTATAGACAGAGTGTAGTGTTTGATGACTAAGCGAATCTCCACAACTCAACCTTTTCCCTAATCAAGGAATGATGCGCATGTCTAGTATATTCTAAACCATATTTATCCTCAATGCCTTGATTATCTCTTAAACCTCGCTTTATCACAATGGAACAGATGATGCTAAGCCACTTCATCCCCACAACATATTTTTCTATTCTTTTTTCTAAATTTCTAGTGAAATTTCTTGGCAGCTTGCCCTTATCCTCTCGATCAGATCCATGGCGGCCACTGTTGCAGGGTCCAGCCACATCTTACATCTCATTGACAAAGCCGAAGTATCTCACAAGTAAAGGTGTGAAAGAAAGCTAAAGTTGTGCTTGTCTTCATCCCCACTTCTTCCTCATCCTTTTGCTTTTTCTTCCTAATCTTTCCCTTTCGTTTGTCATCAAGAAATCAACCAGATATCATCTTTTTGCCTCAAACATTGATTCCAAATCCTTAAAATGTGACCTCCACATGCATCCATGAAGCTTTGTTGGCCTCTAATTTCTCCAATTTTTTATATCGAATTTACAGAAATAGACTGCATATACAAAGCAGTGCACTTTATCTAGTCATCAAGCCCACCCCCAAAAAAAAGATGAAGAAAAAATTATACAAACCATTAGTGTACAGGGAAGAAAAGTGGCGAGTGATCTCTCTGCATCTTCCCATCCCATACTCTAACTTTACTCATCTTATCCTCACACCAATGCAGCTGTTCTTCCGTTATCTCCTGCACTCTGAGTACCCTAGACACAACCTTTATGTCTATAATGGCCATAAAAGTTTCCNGAAGCTTGGGAGATGACAGTCTCATCCTCGCAAAGATTTCAGGCCTACGGCCATATTCATAAGGTTCATTTTCTATAAATCTCTGTAAAAGAACTTGAAACTGCTGAAATCTCTGTGCTATTCGCGCATGGCAGACAGAACCATCCATGTCTAATTTATTACCTTTCGATCTCAGGAAAATATTATAGTTCCAATTAAGAGCTTCCCATGCCAAACAAATCTGAGCAACATAAGCACTCTCCAGGTCCTGATATGGATCTCTCATTCTCATTGAATTGCTTCCGGGCTTCGCCATTAATTTTCCAACAATTCTTTTTGAAATTGATCTTGGTTGGGCGTTGATTAACCTAAACGATTCTGTAAATTTAATGTAAAATTTCTATTAGTTCTCAAACACAAAAAGGTGCGAAGAAAATCTGTAATGGCGGATCTGTACCTGTTTCTGCAAGTTTCTGAGCACTGATTCTATCAAAGTAGAACATTTCTTCGTCATATTTCTTAAACAGGGTGTAGAACTCCCAGTTGGAAGCGCTCCTTCTAGACGATGAAGAGAATGGGTATTCTGTCTCTGAGTCACGAAAAATTGTGGAGCTTCTCCATTCAATGGAGCTTTTCGAAGTAGATTCACCAGTGAGAGAGCCGCCGAAGGTTTCTCTCTCTTGTTGAACTTGTTCAGCCCTGAAATTTGGAACTTCTGCTTCCAAATGCTTTTCATCCTCCGTTAAATCCTTCTTCTTCAGGTTACTTTTCACACTTTCTTCATGAACCCTAGATTTTTCTTCATCCTGATTCTTGTCGTTTTCAATATTGTTATTGTCCAAAGATACCAAGCAATCCAAAGTTCCAGTCTTGTTCGTTGCAGTAGAGACACTGTAGCCATCTGTAGGATTCGAGATATTTCCTTGAGAGGAACCATATTCTGATTCGAGTAAAAAGTTGTCATTTTCTCCGAGGAGAATCTGGTCATTGGAATCTGTCTCTTGGTCGCCAAGCGGAGCATCGTTCTTACAACTCGCACCGTACAAGAAAAGCATGGCGTCTCCTCCAAGAATGATATCGGCGATGACGTCGTCTCTCCGGTAAAGTTCGTCGGAGATGGTGGCGGCGGAAGAGACGAACTTGTTTTCATGATCAGAAATGCAGAGTTTGTCATCCCTGCCAAAAAGGTCAGAACTTTAATAATATAAATGCATGCTGATGATGGCAGAGAAGGAGAGAGCGTACTATACCGACCGCTTGGAGATTGCTCGGCGGTGGAGGAAGGAGAAGAGCTTGGATAAGAGGAAAGCGAAGAAGTGGAGGAGGAGGAAGAGGAAGCTGAGGTAGGAGAATGAAGGGAAGAGGAACATCATAGTAGGATGAAAGCCATGGGAGGGAGAAGGGAGGAATGGTGACGAGGGGAGAAAGGTTAAGGGGAAAGTGAGGCTGGTATTAAGCATCTGTTGTTAGGGAACGTAATGGCAATTGGTTACTGGCCTTGCTTTAATTGAGGTTGGGAAAGAGACAGGCTATCATTCTCTCAGAGGAAGCGAAGCAGTGAGCGCGAAATTTGTATGGGGGCTTGGAATATTGAGTTGTACTTGTGCTCTGGTTACATTATTGGTTAGCTTGTGGCACGAGGGATTTTTTTTTACACTAACTCATAGTTACTATGTATTTATATTTCTAACACTTGGGGTTTATTTACTATTTAGAGCACTTGTAGCTTCTCAATATTTGTTGCAGCTGTGTGAAAACAGTTGAATGACATCTGTTTCTGGACATATTATCATTCTGACCTTGTTTAGTAATGTTGTGTAGGAAATGTTCTTTATATTTACATATCCCAAATCTTTTAAAAATTATTATCATTTTAATTTATCAAAAGTGAAATAGACATCTTCATGTATGAATAAGATGTTCCGCATATAAAAATTGAACTTTAGGTGTTAAATTTCTAAATACAAGAGAATGTAGTGGTAAGTATGCAAATCTTTCTTTATAAACAATAAAAAATTGATGGAGCCACCCATGCTTGCTTTGTCGGTTGTCCCCGAACCCATCTCTTCCATGTTGGTGCCGCCGCCCTTGAAACCTTCGGTTGGATCTTCCTCGGCGCCAACATCGAGTTCCCCAGCGTCCCTCTCGACCACTCCATCCATGTCGAGCAATCCCTCATCACCAACACTGCCATACACTCTGAGGTCGATCCCCTTTATCGCCGTCTCTGAGTTCCCTTGTGGTCACTGCCGCAGTTCTCAAACAGAATATGCTTTCGCTCGAACAGGGAGAGGCAGTTGTCAAACGAGGAGTAGGGGCGGTTGAGCAATATGCTTTCACTCGAACGTGGATCGCGGGGTTCCATCCGTAGTCCGCTTTTCGTCAAAACGTCATCCCGCCGCGATCCTTCTGTCGAACCAAACAAACCCTTAAACATTTATCTTTACATGCATGTACTCAATTTTTAACATTTCATCATAAATATCATCACTAACTTTTTACAAATAAAATATAGATTTCATACACAATTTATGACATCAAAATATTATAAATATAAATATTAAATTCTTAGTATTAGATAGATAAATATAGAAGAACTACGTGAAATATAATTTATGACACTATGTGTGTGTGTATAATACTTATATACCGCCCAAAAATTTCTAATAAAATATTTATGCTATCATGCTCTCTTCAGCGCTCCCCATCTCTCTTTGTCCTCATGGAGGAGCTTGCATCGCCGGCTTCATAGCTCCGGTGCATGTCATTGTGGTACCATTGCCTCCTCAACCGAGGCTTTGTGTCGTCCACGACATGTTTGACAATCCTCGAAAAATTTTCACCCATTTTATGTTCGATAGTATTCATATAATAGTATAATACATTGTGCAATAACAGTAATTAAAATAAAAAAAAATATTCTAATTCTTCTTAAATTGAATACTATAATTTAAATAATGTGAATTTAAATTTAGCTCTTTAATCCTCATTTAATTATCGGAAGCTCAAAACCTAATACCTTTATAAGGCTAAAAAAGTCCAAGTTTCTAACCATTCCTATTTCTTTTGCAGTCATTCCGCGTATTCTTTGGACGCCACCTCCACTCCTCATCATGCAATCTAAGCGGCTTAGGGTTGTCTGCTTCGATTCTTTCCGCCCCATCTTGAGAGAAAAAATTTGCGTACGTAAGACGTAACCAACGCTGCGTATATAATGAAAGTTATATGGGTGTTATATCGGCATTATATTCGTGTTATATTCCTTGTAACCTCCATGTAACCTCTATGTAACCTCATATAACCTACCTGAACTTACAAATAAGTTTCGCGCTTCTGTTTTCACATATTTGTCGTTACATGTAGATTACATGGAAGTTATATGGAGGTTGCAAGGGATATAATGCGAATATAATGTCAATATAACNTCCTCAGCGCCAACATCGAGTCCCCCAGCGTCCCTCTCCACCACTCCATCCATGCCAAGCAATTCCTCATCACCAACGCTGCCTTGCACTCTAAGGTCGATCCCCGCATCGCCGTCTCTGAGTTCCCTTGCGGTCACTACCGCAGTTCTCAAACAGAATATGCTTTCGCTCGAACGGGGAGAGGCAGTTTGTCAAACGAGGAGTAGGGGCGGTTGAGTAATATGCTTCCACTCGAACGTGGATCGCGGGGTTCCGTCCGTAGTCCGCTTTTCGCCAAAACGTCGTCCCGCCGCGATCCCTCCGCCGAACCAAACAGGCTCTTAAACATTTACCTTTACATGCATATACTCAATTTTTTAACATTTCATCATAAATATCATCACTAACTTTTTACAAATAAAATATAGATTTCATACATAATTTATGACACCAAAATTTATAAATATAAATATTAAATTCTAGGTATTAGATACATAAATATAGAAGAACTACGTGAAATATAATTTATGACACTGTGTGTGTCTGTATAATACTTATATACCGCCCAAAAATTTCTAATAAAATATTTCCGCTGCTATGCTCTCTTCGGCGCTCTCCATCTCTCTGTCCTCATGGAGGAGTTTGCATCGCCGGCTTCGTAGCTCCGATGCATGTCATTGTGGTACCATTGCCTCCTCAACCGCGGCTTTGTGTCATCCACGACATATTGGCGATCCTCGAAAAATTTTCACCCATTTTATGTTTGATATTATTCATATAATAGTATAATACATTGTGCAATAACAATAATTAAAATCAAGAAAAATATTCTAATTCTTCTTAAATTGAATACTTTAGTTTAAATAATGTGAACTTAAATTTAACTCTTTAATCCTCAATTACTTATCGGAAGCTCAAAACCTAATACCTTTATAAGGCTAAAAAAGCCCAAGTTTCAAACCATTCCTATTTCTTTTGTAGTCATTCCACGTTGGGCCCTATATTCTTTGGACGCCACCTCCACTCCTCGTCATGCAATCTAAGCGGCTTAGGATTGTCTGCTTCGATTGTGATACATAAGACATACGTAGCGTTGTGTACATAATGAATGTTATATGGGTGTTATATCAGCATTATATTCGCGTTATATCTCTTGTAATCTCTATATAACCTACCTGAACTTACAAATAAATTTCGTGCTTCTGTTTTCACATATTTGTAGGTTATATGTAGGTTACATGGAAGTTATTACTTGTTATTATTTTGATCTTATATTACAATCGTGCCATGGTTCTGATTCTCTTCCACAATAATTTATAATTATTTTTTAAAGGAATCATGTAGGTCGCCAAATTGGGAAGATATATGTTTAATTTAATATATATATATATATGTATTATAATTTTGGAAAGTAATATTTTAATTTTAAAAATACGAGACCGAACCGATCGCATATATACGATAATTTAAATAAATGAGTACGATCACCGCAAGTAATACATCTATCCCAAGGATTAGACATATCACTTACCAGTGAGACTCGGTTAAGAAAACATAAAGAATTTATGACATTTGTTTGAGCCTGCGAAACCATTTATGTTGACCGACACATTTTCCCCAATCTAATATAAAAGATTAAATAGGGTTTATATTAAGCTGTGTTCTAAAGTTTCTTATAAGGGCAAACCCCTATAGTTAATTACATCTTAAATGACCAAGGTCATCTAACAAAACTCTCGATTTGGATCAGAAAAGATTTTCTTCAAGAATTTCAAATGGTATGACTTTCAAGGTTGGACAAATGAGTGTCAAATGGGAAAGACTCAAATTTGGAACATTTATTATTGAATCCAAAGGAAGAAAACTAGGAAATATCATGGATCCTGAGGAGAACCTTGATGACTTTTCAAGTTATCCTTTGGTTTGACTTCAATTTCGAAGAGATATTATTAAATTTGTCATTTTACCAATTTTGTTAACTAGGGCTTATATTTTCATGATGCAATCATACAAATAGTCTGGAAGATAGGAGGATTTATGTCGTAATAAACGACAATCTCAGAGCTTATGACGAGTTAGGGCTTAGCTCAAAATAATTGTGCAAAGACTTAAAGATAAGATGATGATTTATGTTGCATTAGGTAAACAACCTCAAAGTCATATGACTTATTATTTAATTCTAAGGAAAAATTGTAGTTGTAGATCCACTTGCTCTGTGGAAGTGTGTCTTTACCTTTGCATGTCTTTTTTGATCTCCATTTATCTGAGTGTTAGGAATAGAAAATATTGTTGCCCCGCGTTTCATATTTTAGGATAGATAAATCAAATGAAATAAATTTAAGAAGTTTTATAAGTTTTATGTTTACCATTTGTGTGATTGAATTTTTATCTTATTACTCATTATTTGTTTGATCTTATATTCCAATCGTGTCATTGTTCTGATCTTCTCTTCCACAATAAGTTATACCTATTTTTTAAAGAAATAAAAAAGCAAATTTTATGCTTTTATATTATATTAAAAACATTACTATTATACTTATTAAAAGTTGAAGCATACCTAAGACTTTAAGAGATGTGTTGATCTTAATAATTTTGTTACAGTTGAATTGGGCTGGATTGTTTCATGTTGTTCTAATTGAGTTAATTGATCTTTATCTTTGTGTTAGTCATGCACATTTAATTTATAAAACTATAAATGATAAATAAATTCTTAATATTTTTAGTTCAATTACTTAAAATTACAATGTATCATATATTTTTTGCATTGTTCATAGTTTGATTGTACACTTATATTTGTACTTCATAATTATTGTCTTATGACTAAAAATAGTTTTAGCACATGTTTCATCATTTGTAGCTTAGAAGCCTACATACGTCGTACATGTCATCTTTCAAGCAATCAATTTGTATCAGCTGGTGAGGTGCGACCAGTTGAGGTTGAAAGTATTGATGAAAGCCACAATCAAGCATCTCAAACTGCATCTCAAATTGAGAGTAATAGCATTTGTCTTAAATTACAATCTAATATTGAAAGGAATAGAAATTATGTTATATGAGATTATTTTGTGGAAACAAAATCCATTTTCGAGGGTGTTGAGTCTCACTTTCTATAATGTGTTTGCTATGAGACTACATTTCTT
This sequence comes from Phalaenopsis hybrid cultivar, assembly GCA_002079205.1. Classification (NCBI taxonomy): domain Eukaryota; kingdom Viridiplantae; phylum Streptophyta; class Magnoliopsida; order Asparagales; family Orchidaceae; genus Phalaenopsis; species Phalaenopsis hybrid cultivar. The sequence goes on from JXCR01145972.1 coordinate 325,854, forward strand.
AAGTTGAAAACAGGCATAACATCACAACATCTTAGGCATGTTGCATAACATCACAACATCTTAGGCATGTTGAGGAGTGTGTTAAAATAAAATCAATTTAATGACAAGTTAATTCATTAGATAAAGGAAATAATAGATTGAATTTCTCATCGATTGAAATTGAAATTGATATTAACATTTCAATTTTAAGAAGGTGTATACTTGGTTCAACATACTATTAAAATTTATGAAGTAATTTGACCAACAAAAAGTTAGAAAATAATTGCAAGAATGATTTATATTCAAGAATATTCTTTTAAGAAGGTGTATACTTAGTTCAACATACTATTAAAATTTATGAATCATAACTATGAAAGTGTATCAAAAAACACTATAAAAAATGATTGCATGCGAATTTATGATGCCGAGAAAGAGAACTTGGCTAAAAGGTGTTCAAAATGTTTCAATAATGTTAAATTGTTGGACTTTTAATCAAACAATATGGTATATATGTTTAACTAGTCATTTCATTGATGGGTCTATGAACTTTTTAAAAATGATTGTTAATTTCATTGAGCTTAGTCCTTCTCATACTGACAGTTTTATTTGTGATGCTATATGTGATTGCTCGCTAGAGTGGAATCTCCCAGATAAAATTTCTACAATTACTATCGATAATGTGTATATATATATATATATATATATATATATATATATA
>JXCR01145972.1:327156-341789 GCA_002079205.1 Phalaenopsis hybrid cultivar
ATATATATATATATATATATATATTTGAATCAAGAGAAAAATTGCCTGTTTATGGGCTTTATTTCATGTAAGATGTTGTGCAGAAATATTAAATGTGATGGTATAGAATATTTTGAAAGAATTTCATGATATAATTTATCATATAAGAGAGTCACTTAAATATCTAATGATGTCATCTACTAGGTTACACAAAAATTTGTTGATATTTCGAAGAAACTATGAGTATCTACATAAAGGTCTCTATGTAAAGATGTGTTCAAATGTTGGAATTCAACTTATATGATGCTTGAGTCTGCTTTCTTTTATCATGCTATTTTAATTCACTATGCAGCTAGGGATAAAAATTATAAGTGGTTACTTTTAGCCATTGAATGGTTAAGGAATGAAAAAAGTTAGAAAGCTCTTCTTAGTCTTTTAATATTGCTAATAAGATAGTTTCTGGCACCCCATATCTCCCATAAAAAAAAAACTTTGATGGCTATTAGGCACATAAAAAAGCTTCTTTTGGAAGAATCTAAATCTGAAGATGAGTACATGGGAAATATCTTCAATCATGAGAGCATAATTTGGTAAATATTGGGATTAATGTAACTTATTTTCAATTACATCCTTAAGATGTATTAATTACATAAGCTTGATGTTAACATTCAACTGTTGAGGAGGCTCTTTGGGAAATATATGTTGCAGAGTGGTCCAAATATGATTCATGCTATGACGAGTCTTCTTCTAAAAATCATTCTAGATCCATTTGATTCTTCCTATTTTGATTGCATGTTTGATTTTAAACATGTTATTATGTCATTTGTTTTGATATAACCAAAAAAGGATGACATGTATGTGTATGTTTAGAAAGGATTATTTCATACAATTTGGAGTAGTTTTATGTATTGGAATGATGGAAAATGAATACACTAAAACATTCATTCTTATTTAGATTGGCACGCGATATATTATCATTTTCAATAACAAGAGTTGCTTCTAAATCTACATTCACTGTCAATGGTATGGTGTTGGATGATTGTAGAAGTTGTTTATCTACAAAAAAATGATTAATGCTTTGATTTGTGTAGTTAATTGGATTAGATCAACATAAAATATGCTAAATTACTTAATGTAAATCTTTCTCATTATTAATAAATCATTCAACTTAATTTTATTATCTTATTATAACTTTTTAAATATATTAACAATTTTTATATATGCTTACAATAAGAGTTATTAGAGGAGAAAGATAAGAGTGTTCCTTTGGGGATTTTTTAGCAACAATGCACCATGTCTATCTGTTTTCACTCAAGACATCAATAATTTTATTTTTGAATGCTTTAGTGGTTATTTTATATTCATTTTGGATTATTATTTGGTTGTTTTATTTGGGATGATTAATATTTTTTAGTTAGCGCATATTATGCATTGTTTTTGTCGGTGGATTAGCATTTTGTATCTATTATGTGTGTTTGTGTGTGTGTCTATCTATCTATGTATGTATCTATCTATCTCTCTCTCTCTCTCTCTCTCTCTCTCTCTCTCTCTCTCTCTCTCTCTCTCTANTGTGAGGCTTTGATGATTTTCAAAATGCTTAGATGAATATTTGTTATATGTTGCAATGTCGCATTCATTTTATATTATTAATCCTTTTTAATTGGTTTACCATATATGCATGTAACCTCATAGAAGATTCAAAATATTTAAAAGGTAACAACATTTAATATTGAATCTTAGCCCTATAATAAATCTTATAATTTAATTCAATAAAGATTTCATGAATTTATTTAATAGGTTACATTTTTTTTTATTCAAGAAAAATAATTGTCACATTGAATAGCTTTCGTTAATTCATTCAAGCTAGCTTTTTGCAGTGTAAAGTATTTACCACCAAAAGAGATGATATTTTTGGGTGGCCACTTTCTAAACAAAATTTCATGGATAAAATCATAATTTTGTATATTGATTTAAAGGCATTATATTTGTTTATCAATTTGTCAATGTGATAGATTTTTCTTTGTTTTTTTTCCAAAACCTTATTGCAAGTGATAAATTGAAGGCTTTGTAGGAAATTCCATTGGTAAAGGTGTTCTATTTATGGGTAAGAGTTATGTATCATCCTTAATAGCAATGTATAACAAATTTGTTAAGAATTGAAAAATTATATTAGTAACAAGTGGTTTTTCCTTAAAATTTATTTTCCATGTGTCTCATATGCATTGAAAGTACTTCCTTATTGAGTAAAGCATTGAATGAGAATAAAATTAACTATTGGAAACCTTTTGCTTTTAAAGTTTGGAATGTAATAATGTGAATACATTGAAATACGTGAATTTGATAATAACTAGCAACGAAAAAAACTATTAAAAAATATTAACTGATTGGAACCCAAATTAAGAAGATCAACTAAAAAACTGTAATCTGGTTTAAAACATCAAACTAAGTGATTCTTCATTCTTTATAAATTCAATTTTGATAATATTTAAGAAAAATGAAACATGAATGAGCCTCTTTTAATGCATATCTAAACCATGCAGAGCAACATACTACCATTCTTGATTTACAAGCGACAAAGAACATCGGTGTTGACCTCAATTTTGGTTGAGGTTTAGTTTTCCTTTTTAGCAGCTTAGGGTCTAGCCGTAGGACTTTTCCTGTTGACTATTCTTAGAAAACTAGAAAAGGCACCCTCGCCATTAAAAATTCTACCCTCTTCTTTACTCAACTTGAAGTTCCATATGTTGGTCTCAACCTCTAAGTACTTAGTACGTGGCGTCACTATGGGGGAAACTCAAGTTGAGTCACCCTTAGGACTGCTGGACCTTAGGGTTAACCCTAGGTGTTGGTCTGGAGCTAAGGCACTCACTACNTGGGATAGATATAGAATTTGAGGTACAATGCTCTTTCATTTTAAATTATGAAAAATATGGGGTCAGTTTGATTTCATACTTCAACGTCCTTCTGAAGCGGGCGACGGAATTTCAATTCCGGTGACTGACAGCTTCTTACGGGCAACCCCAAACCAACTTAAAATAGCGCCGACAGGTCCCTATTGACCATTTAAAATAATCAATTTGGACTTAGCCCAAGGATAACCCAACCTAGAGTCAAGCCTAGCCCAACATGACCAAATTGATTAAAGTTCAAAATTCCTTCAAATTGACCCTTTAATTGGACTCAAAACCACTTCCATCATTCACTAAAGTTGTTCCATATGATCATCTACACAGAATGCAATAATTATTTGGGCCAATTGACATGGCTAACCTACCCCAAACCCAATTTTTGGTCATTTGCACCCACTTGGACCCATGCACCAAATGTGACCTAACCACCCTAAAGCCACCAAATTAACTCCACCACAACCATTAGTTGGACTTAGTGACCAGTACAAACACTATGAAATCACCTAAAACAAGGCATGGACCAAAGGTCCCCTAAATTAAGGGATCTTTTTTCCAAAAATGCACATGCTTAAGATATCTTTGCCAAATCAAAGCACATTTGCATTAAATTGTTGTGATGGATTCCTATGGGTCCCTGAGCTCCTAGCCACCTCCCCCTGGCCGGCCGGCCAGCCTAGTGGCCAGAAAAGCCCAATGGTTACATGCTTAAGATATCTTTGCCAAATCTACATGCTTAAGATATCTTTGCCAAATCAAAGCACATTTGCATTAAATTGTTGTGATGGATTCCTCTGGGTTCCCTGAGCTCCTACAACCTCCCGCTGGTCGGCCGGCCAGTCTAGTGGCCGGAAAAGCCCAAAACCAAGAGCCACCCCCATGACACCTCACCCAAATCAAACCTAGAGGCCAGCTCGTCCAAATCAAACTATGGAGCTCTTCTGCCCTCCACCTAAGCACCATAATGCACCCAAACTTATGCCCTGAGAGCCACCCCATGACCATTTTTATAAAAACTCACCTCCACGAGCCGTGGGAGGGTGTGCTAATATTTACTTAGAGAGGCTTGTCCAAACTTCACATAGAGCTTCCTTAAGATCCCCTCAGTGCATTCCAACCATTTTCCCTCACCCATTCCTATTGCCGGAGTTCAATTTTGAGCTTGAAACCTTGCCGGAGACCAAAACAGAACCCAATACACCTCCATAGTCCATCAAACACAAATTAACTTCACCCACACCTTCACAATAGTGAAAAAAGCTAAAGCCCCATCAAACCACCCTTCCACAGAGCCTCTACCATAGCTCTAGATCAACACCTGAAATCAAGCTTGATCAAATTCATACCTAGGCCTTACACCAAGACCAGGGAATCAATCCCTAGCCTCCTTAGACCCTAACAAACGTGACAAGTACCTCTGATTGAAGCCTCCCTTCTCAGAGCAAAGGTATAAACCTTCTCCTCCTCCCGAGCTTATTTTGATTCTCCATTTACTTAAGCTTGATTTCATGGCACCTTAAACTGTATAGATGTGTTCTTCTCACTTAGATGAGTCATTAGGGTCAAACCTGAAGTGATTTGGTTGAGTCTAGGCCGAGATCTTAGGGTTTTTGTGTGGACGGGCACATGATCAATCTATCGGGGATGATGACGGGGAGCCATTCGATCAAGCGTGTATCAAATGGACAGGGGAGATCGAGCCGGACAACGCTTCGGGACATAAACTGCGGGTCGAGTCAGCAGCTACATGGACGACGACGTCCAACAAGAGCGTGCCACGCAAGCCTTCGGAGCTGCCTAGAATCTAGTCAGCACGCGCTGTTTAAATAGATAAATAAGGCTTTTCCTATTTATTTAAATACCCTTAACTTAGAAAATTCATAACTTTCTGTAGAAAAATCAAAAAAATAAAATAAAAATACCCACTTGCTCAGTGAACAAAGGAGAACAATGTGGAGCAAATTTCAAGTCCATTTGGGATCATTTGATTAATTTGATTCTCCATGCATAATGACACATCACCTTGGCTTGGAATTTTAGCATGTTGTAGCCTCTATCAGGGGNGAAACACCTTAAGTTGATTTTTAAAGATAAATATCACTTTTAACACTTAAATGATTTTTAAAAATGATAACTTAAATTGATTTTTAAAGATAAATACCACTCTTAACATTTAAATAATTTTTAAAAATCAAAATATAAAAAAAAATTATGAAACTTAGTTTTTTTGAGTTCTCTGTGATCAGGGGTATTTTTTTAAAATAAAATGATATTTAAAATAAAAAACTTGATTTTTATCCTATTCTAAATATTTAAATAATTAAAAATTCATAAAAATCACAAAAATAATAAAATTCATGGAAATGTTTTAAATTTCTTCCTAATCACTTAAGAACAATTAAAATATTTTTCCTGATTCTCTAGATAAAGATATATAATTTCAAAGCTTAAAAATAATTTTTAAAGTCTAAAAATAAGTTTTTTTTACTAAAATAATTTCAATAAATCAAAGAAAAATAAAAAAAATATAAAATTTGCTCCTCTGGGTTCGAGTTTTCAAAAATACAAAACCTAATTTTCACCATTTAAAATATTTTATTTTTACTAAAAAACCCAAAACTTGAAATAATGCTAATAAATCACGGAGAATTCAAAAAATCATGAAATTTGGTCCACAGGCTTCTCTGGTCTAGGTCTACCTCCAGTAAAAATTTCAAGAGATTAGAATTTACCTTGGTCAAGTTAGGAATTTTCTGTGAAAAATCCTATCTTTGCATGAAAATAATTACATAAATTAAATTAAATTTTGAAAAATTATATTTTCTCCTCTGATGTCTCAATTNTTTAATTTCATCCCAATTTTCCCCAATTTCAATTGTAAACTCAAATTCATCATGCTTATGATCATTTTAAACCAAAACCAAGCTTAATTGACCCATGCTTTGAGCTCAATTTTTATCGAAACCAAAATCCCCCAGTTTTGACCCTATGATCCAATCTCACCCAATTAAACCCCATAGCCCACTAAATTGCCTCAATTTGGATCCAAAAATCTTCTTAAAAACTCCACACAACAAGTTGAACACTCAATTGACTTTGGTCAAGCTTTAATTTCACTCAATTTTAAGTCAAATTCAAACTTCCCAAATTTTTCCCAAATTGACCAAATGCCCAAAATCCCTCAAATTGAACCTCTACTTCAATTTAAAATTACTCTAAATCTTTTCTAAACCCTTCATGACAATCACCCAAACCAAATTGATCAATCAATTGGGCTCAATGTCATGGCTAGCGTAGCCCAAACCCAACTTCAGGACAATTTGAACCCATGCACCAAAATTGACTTTGCCATGCCAAATGAATCAATCCAAGATTTCTACAGCCACCAAGTACACCACTAGTGACTAGCCTAAACTTTCCTAGGCTAGCCAATGTGGGCTATGGACCAATGGTTCCCTAAATTAATGGATTTTATCCCTTTTTTGGGTCAAAGCCAAAATATTTCCACCATCATGTCAAACCATTAGTGGTTAATCATAATTAAACCTCCCCTGGCTCACCTGATTGACTGACCACCTCCTCTGCTCTGGCTAGCCATACTAATTGTAGGAAAACCCCAAAAGTGTGAGCCACCACACCTAATTTAAACCCAATTCCACCAATGGTGGCCAGCTCATCCCAAATGTCTTTTAGAGCTCATTAGCCCTACACCCGAGCAACCTTTTGCACTTGAATTGAAGCCTTGAGCTCCACTCTAAGCCATTCTATTTAAACCACTCCTCCATGGCCAAAGAGGAGAGCAATCCAATTTCTTGGGGAAACTCTGCCCAATTTCTCTCAGACACTCTCCAAGAGCTCTGAAGGTCATTGCAACTATTTTCCCCCTTTGGTTCCCACTTTGAGAGCTCAATTTTGAGTTCAAAATTTGCCCTAAAACCATAGTAGATCTCCCCACACTTCCACAACCCACCAAACTTCAATTAAATGTACACACACCATCCCCACAATGAGAGGATTTGATTCCTCATAGAAACCCCATCATAGAGCGCCCTAGCATAGACTTTGACCAACACCTGAAATCGGGCTTGGTCAAAAATATACCTAAATAATTCACGAGGGCCTGAGACTTCATCTGGAAGCTTCCTAGATCAAACTCATTTTGAGTCTCCATGCGTAATGGCTTGATTTCATCCTTGATCAACCATAAAGATATGTTCGTATTGAGTAGATGAAGGTTTAGAAACAAACCCCATGCAATTTGGTTGATTCAAGCTTGAGATCTTAGAGTTTTAGTGTGAACTGTTCTCAGGTTAGATCAGTTGGGGATGATTCCTAAGAGTCGTCTGATCGCACATTTATTCAACGGACGGATGAGATCAAGCCGAATGAGTGGATGGAGCAAAAGGGTGGGCTGACAAAGCTGCTACGTGGCTGACAACTTCTAATGGCAGAGTACCGCATGGGGACTTCGGAGCAGACGAGGTTAAGGTGGCACCGCGTGGATAAGTAGATAAATATGAGAATTTTTTATTTATTTTAATGCGTGATCTTTAAAAAATCATAAATTTTTGTAGAAAACTCATAAAAATAAAAGAAAAAACACCCTTGCTCAATGAACAGCGGAAAATAATGTGGAATAAAAATAAAAATTATTTCTTGATTCACTCATTTTTAATGAATTAAATACTCTCTGGAGTATTTTAATTCATTATGATCAAGCATTGTTTACTATCGCTTGAAATTTTTAGGGTTTACTCCTTATGTTAGAGGGGATGTTCTCTAATTTTTCCAAGGTCAGAGCGCATCTTTGTGCTTCTAAGCCTAATTTTTAAGCTATGATGGCTATTTTGGCTTATTTTAATTATATAAATTAAAATATCATTTGGAAAATTATGGGAATAATTTTAATAGGTTTCTTATGGTAAGGGAAGCTTACGAAAAATATCAGGTTGGCTTGAATAATTTTGTAAATTCATATATTTTCCAAGATGTATATATCTTGCTTTAATTTGTGTAAATCAAATACTAATAAAAAATTATCAAAATAAATTCCACATTGTGTATAAAAATCATTTATCCCATGTAAAAAATTTAAAATTTATTTTACTAAGTTTGAGCATTAAAGTTATTTTTTTAAGAAACCTTATACCCTTGTACAAAAATAATTACAACAAATTAAATACAATTGGAAAAATTATGAAAAGTGGTTTTCTGAGTTCCTTGTGATCAAAGCAGTTAGGAAAAAGAAAAGTTATTTTTGATAAAATAATTGATTTTTGAGCTATATTTCAAATTAAAAACAATTAGAAATAAATAAAAATTTCAAAAATACAAAATATTTCAAAATGTGTTTAATTATTTCTTGACCACTTGAAACTCATTAGGATATTTTTCCTAGTTTTTCTAAGTTAAAAATAAATTTTTAAAGGCTTAAAAATGAATTTTCCTGATTTTCTTATTAAAATAATTATATTAAAAAAATTAAAAATCACAAAAATACAAAATTTGATCCTCTAAGTTTTCTAAACTTAGAAAAGTTTAATAAAATATTAAAAATAAATTTTTTAATTAAAAAATTATTTTCCATTTAATCAAATTATTGAAATCTCTAATAATTAAATAATAATAAAAAAATTTAATTAAAAAAAATCATGGGATTTTGTCTAGGTGTTTCTCAGACCTAAGGGGACATTTATTAATTTTCTCATGAGTAAAACATTTTTGGACAGTTAAGTAAAATCAACTTTGAAAATACTACCTTTTAAATTTAAATAATTATTTAAATTAAATCAAATTTTGAAAATACATATTTTCTCCTCTAATGTTTCAATTAACCCATGGATAGGACACTCTAATTTCTCAAAGTCATTTGAATTTTGATTAATAAGTTATGAGGTGAAGAGCCCCAAAGGCAAAAGAGTAGCTTTAGATTTTAGTGCTTTAATCAAAATTTAGGATTAATTAAAGAAAAAACTTGATCCTACTAAACATGTCCGGATGATTGAAATACAATGGGATTAAAAGATAGAAACTCACTTGTCACCTTCTCCATAATATGAACAAAATTATAATTTCCTTGATTATTATTACTTGGAAGTCAATCAAAGTTAAATGATTCTCAAGTGATGGGTTTGAGTTAGGGAGATAACATTCCATTAATTTTAAGCCCATGATCGAAGATAATGTGATCTTTCAATTAGAATTCATGGCATTTAAAACAAAATTTTTTTAATTACCATTTCACTTATTATAATTGTTCAGGGCTTGGTGGTGACCTAGGCTTGACATTTAAACTCATTTGATCATTTTTAGAAGATAACATGATTGATGATTAACACCTCTTTATAAGCCCAATTTTAACTTTGGAAACTAAAATCTTTGTTTACTTAAATTTGCCTTAGGGGCACCCACCCACATAACTCATAAATGAAATATTGATTGATTAACTGAGTGTCCTAGCCTTAGGATAAATAAAACATCAAGTTTCCTCGAGCAATGGGATAACTTTAGGTTAAACTTGGATGACTAATAGAACAATATAATAAGTTCAAAACAAACTTGAAAGACTTTAAGAAATCTTTAAAGTGGTTCAGGGTCATTCCACAAGCACTTTGAAATCTCTTGAATATTTTGAAGGACAAATTGAACTTGTTATATTTGGTTCTAAAATCATCCACTAAGATTTTGCAAAACTTAACAAAGTCATAACTTGGGGATTGGTAGCTATACCTTCATCTACTATTGCAATTTAAATTCTTTACAAAATTTTATACATATTGTCAAAGCTAACCTTTCAGGTGGAGGAACGAGAAAAATCGACAAATACACTTTTAAGTTACTGCATTTACCTTTTTGTACCTCTTGTTTCTTGCTTGCATGTTAAACAATGATGTCACCCTGCATGTTAAAACCAAAACAAAAAATTAAAAAGAAATGCATTTTATATTAAAAAATGCAACTAAATTAAAAAAAAAATGCAACTAAATTAAAACATATTTATTAGATGATCGGGAATCGCTCGGGGGAGGTAACCTACAGTTGCTAACGAGATTTCGCACGGTCTAAATGAAAGTACAAAACTCATTAAATTGAATGTAGTAAATTTATTTGGACTAAGTGAATTTAAAACAAAATAGTGGTACCAGAATGAGGGAATCGTAGGATCCTAACCGATGTCGCTCTAATCAACTTTAATATTGCCCATAATATTTAAATAACTATAACCCTAAGAAACAATTGACTTGACATCAGAACTTAAAAGACTAGAAAACTTGACCTCTGAACCTGATGCTTCTCTCAATCTTTACGATTTGACACTTCTAAACTTAAATTCGCCACGACGAGGAGCTTGAAGCTAACATTGTGGGCAGCATGACCATCTTCAATAGCAAGACATGTCTACAATAGCTAAACCATTCTTTAGAATTAAACAACAAGCCATAGGACTTTGAGATTGTCTGCCTGGTGCGACATAAATCCTAAAATTCTCTTTAAACTTTTGCATAGCCCTAACCTATTTTAGGATTCCGAGATTGTCATCCTTCACGACATAAATCCTCAAATCTTTCAAGTTAATTGTGTGATCATCTCACATGAATGCAAACCTTAATTTATAAAATTTTTAGGATGAAACATTTAAATATTTCTCCTCTAAATTAAAACCAAACCATAGGATAGATTGGGAATTCATTGAGGTTCTCCTCAGGATCCGTGACATCCCTTAGTTCTTCTTCCTTTGGATTCCACAATAATGTTCCAAATTTTAGTTATTCTTCTTTCACACCTCTTCGTCCGATCTCTCTGAAAAGTCTTATTCATTTGAAATCTTTGAAGACAACATCCCCTGATTTTTATTGAGAGTTTTCTCAGGTAACTTCGGTTATCTAAGATGTAATTAACTATAAGGGCTTACCTTTATAGGAAACTTTAATAAACCCAGCATAATAAAAACCCTATTTAAATTTTCATATTAAACAAAAGAACTTTTTGGCTTATAATAAAAATGGTTTCGCAGACCAAACGAATGTCACATATTTCTTAGTTTATTTGATCGAGCCTCACCCTCAAGTCTTATTTTTATCTTTCGAGATAAATACATAGCTTGAAGTGTAGTGCTCTTTCATTTGAACTATGAAAGATATGGGATCAGTTTGATTTAATATTTTTCTAAACTTAAATATATATATTTAAGTTAAATGCTTTTTTGAGGAGGGCGATGAGATTTTGATTCCAGTGATTAATAACTTCCAACGAGTAACTCAACTTTTTAGTGCTAACAATGCAACGACTCTCTTTAGCGTAGAGATATTCAATTGGACAGACACATAAATAACAGACTTAATGAGTATTAGGGTGGCATTGATCTTCGCCTTCTTGTGAGAGGAAAGTCTTGGGGGTAGTTCAGGTAGAATCTGACAAACGGTTGTTGGATTTCCAGGGTGACAAATTTCATGACGACTAATGGGGCAATGCCAAGAATGACCTCAAGCTCTTCAAATCTAGCTTCAAACTTGATTGTAGGGGCGACGTTGGCCTCTTGGCCGGTGACCAGGTTGAAAGAAAAGGTCAAAGTTTGGAATGCCATCATAGCAGCTTCAAAGAAAAGTTCCACGGGTTATTATAGACCAATATCTCGTAACTCAAGTGTAAGAACTAAAAATTAACAGAGGTCATCCTGTAGACTGGGCACACTCTTTCTAAATTTTAATATTATTAATATTATTATTTTATTTTTACTTAGTTTTGTTTGTATTTAATTTTCATTGAATTTTGACATGTATTTTCAGGTTTGTAATTATAACTTTGGAGACTTTCTAAATTAAATTTCAAGATTTAAGCAAGAGTTAAGAGACGCGAAGACTTAACTAAATTTACAAAAATCAAACCAGAGGTTAAAAAGTATGAGGAAACGGGTGAAGATCAAAACTGAGTGCGGGACCAACTTCATAATGCACTTTGTTCAGGTCTCACACAAAAAGAGGAAAATCCTAAAGGTTTCCGAACCCCTCTATTTTAGGATTATTAAACAGATGGTCTTGGAATTAAAAGAGAGTTAATCATACTTCCCCAAGAAAGAAATGGCATGAGGGACATGGACACACTATATATGTATGAAGGTAAGATTTTATGATCTTAATGGAGAGAGAAACTAGTCCCTATCGGAGTCGCCAGAAACCTTCAGTCGCCTTTTCGTCATTGAAAATAGGTGTTTGATTTAATGTACTGTATTAAATTTTGGAAAGTAATATTTTAATTTTGAAAATACGAGACCGAACTGATCTCATATATACAATAGTTTAAATGATCGAGCACAACACTACAAACAATGCATCAAAACCTTTTAAGTTGACCGAAAAGTGAACCTATCTAATATGGAAGATTAGATAAGGTTTATATTAAACTATGTTATTAAAGTTTCCTATATGGGCAAGCCCCTAAAGTTAATTANCCCTATCTAATATAAAAAAAATAGATATGATTTATATTAAGCTGGGTTCTAAAATTTCTTATAAGGGCAAACCCCTATAGTTAATTACATCTTAAATGATCGAGGTCATCTAACAAAACTCTCGATTTAGATCAGAAAANTCCTATCTAATATAAAAAAAATAGATATGATTTATATTAAGCTGGGTTCTAAAATTTCCTATAAGGGCAAACACCTATAGTTAATTACATCTTAAATGATCGAGGTCATCTAACAAAACTCTCGATTTAGATCAGAAAATATTTTNCTTAGTTAAATAAACTTAAAGAATTTATGACATCTCTTTAGTCTGCGAAACCATTTATGTTGACCAACACATTTTCCCCTATCTAATATAAAAAAATAGATATGATTTATATTAAGCTGGGTTCTAAAATTTCTTATAAGGACAAACCCCTATAGTTAATTACATCTTAAATGATCGAGGTCATCTAACAAAACTCTCGATTTAGATCAGAAAATATTTTCTTCAAGAATTTCAAATGGTAGGGCTTTCAAGGTTGGACAAAGGAGTGTCAAATGAGAAAGACTCAAATTTGGAACATTTATTATTGAATCCAAAGGAAGAAAACTAGGGAATATCATGGATCCTGAGGAGAACCTCGATGACTTCTCAAGCTATTATCTGGTTTGGCTTCAATTTCGAAGAGATATTATTAAATGTGTCATTCTACCAATTTTATTAACAGGGGTTTACATTTTCATGNGGAACATTTAGTTGGAATCCAAAAGAAGAAAGTTTAGGGGATGTCACAAATCCTAACGAGAACCTTGGTGAGTTCCCAAGCTATTGATACCAAAATTATAGATGTGTAAAGTTAATAAAGTTGATTCCGCTTTGCAGCGACATCAAAAACTTGATTTGTTATTTATGAATAAGAAATTGAATCAATTTATGTTTGGATTCTATGTAAGTATACGTATTGTTATCAAGTAATACAAGACTTCCTGATTAAGCCCCAAATATCGATCCCACGACAAAGGTGTAAATTGATAATAGAAATTTAAATTAGGAAATTCACAATGTAAAGAAAATCTACTACACTAAACTTCAAATGTTTAGGATGCTAACATAACTAAACTACCAACTTGTCGGCACTATTTTTAGTGCGGGGTCTGCCCGTAAGAAGATGTCAATCATCGAAATTGAAATCCCGTTACCCGCTTTGGAAGGACGTTTTAAAAATTTTTATTTTGGAAAAGATGAAGTCAAACTGACCCCATAATTTTCATAGTTTAGATGAAATAGCGTTTTACCTCTCGTGTATCTATCCCAAAGGATGAACACAAGAATTGAGGGTGAGGCTCGATCAAATAAACTAGATTTAGTTTTGAAAAATATGAAGTCAAACTGACCCCATAATTTTCATAGTTTAAATGAAAGAGATGAAGTCAAATTGACCCCATAATTTTCATAGTTTAGATGAAAGAGCACTTTATCTCAAATCATGTATCTATCCCGAAGGATGTACACAAGAATTGAGGGTGAGGCTCGATCAAATAAACTAGAGAATGTTATGACATCCATTCGGTCTACGAAACCAATGTATTGGCCGACAAATTCCCCTATTTAATATAAGGAATTAAATAGGGTTTATATTATGCTGGGTTCGGGAAAAGCTTCCTATAAGGGCAAGCCCCTATAGTTAATTACATCTTAGATAATTGAAGTTACCTAAGAATACTCTCGATAGAAATCAAAAAAAAATTATCTTCAAGGAGTTCAAATGTTAAGGACATTTCAAAGATATCAGACTAAATAGTGTGAAGGGGGATTGGTTCAAATTTGGAACATTTTGTTTTGGAGTCCAAAGGAGGAAACATTAGAGGATGTCACAGATCTAAAGGAGAACTTCGGTGACTTCCTAAGCTATCCTATTATTTGGTGCCACAGATCCGAAGGAGAACTTCGGTGACTTCCTAAGCTATCCTATTATTTGGCTTCATTGTCACAGATCCGAAGGAGACTTCGGTGACTTCCTTAAGCTATCCTATTATTTGGCTTCAATTTAGGAGAAATCATTTAGGGATTCGAAGGAGAACTTCGGTGACTTCCCAAGCTATTATATTATTTGGCTTCAATTTAGGAGCACGGATTCGAAGAAGAACTTTGGTGACTTCCTAAGCTATCCTATTATTTGGCTTCAGTTTATGAGAAATAATTTAAATGTTTCATCCTGTAATTTTTATTAGGATTTACATTTGTGTGAAGCAATCAACACAAATAACCTTGAAGATGTGAGGATTTAAGTCATAACGAA
>JXCR01145972.1:343277-356147 GCA_002079205.1 Phalaenopsis hybrid cultivar
TATTAACTTTAATAATGATCTTTAAAAACCAATTAAAAATATTAAATAATATCAAAATCCTTTGAAATTTTTATGGTGAATTCTCTGACTTATTAATCATAGTGGAGAACAAAAATCAATTGANTATAGCTCAAAATCCAAAAAATTTCAAAAATTCCCAAAAAATCCTAATAAATCCTAAATATTCCCAATTTTATTTCTCTCTACTATCACATGACCCAATTTGGCCAATTTGACCATCTTTAACCAAAACCCCCAAATTTGCCTTTAAGGGCCCAAATTCCCCAAATCCAATTCAAATGTCCATCAATTTGATCTCAATTGACTTCAATTACAATCCTAAACTCAAATTCACTTTTTATATGATCAAATTAAACCAAATCCAAGCTCAATTTGTCTATTATTTGAACCCAATTTTGATTTGGGTCAATTTTGACCATATGACCTAATCTCACCAAATTGAACTCATAGCCTAGTTAATTGGCCTTAATTAATGTTGAAAAATAGTTATAACATTCCTATACATCAAAATAAACCATCAATTGATCTTGTTAAAGTCTCAAATCCGTTTGATTTTGGCCTAAACCCAAAATTCCCAAATTTAGCCCCAAATTGGCAAAGTCCCCAAATTCCACCCAATTGATTACCTTAACCTCCAAATTGGCATACAATTCATGTTTAAAACTCTTCATGAGGTTCCTATTGACCATTTATAACAATCAATTTGGACTTAGCCCAAGGCTAACCCAAGCTAGACCCAATCCTTATTGACCATTTACAACAATCAATTTGGACTTATCCCAAGGCTAACCCAAGCTAGACCCAAGCCCAACATGACCAAATTGATTAAAGTTCAAAATTCCCTCAAATTGACCCTTCAATTGAACTGCCCAACATGACCAAATTGATTAAAGTTCAAAATTCCCTCAAATGACCTTTCAATTTAACTCAACCATGACCAAATTGATTAAAGTTCAAAATTCCTTCAAATTGACCTTTCAATTGAACTCAAAACAACATGACCAAATTGATTAAAGTTCAAAATTCCCTCAAATTGACTCTTCAATTGGACTCAAAACCACTTCCATCCTTCACCAAAGTTGTTCCTTATGATCATATACACCAAATTCAATAATTATTTGGGCCAATTGGCATGGCTAACCTAGCCCAAACCCAATTTTTGGTCATTTGCACCCACTTGGACCCATGCACTAAATGTGACCTAACCACCCTAAAGCCACCAAATTAACTCCACCACAGCCTTTAGTTGGACTTAGTGACCAGTATAAACACCATGAAATCACCTAAATCAAGCCATGGACCAAAGGTCCCCCAAATTAAGGGATATTATTTCCAAAAATGCATGTGCTTAAGATATCTTTGCCATATCAAAGCACATTTGCATTAAATTGTTGTGATGGATTCCTTTGGGTTCCCTGAGCTCCTAGCCACCTCCCCCNCCTCTAGTTTGTCTTCAATTTCGAAGAGATATTATTAAATGTGTCATTCTACCAATTTTATTAACAGGGGTTTACATTTTCATGACACAATCATACAAATACCCTGAAAGATAGGAAGATTTATGTCGTAATAAACGACAATCTCGGAGCTTATGACGAGTTAGGGCTTAACTTGCATAAAATAATTGTGCAAAGGCCTAAAGATAAGATAAGAATTTATGTTGCACTAGGCAAACATCTTCGAAGTCATATGACTTGTTATTTAATTCTAAGGAAAAATTATTCTTGTAGATCCACTTGCTCTCTAGAAGCGTGTCTTTACCTTTGCATGTCTTTTTTGATCTCCATTTATCTGAGTGTTAGGGATAGAAAATATTGTTGTCCCGCGTTTCATATTTTAGGATAGATAAATCAAATGAAATAAATTTAAGAAGTTTTATAAGTTATATGTTTACTACTTGAGTGATTGATTTTTTTTCTTATTACTTCTGATCTTCTCTTCCACAATAAGTTATAATTATTTTTTAAGGGAATCAAAAAGCAAATTTTCTGCTTTTATATTATATTAAAAACATTACTATTATAGTCATTAAAAGTTGAAGCATACCTAAGTGTTTAAGAGATGTGGTGGTCTTAATAATTTTGTTACAGTTGAATTGAGCTGGATCGTTTCATGTTGATCTAATTGAGTTAATTGGTATTTATCTTTGGGTTAGTCATGCACATTTAATTTATAAAACTATAAATGATAAATAAATTCTTAATTTTTTTAGTTCAATTACTTGTTATTACAATGTATCATATATTTTTTGCATCATTCATAGTTTGATTGTACACTTATATTTGTATTTCATAATTATGGTCTTATGACTTAGAATATTTTTAGCAAATATATTCATAGTTTGATTGTACACTTATATTTGTACTTCATAATTATGGTCTTATGACTTAGAATATTTTTAGCACATGTTGCATGATTTGAAGCTTAGAAAGCCTACATACGTCGTACATGTCATCTTTCAAGCAATCAATTTGTATCAGCTGGTGAGGTGAGACTAGTTGAGGTTGGAAATATTGATGAAAGCCACAATCAAGCATCTCAAACTGCATCTCAAATTGAGAGTAATAGCATTTGCCTTAAATTACAATCTAATATTGAAAGGAAGAGAAATTATGTTGTATGAGATTATTTTGTGGAAACAAATCCATTTCCGAGGGTGTTGGGTCTCATTTTCTATAATGTGTTTGCTATGAGACTATATTTCTTAAGTTGAAAACATGCATAACATCACAACAACTTTGGCATGTTGAGGAGTGTGTTAAAATAAAATCAATTTAATGACAAGTTAATTCATTAGATAAAGGAAAGAATAGATTAAATTTCTCATCGATTGAAATTGAAATTGATATTGACATTTCAAATTTAAGAGGGTGTATACTTGGTTCAACATACTATTAAAATATATGAAGTAATTTGACCAACGAAAAGTTAGAAAAATAATTGCAAGAATGATTTATATTCAAAAATATTCTTCTAAGGTGTATACTTGGTTCAACATACTATTAAAATTTATGAATCATAACTATGAAGGTGTATCAAAAAACACTATAAAAAATGATTGCATGCAAATTTATGATGCCGTATAATCTAAACAAAAAAAACTTTCAGTAAGAGAAAAGATTAACCACACCATTTAATTTCCATGCTCTCTTATTTGTTTGTTGTAAATTACCATAGAATGGTCTCTTCTTTAGCACATATCCAACTAAGGACAAATTCCACTATTTTATATCCTTCTTGAACTTCAAGTACAAAGAAAGAAATCTTATCTCGTGAACAAGGAACATAAGACAGATTGAAATTAGAAGAATTATTAAGATGTGAAGAAACTAAGCCCATTCATTTAAGTGTTGGAATAGCACCAAGAACATGCTAAGAAGAATTAGAACTAAGTGGGGGAGAAAAAAGAGAATCCATCTTAAAAAAGGGGCAAAGAAGCCCTAAAATCTGTATGAACACAAAAAAAAAAACACGGTTTTCTCAACAGAAAGGGAAAACAAAAAGAAATGCAGGAAGTCTAAAGAAAATCTTGAGTAAACAAAAGTTCTCTTTAAATCTTGCTATCACACTTCACACAAAACTATCATCCAAAAAAATAAAGGGGTTTTCAGAAAGCATGAAAGTAGATCGACTTCAATAATTTTCATGCACATAATCAATTATTTTAGCCAAGCAAAACAAGGTGAGTATTTTCAATTTCTTAGAGCTTTTCATTTAAAAATTCTTGCATCAATGAAACTNAGGAAAACAAAAAGAAATAGAAGAAGTCTAAAGAAAATCTCGAGTAAACAAAAGTTCTCTTTAAATCTTGCTATCACACTTCACACAAAACTATCATCCAAAAAAAAAAAGGGGTTTTCAGAAAGCATGATAGTAGATAGACTTCAATAATTTTCATGCACATAATCAATTATTTTAACCAAGCAAAACAAGGTGAGTATTTTCAATTTCTTAGAGCTTTTCATTTAAAAATTCTTGCATCAATGAAACTCTTATTTATGTATGTAAATCTTGTACAAATCTAATCCTAAAATACTCACTCAACAATCATAAACCTTCTAATAATGTATCGGCACAAGAAGTCTAAACTCCCTAGTTGAAAAAAAGCTAGGAGGTCCACTTAGAATCCAAACAATATATATATATATATATATATATATATATATATATATATATATATATATATATATATATATNATATATATATGCAAAATCATGCTTAACCCCAGTTTAATCGTAATGTGCAATTTTCAAAGCTGCCAGAGAATTTATGGCAAAATAATGAAAGGCATGATTTGATTATGGCGAAACGTTCATTTCTATGCTGATTTTATTTGTGGTTAATGATTTAGGATTCGTCAACCAAATAAAGTAAAAATTTAGCCTGCATGAACATTCTTAATGAGACGAAAGTGGATTTTAAGGCATATTCTCCAAAGAGCAAATTCCAGAAACAGGTGAAGAAACCGATGATCACAGTGTTGGATATTTTATGGGTAACGCGGGTCATAGGGTCGATCCCGCAAGCGCCTGTTTCAAAGTCAAATATTTGGATGGCATCGTGGTTTCGGGCTGCGCCGCACGAAAAAGCGGCCCCGAACGGGTAATAGGAAGGGAATTATTATTTGGAGCAAATCACCAGCTTAGCCTACTATTTAAGAGTAGCTTTAAATCAAGAGGTCTCGAGTTAAATTCGGTCGAATATGGTCAAAATCATTATAAAAAAAAAAAAAATGAAAAAAAGGATGTTATCACCCATTTCTTATGTATTTACATATCCAACATCTAGGCTTGATTATTAGTACTTATATCATCCTAATCTTTCATATCACATAAAATATATAACTATTTTAATTTTTAAAAATTCAATACAGCCGACAACAAAAAGTACAAATGAATAAGGCTAAGGATGGGAAGAACAAGGGTCCATCAGCGGAAGACCAAGGGTTAGCTAGAATCGACCAAAGGACCTACCTAATCGAGTGCAANCGCTAGAATATACCAAAGGACCTACCTAATCGAGTGCAACTCTTCCTGAACTGAGGCTAGAGTACGACCGAATGCAGACCATCCAAACTAGATACTAAGGTCAATCGAGTCGAGCAGAGACTTTAACCTATCTCTCACCACAACCTGACTCCAATGAAGAATTCAACATCACCAGCTATCTCAGGGACGCCTCTGAGATTCCTCATTTGGTGTCAAGACTGGCCACAACATAATCACACAGCGCATCTCGAAGGATAGACCCGTCAAGGAGTGAGTTGCATATCAGATTATGGTGATTCAATCTCAACCTGTAGACTAATCTTGTTATTTCGACAGGAGTTCCTTGCCCTCAGATCAACAATTTGCAACTAGTATAGAATAGCCGACCGACAAAGCGAAATTGATTGAGTCAAGTCCTGTTAACTTGAAGATCATTAAGGTCCAACTAGCAAATATGCTTCAACACAATTAGATGAGCAGGTCTTGCCGATGCATGACCGACTATTTTCAGATGACCGAGTTATAAGGTAGCCAAACCGAAGGCCTATATATATAAAATACATAAAATATCATATAACACTTTCATTAAAGCATATGTAGACTCACAATTTCGTATATTATATCTTTTTTCATTACAAATAGGGGGGTCATTTCATGTGGAAAGGCTAATCAATAATTCAAATTACTCTTCATTAATGTGTTCTTCCCATTCTCTCTCTCTCTCTTTCTCTCTCTCTCTCTCTCTCTCTCTCTCTCTCTCTCTCTCTTTCTACCTCTGTTTATAGTCTATTCCTTAGGTGTCAGGCTAATCAATAATTCAAATTACTATTCATTAATGTGTTCTTCCCATTCGCTCTCTCTCTTTCTCTCTCTGTTTATAGTCTATTCCTTAGGTGTGATTCATGGACATATCAAGATTCAACGTTCTATAAGTGATGAGTATGAATCATGCCAAATACAAGAAAGGAATAACACATAATGAAGAAACCCTCAACAAAGATATTGCTAACATGGAGTGTACCAAAGTGTTTGTGCATCAAGAGATCTAGGAGTTGAAAGACTGGATGATGGATGCCTTTAGAGAGGCAATGGCACGGGGAAGGGAGCAAAACCCTTGAGAGGATGGGTCGATGTTGAATGATAGCAGGACACCCCTATTTATGGAAAGAGAATGAGATTTCTATTACCTTAATAGTGTTGGGTTGACATTGATAGATAGACGATGACTTTGGTGCACTCAGGCTCCCCTCTCTCTACAGAATTCATTCTTTTGTATTATTTATGAAGCTGAGACCCCAAAAAATTTAGATATCCTGATATGGAATCATGCAAACGTCGGACTGATCCGATCGATCACATATACTCCATTGAGTCAACTGTCTACTAGCTAAAGATCATAGATGCATTGAAGTGTTGCTTGTATTTTACCACAATGAGGGATTTGATCTTCAAGTGGTTTAATGGATTATCGCAAGAGGTAATATCCTCATTCACTAATTTTAAAAGGATATTTGTAGCACAATTTGCGAGTAACCATAAGCCCCTGAAGAGCTCACAAACCCTAATGTATATAATACTGGGGCAGAACGTGAGTCTCTGTTTTTCATCACTCGATTACATAAAGATATTTTAGAGGTGAGGGATTTGGAAACCATAGTTGCACAGACCGCTCTTTCCCAAGGGTTGAAAAAAGGTTCGTTCTGGTATGTTATGTGTCTACAATTACAGAAGACCTTGATTAAGTTATTGGAGCTGGTCAATAACCTCATATCAGCTAGATAGTACAACAACCCTTCTTCTTTTTGTCTGTCAATTTTTTTTTAAATAATTTAATTTAATAAACATATAATTTTATTTTTGAAAATAGAATTTTAATTTTAAAAAATGAGACCAAATGGATCTCATTTATTTAATAGTTTAGATAGTTAAGCATAATACCATAAGTAATACACTACTCCAAAAGATGAGCATATTCTCATTAGTAGGCTCGACCATTTAAACTAAAGAGAGTTAAGGTTTATGTTGCACAACATGATTGTACAAAGATCTAAGATATAAAGTGATGATTAATTCCATGATATACAAACAACCTCAATGTCCTAAGGGTTTATGTTATTTAAGACTAAGGAAAGGTTTTGTTGAAGTTGATTTGCTTCATTTCTTAGTTTTGATCATCATCTGAAGTCGTCCTCCATGCTCTTGCATGTTGTTCTGAACTCTTTGTTGTAATGGTTTTAGGTTCAAGGTTTGTGTTTGAACTTATGATTACTATTGGGTCTTAAGGCTTGTCATAGGGTTCCTCCTAAGCTGATGGCATACTATTCTATAACCTATTGTTCTTTGCAAGTATATAAAATTATAAATAAATAAAATAACTTATAAAGTACAGTAAAAAGGAAAATGTAGTAAAAAAAAAGTGGCAGGATGTACCCATCGTCTCTAACGCTGTTGATAAAAGTTTAGCATTATAAACATAACTTGCAAATGCACAGAAATTGAACATGACACAATGAAAACATGAGCACGTGGAATAAGTTGAATAGCACATTTAGAAGATCAAGGCTAGCTTCAAGATTTTTAAGTCCTAGGGTGGACTCAAAATCAAGATCGGAGACCTAATAAATTTTTAGGGACTTTTGTTGGTGACCCTCAACATCACTTATATGAGACCCAACATAAGGTAAAAGGCTACCAACAAGGCAATCAAAGGAGGACCCTCAGCCCGGTCTATGTGGCTGACACATGAACTTGCTAAAAGTTACACTAAAAAAATTCTAATTTTTCATACAAGCAAGTAATTTAAGATTTTCATTTAGCAAGTAAAATATAAGTTTTATTAGAAAAAAAGTTATATTTTCACACACTTTTGTAAATCAGGCAGTTCATGAGTTAGTCACACTATTGAGCTAAAGTCATGACCCGACCCACAATTATGTAATTATTTATGTTCGAAAAAATGGCCAAAATTTTGACCCAATTTATATTTAGAGGCTAGTGTGCAAAATAAATGTGTAATTAAATTGATTAAAGTTTTACACATTAAGGGTACTATCAAGTATACTATCATTTCAAGTAATATAGAGTTTTCTTTAAGAACCCCAATATCAAATCCATAGGGAAAATAAGGATTTTAATATGCTAAGTTAGAAATATTTATACTTAAACTGTAAAATAAATTTGCAAGAGAATAATATCGATCTGTTTGTAAAAGGGTGTAACTAAAGTGACTACTTCTACTAAAAGTAAATGCAAAGTCTTTAAATTAAAAATGTGTAAAGAAGCACAATTTTAAGAAAAAGTCTTTCCCCTTGCAAAGAGAGTGTAAATCAGTACATGAATCAAATGATTGAAAATGAAAACGAGGTATTGTGACAAATATGAGGATTCCTATTCTTTACCCCTTCCGAGCATAAAGAACATTGGCTAATCTAAAGTTAGTTTCAGCTTGTGTGGCAGTGCTGACTACATTCTAGTCCCTCACTTATATATTACCCACTTTACCCTCTCTATAGGACCTACCAGTGACCCTTAGTCCCAATAATAGACCAAATTGGTAAAGGATCTAGCCTGTCACCCTAGGAATACCAATTCTACACCTATCAAAACTTATTTCCCTATCTATTTGCACTCCCCCTGGATTGGGCATCCCTTTCCTCTAAGGCTTAGTGTGATACTCACTAGTTTGTGAAATCATAGTCCTGCCGGGTCATTATGTTTTGCAAAGAGTTTTAACATAAAAAATGGCTAGTTTATACAGTAAATGAATAACTGGTGAAAATACCATCACAAATTGTTTGAATAAAATAAATCTTTAAAACATTCTAATCCCACACATCATTATTTCTTATTGTAAGGAGAAAGAAAAGAAAACTACTCAAAAATCATGGGGCTAACGAAAAAAAACATCATATATATAAAAATAAAGTTTATAAGACAAATCTTAAACAAAGGTACAAATACTTATCTCAAACTGTTTGGCTAATCTTAAGGCCAAAATTTTCTATGGGGATTCT
This sequence comes from Phalaenopsis hybrid cultivar, assembly GCA_002079205.1. Taxonomy (NCBI): domain Eukaryota; kingdom Viridiplantae; phylum Streptophyta; class Magnoliopsida; order Asparagales; family Orchidaceae; genus Phalaenopsis; species Phalaenopsis hybrid cultivar. The sequence goes on from JXCR01145972.1 coordinate 352,301, forward strand.
TCTTGAGCTCCCCCATATTGGTTCCACCTACTAAGTGCTAGAGTTTAGAACCAACATGTGTAACATCAAGATGAGCAAAGAAGAGTTCTAAAATTTATAATTGTGAGGTTTCCCTTTACTAGTCTTCTAAGAATAGTCAACAGGAAAGTCCTATTGTTAGATCCTAGGCTTCTAAGGAAGAGACTAAACCTCAACCAAAAGTGAGGTCAACAACACTGGAGGTACTAGGCAAGTATACGTATCATTTCAAGTAATATAGGATTTTCTTAAAAAACCCAGTATCGATCCCACGGAGATAGGCAAAACTCTTATAAAATTAACTTTAATAAAACCTTATTTAAATTATAGTAAACTCATATAGAAAATGATTGCAAGTTTTTATGTAATATCTAATTCTATAAAATTAAAAGGAATGCTAAGTATGCTAAGAAAATGAAAAATACAGGACAATCAAAAAAGGTTTTAAAATGTAAAGTTACCGTTACTCTAAACTGACAATGTATGAAGAGTTCAATTTTGTACAAAACATCCTTCCTCTAGCAATGAATTTATAATTAGTGTAGGAAAATAATTTTAAATATAATTAAGGTGTTATGCTAAATAGAAGCAATTCTATTCTTTACCCTCTCTCACTTTAGAGTTCTCATTTCCTCTCACCTAAGGGCTAGCATCTCTCTTTAGTTTCCAAACATCAGAACCAAATTGGGGATTACCAAATTGGGAATTTTAGTCTCTCACCCTAAAATCTCTAATTCTACTCCCATCAAAACTTATTTCTCTATTTATTTGTACTTAGTCTCAGGGACTACATTCTCATCAATGAGGTTAAATGTGATTCTTACTATGTTGGAACATAGCCCATTTTGGGTCACTATATTTTACAATAGATTTTAACAAATCAATTGATCAGATGACAAGTAAATTAAGCATAAAGNGGTCACTATATTTTACAATAGATTTTAACAAATCAATTGGTCAGATGACAAGTAAATTAAGCATAAAGTTCGAATCATTAAAATTTATGGAATTTTGAAAGCATTTCTACTCAACTACATTCCTACACATAATTATTCCACATTATAAAGAGAAAGGCAAGGGAAACTACTCATATCTCATGGGGAAGAAACAACAACACATGGATTTATAGATAAATAAAAGTTTACAAGACAAGACTAAGTAAAAATAAACAAAGTACACAACTTATCTTTGAACTCCATCTCAAGCAACCCTTCAAGTTCATTTGAATCACTTACTCTCCTTACAATTCCACTCCAAACTTGCTTAGAACTGTAGTGAAGAAAAAATCTCTCACTTCTCTGCTCCTCCAAGTCCAAGTAAGCCTCCACGACTTTCTCCTCTCTAGAAAGAATCCACTTCTCTCCAAAAGACTCTATTTTTCTCCTCCAAAAGTTTCTCCTTTGAATCTCTAGAAGTCTCTTTAAATAGAGCTCTCAAAATCCCCAAGAGTTTCTTCAAGCACCTCTTCAAAATTTGTCTACATTCAATGGATATTTTAGATAACTGCCTCTCGTGCTAGATCCTGGCACCTAGGCACTAGACTCTCTGTTGTCTGACGCCTAAGCGTCAGATTGACATTGGCCTTTTTGTTTCATTTGACTCCAATTTGCTCCATTTTTTTTCCATTTGCTCCATTTTTTTCCATTTGCTTCATTTAATATACCTACGACCAAAAATACTAAAAATATCTTTCATTAAAGCGCAATATCATAAAAAATAAACATTAAATTTGAAGTAAAAGCAACATGTTTTCGGCATGTCACCTTCTACAAACACCCTTGGATAACTCAAAGATCAATTAGCCAAAAAAATAATTACAATGGTTGGCTAAATATCTCCTAAGAATAATCTTCTAAAGATGGATAAAGAGATCAGATTAATGAGGACTTCTTAGACCAGAAAACTTATTAAGGAATTAAAAGTTATAGTGTAAAGAATAGTGAAACTATCAGAATTCTTAAGTTTTTATTTAAGTTTTTTCAAAAGTGTTTCACTACATTTTTTAATTAAGGCCACAATCTCAAAATCACCAAACTTTTAGTTCTTATTAAGGATATCTTTAACAAACTTAGCATAACTAAACAAATATTTTAAGGCTTCGACAAATGGGTTATAAATTATTATTTAAAAAACTTCTAATAATCTAGAGAGTTGTTTAGCAAACTTGTATCATTTACGTCTTTAAGGAAAAGGTGGAGGTGGTATTTCATGTTCTTTTCTAAAATTTTTGGTTACTTTTTCTAAGTCTAGTGAAGATTTTTCACTAGATCACTCAGGCTCAGGTTCATTTTTGCTAGGCTTTTCTCTAATTACCTCCTCTAACTCCTTTCCATGCCTCAATCTTATTGCTTTACACTGCACTTTTCCTTTTTCCTTATGATTCACTTCGGTGTTGCTTGGTAACGTCCCTTAGGGTCTATCACTAAATGAATTTGCCGACTCTCGAAGTTAATAATTAATATCGATTATTGTTGTAGTTTGGATTTATAACTAATTAATTTCTCAATTGTAACACAGATCCTTCCAAAGGTGATTTCTTTTATTTAAATTATGATTTGGAAGTGAATCCAATTAGGTAATTCGATTTTAGGTTGAGATTATTTTTTTAGCTATTGTAGTTGCCTATGGAGCTTATTTGGTTTCAACCCTATTGATGGTTACTTATGTTTTGGCTCTTAGTATTGCAATTAAAATTTTGGTGATTTCCTTAACGATAGTTGTATGTGCTTGAATAGTAGTTGTTGGGCCTATCATTAAATGACATTCATTAACCTCATTAAAGGAATATTAGGATCAACTAACTATTCATAAGCATTTTTCTCAATTATTAGTGATCTTAGTGCATAATTCAAACTCAAGTTATCTAATTTTTTAGATATTCTTACTATCTGCAAATTTAAAATGGATCATAAACTTGCTCGTGAATGTTGGCTATTCTCCTAAGGTTGACTCTCTTAGAAGGCTAATTAAAATTATTAGTAATCTCCTTAATAAGTGCATAAGCTTTCTAGTATTATTCTGACATCAAAGACCCCCTATCAAAACATCTATTATAGGCCTCAATGATCCCACCAACCTATTATAAAAATTTTGAATTTTAACCAATTAGGAAAGGCAAGGTGTGAGAATTTCTTAAGAAGTTTCTTAAATATCTCTTATGTTTCATATATTGACTCACTATCCATCTAAGTAAGGAATTAAAATAATTCCTAAGCTCCATAATTTTGGATGGAGAAAAGTATTAAGCTAGAAATTTTTGTGCTAAATCATTCCAAATTATGATAGGCTCAGGTGTTAATGAATTAAACCACATCTTAGCCTTATCTTAAAGAAAATGGAAAAAACCTATGTACAACAATATCATTTGAGATAAAAATGATATTGTTGTATCTAAGTTTCACACATAACTCTAAGAAGCTGACAATATGTCAGTTTGGGACTTCATTAAAATAATATTATAGATTTAAGTTCAAAGATGTTGGCTTCAATGCTAAGGTTATTAATGCTCCAATGAGTTTCATCTATCACAAAGTACATAAAATTCTTAAGTGGTTTGAGTTGAATGTTTTCTTCCCTTGAGTATTTTATTTTTCCTAATTTTTTTTAGTTTTGCTGGTTTCCTGATTTTAAGTCTGAGTATTGAGTTTAACCTAATTTTCATTACACTTTTGTGTTATAAACTTGTCTAATTACACTTTTGGGGTCATTCCAATAAATTGTGTTTAATTTAAGTGTTCTTCTAGTCTATGGTCAATAGTCCTAAATCACAAAGTGTTTTAAAATTTCTAATGGATACCAAAAGAGTAAATTAAGTTTAAAAGGATAAGAC
>JXCR01145972.1:359583-403048 GCA_002079205.1 Phalaenopsis hybrid cultivar
GCTTCCTCTGGGACGCGGTCCATGTTAATTCTAATTCTTCTAAATATTTCTTTGATCCTTATATACTTCACAAATACACAACATATGCCAACAAAGAAAATGTCAAAATGATACAAAATTTATACTAAATACCATAAAATACTATGTCATATTTTACGCTTATCATAAATAAGCCACAAAAGCCATCGTTGTTCGTCAGAGCTCATTACCACAAACCACCGATGACAGTTGTAGTATTTTGTTTGCCTTCTGTCATTCCCCGTCTGCTGCCAACTGCCGCTCACTGTTGTCGCTATCCAATTAGAATTAAATATTATTAAATTTATTTTACTTCAAACAAAACATAAATAAATTAAAAGCATTAGTTTCATAATCAATACAAGTATTCTAAAATATTTCAAATACATTACATTTTAATTACGCCATATTTCATATACTGCAAACTGCCCATAAATGAATGTTTTCAAGGAATGAATCCAAGTGCATCAACTTAGAAAATATCTCCTCATATTGTGCAAGCATTACATGAGAAAAACAAAAACTCTTGCATTAACATGAAGATGAAGGGGCATTTTGAACTATCAAAAGAGTAAATTAAGTTTAAAAGGTTAAGAACTCTTGCATTAACATACATACAGGATCTTCTGAACTTCTTATGTTTTTTGTTTCTTTTTTTTGCTAGAAAGTTCAAAATCTGTAATTTCATGTNTCCTCTTGCTCAGTGAACAGAGGAGAACAATATGGAGCAAATTTCAAGTCCATTTGATGCACATTTTTTTTAATTAATTAAACAATGTTTGGGATTATTTGATTCTCCATGCATATTAGCACATCATCTTGGCTTGGAATTTTGACATGTTGTAGCCTCTATCAGGGAAAGTATTCTCTATCTTTTTCCAAAGTTAGAGGAGGTTCCTATACTGAGACCCATATTTTCAAGTTATTCCACATTATTTCTTTAAAATAATCATGGAAATTAGCATATTGAATATAAAGTCCTAAGAAAATTTTGGAAGGTCCACCATGACTGGATAAACCTTTGGAAATAATTTCATGGGCCAAGTCATTTAAAATATCCTTAAATTTTACAAACACTAAATCACTAAAATAATTAATTTTAGAAAATATAAACATTTAAATGACTTGATTTTTTATCTCCACTATGGTTTATGATCCAGAGAACTCATCATAAAAATTCCAAAATATTTTGAGTTCATTTGATAACTTAAGTTGAGTTTTAAAGATAAATATCACTTTTAACACTTAAATAATTTTTAAAAAATAAAAATAAAACTCAAAAAATTATGAAACTTAATTTTTTGAGTTCTCTGTGATCAGGGGTATTTTTTTTTTAAATTAAATGATATTTAAAATAAAAACATGATTTTTAGTCTATTCTAAATATTTAAATAATTAAAAATTCATAAAAATCACAAAAATAATAAAACTCATGGAAATATTCTAAATTGCTTCCTAATTACTCAGGGACAATTAGAATATTTTTCCTAATTTTCTAAATAAAAATATTTAATTTCAAAGCTTAAAAATTATCTTTAAAGGCTAAAAATGAGTTTTTTCACTAAAATAATTTCAATAAATCAAGGAAGAATAAAAATATATATAAAATTTTCTTCTCTGGGTTATTTGACCTTAGAGAGATTTTTCAAAAATACAAAACTTAATTTTCACCACTTGAAAATATTTTATTTTTATTAAATAACCCAAAACTTAAAATAATTCTAATAAATCACAGAGAATTCAAAAAATCATGAAATTTTGTTCAAAGGCTTATTTGGTTTAGTTCTATCTCTAGTAAAAATTTTAAGGGATTATAATTTTCTTTGGTCAACCTAGGAATTTTCTTTGAAAAATCCTATTTTTGCATGAAAATAATTAAATAAATTAAATTAAAATTTGAAAAATCTCATTTTTCTCCTCTGATATCTTAATTGACCCTTGAATGAGGTAGGATAAAAATTTTAAAGTCATTTGAATTAAATTTGACAAATTATGAAGTGTTAGAGCCTTAGGGGCAAATGTGTATTTTGCATTGGAATTGAATTTGACAAATTATGAAGTGTTAGAGCCTTAGGGGCAAATGTGTAATTTTAGAAATCTTGTCTTAATGAACATCTAGGCTTAATTCAAAGAGGGGAATGGGTAACCTCTGATCTTAATCAATTTATTTGATGCTTGAAACACAAGGGGCGTTAACTGGTAGAAACCAATCTCACTTTCTTAATTAAAATTAATAAATTTCTAAATTATTAAAATTTGGAAGTTTATTAAAATTAAATGATCCTCGACTTAGGGGTATAACTTTTGAAGTCAATAATTAATCAATTTAATACCCCTATCTTGATTTTCAAATAAATATGACTTTTGAAGTCAATAATTAATAAATTTAATACCCCTATCTTGATTTTCAAATAAGGTATAACTTTTGAAGTCAATAATTAATCAATTTAATACCCCTATCTTGATTTTCAAATAAATATGACTTTTGAAGTCAATAATTAATAAATTTAATACCCCTATCTTGATTTTCAAATAAAATTCAAATCATGAATCATGACCACTTAAAGCTTAACTCTTTTCAAAATTAAGTAAGACACTCACCTTACGGGGTATGAATTTTGAAGTCAATAATTAATCAATTTAATACCCTTATTTTGATTTTCAAATAAAATTCAAATTATGAATCAAGGCCACCTAAGGTTTAACCCTTTTCAAAACTAATTAAGACACTCACCTAGGTCTTAAGGGCTTACTTGATTTTCAAATAAAATTCAAATCATGAATCATGACCACTTAAAATTTAATCCTTTTCAAAACTAATTAAGATACTCACCTAGGTCTTAAGGGCTTAGTGTGGACTAGGGTCTAAATCAAAAATTGATTAAACAAGTATTAGAGAAATAAACATAATCAAACATCCTTGAAACACCACTAAGCCCAATTAGGATAAAAAATTTGACTAAGTGTTCAAAGTACACTAACTTGCCCCTTTAAGAGTCTTCACCCACATAAGTTTCAAATTAAATGACAAGTGATAATTACCCTATTCTCTTTTTAAGGGTCTTCACCCACATAATTCTTAAATTGAATCACAAGTGATAATTACCCTATTCTTTTAACTTGCTTCTTCGAGGGTCTTCACCCACATAATTTTCAAATTAAATGATAAATGATAATTACCCTATTCTTAGGGATAATTAAGACGCTAATGTTCGCTGAGTAATAAGGGTATTCACAGGATGAACCATTAAGCAACATAATGTGTTTAAATGGACTCAAGAGTACAGGTATTTACAGGATGGACCATTAAGCAATATAATAAGTTTAAATGGACTTGAGGCTTTTCACCGGGTATTTTCAGGATGAATCATTAAGCACCATAATGAGTTTAAACGGACTCAAGGCTTTTCACTAGTATAGATGAACCATTAAGCAACATAATAAGTTTAAATGGACTTGAGGCTTTTCACCAGTTGGTGAGAATTACCTTATTCTTAGGGATAATTGAGACATCAATGTTCACTGAGTAATAAGGGTATTTACAGGATGAATTTTCTTAGGGATAATTGAGACATCAATGTTCACTGAGTAATAAGGGTATCCCTATTCTTATGGATAATTGAGACATCAATGTTCACTGAGTAATAAGGGTATTTACAGGATGAACCATTAAGCTAAAATAAGCTTAATGGACTCAAGGTAATTCACCAGTTGGTGAGGGAGAGGCATGGACTTGCTTCCTCCTCCTAACTTGTTGGATACCTCAGAGGCCTATTAAACTTAATATACTTTGCTCGATGAAATCATCCTTAATTAAACTTCTAAGGAACCGCAAAGATATGACATAGGGTTAGGAAAATTACCAAAATTTCACCCTTTCCTGCTCCTCATAAACTGCCTTAACATGCATTTTAAGTTGCAGGTGGTGGAACGGAAGACTCGCCAGGTACACTTTTACAGTTTTTAGCATTGTCTTTCTTGTACTTTCATACTGTACTTTGATATCTGCAATTTTGCATGCTAAATAACGACACCCTGCATGAAAACTAAAACCATCAGGATAGCCACATAACTAAAATCAAAACTGAAATCAACCAAGATAAAATTCACCGCCACAACGTTCAAAATATAAAACAACTCAAAATTTAAACACAAACATCACACAAAAAACCACAACTTCAACTACATTAAGATGTCTCCATCAGATGATCGGGAATCCCTCGGAGGAGGTAAACTACGGTTGCTAACGAGGCTTCCCACGGTTTAAATGAAATTATGGAACTCATTAAGTTGGGTTTCATAAGTTCATTTGGACTAAGTGAATCCAATAAAAAATAGTGATGCCGGAACAAGGGAACCGTCGGACTAAGCGAATCCAATAGAAAATAGTGATGCCGGAACGAGGGAACCGTAGGATCCTAACCTGACTAAGTGAATCAAATAGAAAATAGTGATGCCGGAATGAGGGAACCGTAGGATCCTAACCAATGAATCCAAATAAAAATAGTGATGCCGGAACGAGGGAACCGTAGGATCCTAACCGGTGTCGCTCAAATCAACTTTAATATGCCCTCAGCTGGAACGAGGGACCGTAGGATCCTAACCGGTGTCGCTATAATCAACTTTAATATACCCTCATAAAATTTAAAGAACTTCAACCATAGGGCCGCCTGATTTGACATTATAACTTGACACACTAGATAACTCAAACTCGACGCGGTGAGGAACTTGGAGCTAGCATAGTGGGCAGCACAACCATCTTTAACAACAAAACCCGTCTTCCCCAACTAAACTAATCTTCCATCCTTAGACTTAAAACAACAAAATCATAGGGCTTTGAGGTTGCTTGCTTATGCAACGTAAATCCTCACATTATCTTTAGGTCTTTGTATAGCCCAGCTATATAATATAAGCCCTAACTCATCTTAGGATTCTGAGGTTGTCATTTGTCATGACCTAAATCCTCACATCTTTCAGGCTATTTGTGTGATAATTTCACACGAATGTAAGCCCTAACTAATAAAATTGGCAGGATGAAACACCTAAATATTTCTCCTTAAAATTAAAGCCAAACATTAGGATAGCTTCGGAAGTCACAGGGGTTCTCCTTTGGATCCATGAAATCCCCTAGTTCTTCTCCCTTTGGATCCTACAGCAAAACGTTCCAAATTTGAACCAATTCCCTTTTCACACCTCTACGTCCGATTTCGTTGAAGAGTCCTACCCTTTGAAACTCCTTGAAGATAATATTTCTTGATTTTTATCGAGAGTCTTCTTATATAGTGGCTTGCCCTTATAGGAAGCATGTCCAACCTTTGAAATTCCTTGAAGATAATATTTCTTGATTTTTATCGAGAGTCTTCTTAAGTGACTTGTCCTACTCTTTGAAATTCCTTGAAGATAATTTTTCTTGATTTTTATCGAGAGTCTTCTTAAGTGACTTTAGTCATTTAAGATGTAATTAACTATAGGGGCTTGCCCTTATAAGAAGCATGTCCAAACCCAGCTATTCTTTGAAGATAATATTTCCTGATTTTTATCGAGAGTCTTCTTAGGTGACTTTGGTCATTTAAAAGCGTTGAAGAGTCCTACCCTTTGAAATTCTTTGAAGATAATTTTTCTTGATTTTTATCGAGAGTCTTCTTAGGTGGCTTTGGTCATTTAAGAATATTTCATGATTTTTATCGAGAGTCTTCTTAGGTGACTTTGGTCATTTAAGATGTAATTAACTACTTTCTTGACTTTTATCGAGAGTCTTCTTAAGTGACTTTGGTCATTTAAGATGTAATTAACTATAGGACTTGCCCTTATAGGAAGCATGTCCGAACCCAGCCTACCCTTTGAAATTCCTTGAAGATAATATTTCCTGATTTTTATCGAGAGTCTTCTTAGGTACTTTGGTCATTTAATATGTAATTAACTATAGGGGCTTGCCCTTATAGGAAGCATGTCCGAACCATTTGGTCATTTAAGATGTAATTAACTATAGGGGCTTGCCCTTATAGGAAGCTTTTCTCGAACCGTCCTACTCTTTGAAATTCCTTGAAGATAATTTTTCTTGATTTTTATCGAGAGTCTTCTTAAGTGACTTTAGTCATTTAAGATGTAATTAACTATAGGGGCTTGCCCTTATAAGAAGCATGTCCAAACCCAGCTCCATTTAAGATGTAATTAACTATAGGAGTTTGCCCTTATAGGAAGCATGTCTGAACCCAGCTTGATATCAACCCTACTTAATCCTTTATATTAAATAGAGGAACTTGTCGGCAAATACAAATGTTTCGTAGACCAAACAGACGTCATATTTTCCTTAGTTTATTTGATCGAGCCTCATCCTCAAGTCTTATGTTTATCCTTCGGGATAGATACANACATCCCTTAGTTCCTCTTACTTTGGATTCCACAACAAAATGTTTCAAATTTGAACCAATCCCCTTTCACACCTATATGTCCAATTTTGTTAAAGATCCCTTTGTAATTCCTTAAAGATAATATTCTTTGATTTTTATCGAGAGTCTTCTTAGGTGGCTTTGGTCATTTAAGATGTATATTTCATGATTTTTATCGAGAGTCTTCTTAGGTGACTTTGGTCATTTAAGATGTAATTAACTAAGGGCTTGCTTTTATAGGAAGCATGTCCGAACCCAACTTAATAAACCCTATTTAATCCTTTGTATTAAATAGGGAAACTTGTCGGCAAATACAATGGTTTCGCAGACCAAACAGACGTCATACTTTCCTTAGTTTATATGATCGAGCCTCATCCTCAAGTCTTGTGTTTATCCTTCGGGATAGATACATGATTTGAGGTACAGTGCTCTTNTATCTTAATATAAACCCTATTTAATTCTTCATATTAAATAGAGAAACTTGTCGGCAAATGCAAATGTTTCGTAGACCAAACAGATGTCATATATTCCTTAATTTATTTCATCGAGTCTCATCCTCAAGTCTTGTGTTTATCCTTCGGGATAGATACAGGATTTGAGGTACAACNCAACTTCTTACAGGCAACTCCCCACAAACCAACCTGAAATAACGCCGACAGTATTCTAAAGCAAACCAACATCCTAGCACTAAAATATAAACATCAAAATTCAAGACATAAACATAGATAGTGTTCATTAGAAAGGAAATACAATCCAATGTAAGAAACTAAAACGAACAACACTACACAAAACATTCAGTGCATAAATTAAGATGAAACATCATCTTCACTATCATCCTCCTAGATATCTCCCATATATTGGTAGTGCACATACAAATTGTAGAAGGGTCAAAATGAAGATTCATCAGTTGAATTTTACTCTTTAATCCAAGTATGTTTCTTGAACATACGTACCAATCCATCTTCAATATGACCTGTGTGTTCAAAATGTTCCTTCAGTCTCTATTTCAGATGATCTAGCATTTCAGTAATATTCCCAATCACGTGCATGAGATTCTACACCTCTTTCTCTATCTTCTTGATCCTCTTTGAAAATGAACTCGAGTTGTAGTAAGGCTGAACAAGTTATGAATTCTGAGATCCTTGATCCATAAGTACATTCATATCATTTTCATCTCCAATTCCAATACAGTTACAGTGGACTTTTGGATCCATCGGCTTCCAAGGAAGTAGTACTTTTTCTAAACTCTTATAAGGTTCTTGCGATTGACTCCGAAGTGAAAAATAGTGATTGGATGTCCTAGTCAAGTTATAGATCCATTCAAAATCAAACCCAAAATTGATTTCATGATAATAGCTTCGATATCAATAGGTTTATGGTTTGAATACAGTAGTTCAGAATGACACTCTCCTTAGTGACCTTACTAATTTTCACGATAGGCAGTGATTTTGATGCAATAAAGAAGTGCCAGGCTTTTGAAACTAGATTTAAAAATGATGAAGGAAAACTTACATTTCCATCATCTCTAGCCTCCCAATTTGCATCTTCATCTGTAAGGTAGCGGTAGAGTTCATTCTCTCAAGTAGGGGTAAAGTTTGCATAATGACAGATAGACACATTTTCAATCATAAACATCTTGTTTATTATTGAATGAGTGAATTGCACATACTTACCTCGCACATAAATCATTCCTTGGTTGATCCCATGAAAACTTGTAAAAAATTCTTTTACTACGGGAACAACAACAACGATAGTAGTGTAGCAATGCACTTCACAACTCCTCTGCGCAATAGTCCCTTTTACTAAAGTATTCAGTGTGTTGAATCCTCGATTCACAAATCCTCTTTCTTTGATAAGCATCTTCTTCACTAGAACTCAATTAAGTAATTTCTGTTCATCAAAACTGATAAGCTTTCTCCAGTTGAAAAATCCAAATCTAGCGGAGTTTCTAGAGTGGGAAGCCATAAGAATTAAAAAGTGTTAACTCTTCCCTCATTTCCCCCCCTAAAATATGGTTTGATGTCAGTTTTAGGAGTTATATGGTGAAGAAACTGCCAAAAATTGCCAAAAACTGCCATTTGATACGTTTTAAACATTTTCAGATGCGATGCATTGTGCGCCGATCTAAAACATCATGCGCAAGTTCTCAGGAAAGTGGCGCACATGCGCCGGTTCCAAAATTTTTGCCGTTTCGATTTTGATCAAATACATTCTCAATTTTTCCATAAAATTAGGTAAAATAAAGATGTTTTTAAATATTTTATCAAATATATAGACTACATAAAGACCTAAACATAAATATACTTAAAATATATCAATAAACAAGCTCAACAACTAACTAACAACAATACATATGGGTTGCCTCCCACAAAGTGCTTGGTTTAATTTCGTCAACCCAAAATTCCTAGTCTTATTCTGGGTGACCCAACATTACTGCCTCTTTGAAAGTTGATCTTTGACCATCAAAATATGATTTCAATATGTGCACATTTACTTTAAATATTCTTCAAATCTTGAGGCCTTCAATATTAATTGCCCCATAAGGATAAAATTTTATAACTCTGAATGGCCCTTTCCACCTAGACTTCAATTTTCGAGGAAAAAAATTAAATCTTGTATTGTATAATAAAAATTTCTATACATGTTCAAATTCTCTTTTTATTATATTTCGATCATACCATTCTTTCATCTTTTCCTTATAAATCCTCGCATTATCATAAGATTCATTCCTAATTTCCTAAAGGTCATTCAATTACAATAATATTTTTTCACCAGCTTCTTTCAAATTGAAATTGAATTCTCTTATAGCCCAATAAGCTTTATGATCTAATTCAAATAACAAGTGACAAGTCTTCCCAAAAATTAATCTATAAGGAGACATTCTTATAGGTATCTGTCGGTGCTATTTTCTGTGGGAGTTGTTGTCCGTAAGAAGCTGTCGGTTACCGAAATCAAAATTTCGTCACCCGCTTCAGAAGGACGTTGAAGTTTAGAAAAGTATGAAATCAAATTGACCCCATATTTTTTATAGTTTAAATGAAAGAGCGCTTTACCTCAAACCCTGTATCTATCCCAAAGGATAAACACAAGACTTGAGGATGAGGCTTGATCAAATAAAGAAAAGAATATATGACATCCATCATGTCTGTGAAACCTTTATATTTTCCGACAAGTTCTCCTATTTAACATAAAGAATTAAATAGGGTTTATATTAAACTAGGTTCGGACATGCTTCCTATAAGGGTAAGCCCTTATAGTTAATTAAATCTTAAAAGACCAAAGTCGTTTAAGAAGAATCTCGATAAAAATCAAAAAATATTATCTTCAAGGAATTTCAAAGGGTAGGACTTTTCAATGAGATCAAACATAGAGGTGTGAAAGAGGATTGGTTCAAGTTCAAAACATTTTGTTGTAGAGTTCAAAGGAGGAAGAACTAGGGGATGTCATGGATTCAGAGGAGAACTCAGGTGACTTCCCAAGCTATCCTAATGTTTGGCTTTAGTTTTGAGGAGAAAAATTTAAGTGTTTCATCCTGCCAATTTTATTAGTTAGGGCTTATATTTGTTTAAAATAATCACATAAATAGCTTGGAAGATGTGAGGATTTAGGTCATGACAAACAACAACCTCGGAATCCTAAGATGAGTTAGGGCTTATATTGTATAGCAGAGCTATACAAAGGCCTAAAGATAAGGTGAGGATTTATGTTGCATAAGCAAGCAACCTCGAAGTGGTTTAAGTCTAAGGAAGGAAGATTGGTTTAGCTGAGGAAGACAGGTTTTGCTGTTGAAGATGAGTTAGGGCTTATATTGTATAGCAGGGCTACACAAAGGCCTAAAGATAAGGTGAGGATTTATGTTGCATAAGCAAGCAACCTTGAAGTCCTATGTATTTATTGTTTAAGTCTAAGGAAGGAAGATTGGTTTAGCTGGGGAAGACAGGTTTTTCTATTGAAGATGACCGTGCTGCCCACCATGCTAGCTCCAAGCTCCTTCCGCGACGAGTTTGAGTTATCTATTGTGTCCGTGTTGCCCACCATGCTAGCTCCAAGCTCGTTGTCGCGACAAGTTTGAGTTATCTATTGTGTCAAGTTATAATATCAAATCAGGTGGCCCTATTGTTGAAGTTCTTTAAATTTTATGAGGGCATATTAAAGTTGATTAGAGCGACACCGGTTAGTTTGCGGTTCCCTCGTTCCGGCATCACTATTTTCTATTGGATTCACTTAGTTCAAATGAACTTACAGGTCCCTCGTTCCGGCACCACTATTTTCTATTGGATTCACTTAGTCCAAATGAACTTACTAACTCGTTCCGACATCACTATTTTCTATTGGATTCACTTAGTCCAAATGAACTTACTAAACCCAACTCTCGTTCCGGCATCACTATTTTCTATTGGATTCACTTAGTCCAAATGAACTTACTAAACCCAACACGTTCCGGCACCACTATTTTATATTAGATTCACTTAGTCCAAATGAACTTACTAAACTCAACTTAATGAGGATGTTATATTTTTCTAAATTTTATTTGATTTATTGGAATTATTTTAATGAAAACTCATTTTTAGCCTTTCAAAAATCATTTTTAAGCATTAAAATTCAATGTCTTGATTTAGAAAACCAAGAAAAATATTCTAATTATTCTTAAGTGATTAGGAAGCAATTTAAAACATTTCCATGAGTTTTATTATTTTTGTGATTTTTTGGAATTTTTAATGATTTAAATATTAAAAATAAGCTAAAAATCAAGTTTTTATTTTAAATATTACTTTATTTTTAAAAAATACACCTGATCATAGAGAGCTCAAAAAAAAGTTTTTATAAAATTTTGAGTTACATTTTGATTTTTAAAAAAACCATTTAAATGCCAAAAATGATGTTTATCTATAAAAATCAAATTAAGTTATCAAATGTATTCAAAATATTTTGAAATTTTTATGGTATGTTCTCTAGATCATAAATAATAGTGGAGATAAAAAATCAAGTCATTTAAATGTTCATATTATTCAAAATTAATTATCTTAATGATTTAGTGTTCCTAAAAATTAAGTATATTTTAAATGACTTGACCCATGAAATTATTTCCAAAAGCTTCTCTTATCATGGTGGACCTTTTAAAATTTTCTTGGAATTTTCTAATCAACATGCTAATTTCCATGATTATTTTAAGGAAATAATAAAATTTTTTTTGGGATTTAATAACCAATATGCTAATTTCCATGATTATTTTAAGGAAATGATGTGAAGAATTTTAAAAAATATGGATCTCTGTATAGGAACCTCCTCTAACTTTAGAAAAATCAGAGGATGTTTCCCACTAGGAACCTCCTCTAACTCTGGAAAAATTAGAGGATGTTCCCCTTGACAGAGGCTGCAACATGCCAAAAATACAAGCTATAGTGATAAGTCTAAATGCATGGAGAATCAAAACATCCAAATTAGTGTTTAATTAATTACAAATAAAATATACATCACATGGACTTAAATTTATTTCCACATTGTTCTCCTTTGTTCACTGAGCAAGAGGATATTTTTATTTTTTTTTGTGACTTTTTTACAAAAGTTATGAATTTTTGAAGTTAGGGGTATTTAAATAAATAAGAAAAATCCTTATTTATCTATTTAAACAGCGTGTGTTAACTAGATCCTAGGCAGCTCCGAAGGCACGCGTGGCGCGCTCTACTTGGACGCCGCCATCCACATAGCTGCTGACTCGGCTCACAATTTATGTTTCGAAGCATTTTCTGGCAGATCTCCTCCATCCATTTGATATACGCGTGATCAAACTACTCTCCGTTATCGTCCCCGATAAAATTCCCAAATTTGGGGCTAAATTTGGGAATTTTGGATTCAAGCCAAAATAAAATGGATTTGAGGCTTCACTAAGGCCAATTGACGGTTGATTTTAATGCGTAGGAATGTTATAAAGATTTTGCAACATTAATTGGGGCCTATTGACTAGACTATGGGTTCAGTTTGGTGGGATTAGGTCATGTGACCAAAATTGAGGTTTAACCTATACCAAAAATTGGGCTCAAATCATGGGCCAATTAAGCTTAGATTTGGTATAGTTTGGCCATATAAAAAGTGAATTTGAGTTTAGGATTGAAATTGGGGTAAATTGAGATCATATTGATGGATACTTGAGTTGAATTTGGGAAAATTTGGGCCTTTAAAGGGCAATTTGGGGGTTTTGATCAAAGTGGTCAAATTGGCCAAATTGAGTCATGTGATAGTTGAGGAAAATGAAATTGGGAATATTTGGGAGGTTTTGAGATTATTTGGAAGATTTTAAAAATTTTTGGGATTTTTTTGGAATTTTTGGCCCAGAAGGGGTATTTTGGTAATTTGACCAATTTGAGGATTTTGGGTAGTTTGGGTGTTTTCAAGGTGTTTGAAATGATTTTTTAATCAAGTTTGGGAATTTTGGCTAGATTTGGAGATTTTGGCCAAATTTAGGGTATTTAGGTAATTTGGGGGAATTTAAGGGCAAAAGGGTAGGTTGGGTATCTTGGTAGAGTTGGAGTTCCTACCACCATTAATAAGCCATGGACCAATAGAAACCCCATTTTGGGTTCTCTAAGTAGTGGTCTTAGCTAAAACATAACACAGGGCTAATGGGTTTTGGGAACTACCTATAGGTGTCTCCTAAAAGTATCAAGGGACCAAAGCCTAGAAGTTCTGGGTTTAGGGTAGTGAGTGATTGTGAGTGCAAGTGATTGCAAGTGAGTGCCTTAGCCGTAGACCAACACACGGAGTCAACCCTAAGGTCCAGCAGTTGTAAGGGTGACTCATCTTGAGTTTCCCTCATAGTGACCCCACATACTAAGTGCTAGAGGATAAGACTAATATGTGGAACTCCAAGTTGAGTATAGAAGAGTGTAGAATTTCTAATGGTGAGGGTTCCATCTCTAGTTTTCTAAGAATAGTCAATAGGAAAGTCCTATGGCTAGACCTCAGGCTACTAAAGAGGAAAAACTAAACCTCAACCAAAATTGAGGTCAATAAATGGACCCCCAATAGGTGTGGTGTGCTGGGCAAACACACCGCGCGTATTGACGTTGGTTGACGAGATCAACAAAAACCAATACAAAATCCTAAGTCAACAGACCCAAAAATATGTGTAGATTTGTGTGTGTGATTTGTTTCTACTGGGGAATTTAACAGATGATCATTTGATTGAAATCAAGGAGTAGGGACCCTCACTAGGGATCAGAGAGTGAATTTTGAATTATGAAATTTCAGTTATTTATAAAGGATGGGAATCAGTATGTAAGTGCTGAACCTGCTGTGGGAATTGAAATTTGAGTATTAATCCCAAAATAAGAATCAGATGCCATAATCCATTTAAGGTGGTCTTGAAACTTATTTCAAAAGATGAGAATAGGATTGTGTGGGAGGACCAAATCGAGATGGAAAACACAGAGGCTCACATCCGAATCCAAAGAAAATATGTGCTACATTGAGGAGGGAAGCACTGGGACTCACATCCGACTCAATAGGTAACAAGAAAGTATGTGCATCATGTTAGGAAAGAAAGCATTAGGACTCACATCAAACCAAAGCGGGGACAAGAGAATATATGTCTTACATTGAGAAGGAAAGCACTAGGAATCACCTCCAACTCAATAAGTAACAAGAAAGTATGCGCGTCATGTTAGGAAGGAAAGCACTAGGACTCACATCCAACCCAAGCAGTGACAAAAGAATATATGTGTTACATTGAGAAGGAAAGCACTAGGACTCACATCCAACTCAATAGGTAACAAGAAAATATGTGTATCATGTTAAGAAGGAAAACACTATGAATCACATCCAACCCAAGCGGTGACAAAAGAATATATGTGTTACATTGAGAAAGGAAAGCAGTAGGACTCACATCCAACTCAATAGGTAACAAAAAAGTATGTGCATCACATTGAGAAGGAAAGCACTAGGACTCACATCCAACTCAATTGGTAACAAGAAAGTATGTGTGTCACATTGAGAAGGAAAGCATTATGACTCACATCCAACTCAATAGGTAACAAGAAAGTATGCGTGTCACATTAGGAAGGAAAGCGCTAGGACTCACAACCAACCAAGCGGTAACAAGAGAATATATGTGTTACATTGAGAAAGAAAGCGCTAGGACTCACATCCAACTCAAGAGGTAACAAGAAAGTATATGCGTCATGTTAGGAAGGAAAGAACTAGAACTCACACCTAACCCAAGCGGTGACAAAAGAATATATGTGTTACATTGAGAAGGAAAGCACTAGGACTCGCATCCAACTCAGTAGGTAACAAGAAAGTATGTGTGTTACATTGAGAAAAAAAGCACTATGACTCACTTCCAACTCAATAGGTAACAAGAAAGTATGTGTGTTACATTGAGAAGGAAAGCACTAGGACTCACATCCAACTCAAGAGGTAACAAGAAAGTATATGTGGATTCACACATGTGAAAATATGTGAAGGAATCTGATTTTAGGTACTGATCCGGAAATGAGAATTAAATTTTAGTTATCATTTTTGAAAAGAGAGTCGAAAGTCAGGGACCGACCTCAAAGATTAAGGATAGGATGCCATGTTCCATTAAAGGGGGTCTTATACCAATCTCGAATATTGGGAAATTAGGGTGCTGACTTTAAGAGTCATATGAAAATAGTGTATAGAGTTTATGATGTTGAATTTGCAGAAACGTGTCATGTGAAAATGTTGACTTTGTTAAAGGAGATTTGTAGAACATTGTGGGGGTTATGTGCATAATGCAAAATTTTGTAGGAATGTGAAGAGAGTTAATGCAGATAAAGATGGTTGTGCTTGCACACACAAAAAAGTGAGAAACTCTGAAAATGAGAGAATCCACTCAACAGATTTTTATCACATTTAATTTTTTAAAATATGTCTTTAAATTTTTAATTTTAGTTGGTTGATTTTCAAAAGAAATTTGTTTTATTGTTTATTTACCGGTGATTATTTTTATTTATATTTTATTTATTGTTAAAGGTTTGTTGTTTCGTTCTTTATTCATTGAAATTCTGAAACAACGCATGGTTCGTGGCTTTCATCCATCGCACATAAAGGTAAATGAGAAAAATGGCACATTTTTGAGAGAAATTTCCATTAATCTGCTCCAATCAAAATATCACTGATCAAATATAGGCTGACACCTCAAAAAAGTACAATATATAGTCCATATCAAAGTACATCCAGAACATCTCATGCCATGAATACATTGTAGGCTGAATATATCAGATACATATCATGTCGTTATATATAAAAAAAAGTGAACCCTCTGATCATCTGTACCAGGTACGACGAGCTCCTGATCAAGCAGACCTTCTAAGTCATGCTCTAGGATAAGAGTTCCCTTCACATGTACTTAGAGGTACAAACCTCTCATAGCTCGTACGGTAGTAACTCTTCTAGTTCCAGGTCCGGCTAGAATCCATATGGCATTTTGCTGTCATCCAATCTGCGGAAAGTCAGAGACACCATACGGTGTCGTACTCTTGTAATGCAATGTTTGGCGACATCTGCACCGTTGCCTTTAAGAACGAGCACTGAACCAACAGGTAGAGGAATCTCCACAAAACCTCTAAATTCACTAGGACCAACGATATCAATTTTTTTCCCAAATAAAATATTGCTTTTGCTCAGAAATGAGACAGTGCAGAAGGGCCTCACAAAATCACAATGATCAATGTGTGGGGGAATGCAATCACCCTCTTTATAAATATTGATAATGCAACTATTGGGAATGTAGGTAGCAGGTAGAATATTCCATTTGACCATTCTTTTGATCATCCATTTTATCATTGGTGGTAGTGGATCCACTTGATCATGTATGAGGATCCCAGGCGGATTCCCCTGTCTGTCATTTGTGAAGTTATAACAACAGCCAACTAGATGGTGATTCTTCTCTTCCCTCTCATCCATTTCTTTAGCTCGAAATATGTTCTTTCCATGAGAAGGCCCGCTCAACCTCTATCTCTTAAATCAAAGATAAAGTCCAGAATGCTTCTTTCATCATTTTTGGAGAAAATCCTGGTATACAGCTTTTGGCCTTCTAGTATATTGATGAACTTTCCCTGAACTTCTTCATAAACCACAAATTCTCTTTTATTTACTTTACTTGTAGTATTCAATCATACCAGAAGTTGGCAGTTGTCGCGGGCTTTCTTTTTTTCAAGCATTGGCGGGAATCCAAACTTGTGCTGGCTGATTTAGAGCATGAGACTCGGCCTTTTGCGGGATATACGACCCTAGGATCCACGGTACATATTGATTCGTCCCTAGTGGGACATAAGGTTCATCCATCATAAAATCCTAAGTTTGAGATCCGTTGATGCTTGAGGTGTACTCTTCCAATATACTGAAATGCTGTAAATGTAGAACATTGCAATCCGGGCATTCTACAAATGCGACCATAGTTGATGTCCTGACCGGTATTTCAATGTTGCATGTCGGGCAACCCTTGCACAAAACATCTGAAACTGAAACTGTGTCTGACTCTATCACAAACCCTAGTTCTTCATCAGTGGTGGGTAAGCTAGTAGAAGTTTCTTTCCGGTCTGGTTCATAAATATGCCCCTTAGGAATAGGGGTGAGCAAGTTGTTCCTCTCTCTTTAACGTCTGCGTTCTTGTCGTAGAAAAGCTCTCTGCTTCTTGTGGCTGGCGTTCCTACGTTGCGTCCTGCGAAGTAGAGTGCTTGGTAGTTGTTCGTTATTAGCGGCTATTAAGCCTCCAACAGATGTGGCTGCCATGGAGGGCAGACAGCTGGGCCCTTCCATCGGATCTTGCTCTGCTATCACATTCTTGCCTTTACCTAATATATTATCTTTAACGGTCACTCTCAGTAGTGAAGGCAGTCCCTCTTTCTCTTTGTAGCTGTCTACATCTACGAGAGGACCTTCACAGTCCATGTCAACCTGTTTAAAATCCATGTTGAAATCAATGGTACTACCCTGCGGTGTCATCTCCTCATTTAGTGCGAGACTCCAGCCCTCCTTGAAGGCAAATATTAGCCTCTGTCCCAACATTTTTTTGCAGACGACAAGAAAAACGTCAGTGGGCTGAAACTTTTCATGAACAAGAACATAACAAAGTATTTATTAAAGTAAATTTCAGTATATTTTGATGAAATGAATTGTTTATTTTATGTATGAGTTTTGTTTGATTTAGTGGAACATTAAGTTCAAAAGGCATAAAGGAGAAAATTTAAAGTTAAAAATATTTTTTTTTCAAAACTTTCATTATATTGAGGTTAATTACAAAATTTGGACCCCGGTCATAGACATTTGGCCACATAGATAACCCTAAAGCAATCAAAGTTTCCAAAGTTTGAGAGCCAGCAGAGGCAAGCATCATTAGGTTGCATAATAAGTTTTCATATATCGTTCGTTTATTGGTAACATGGGTCTTTCGCCCCGAAAGTCCCTTAACTGGTAGGCTCCTCCTATATAGATCTTTTCAATTACAAATGGTCTCTCTCAAGTTGGCTTGAATTTTCCTCCTATTTCACGGCATGCAAGAATAGGCCTTTTGAGCACAAGTACAATGTCACCAAATTTGAATGTCCTTAGGCGGACCAATTTGTCATGGGCTTGTACCATCTTTGCCAAGTAAAGCTCCAAATGTTGTTGTGCTTCTATTCGTTTTCCCTCGAGACTCTCCAGCTCTTCAAGTCTGAGTTTTTCGCTCTTCCCTTGTGAGTTGGTTGGCAATGGTGACTCTGAGAGATGATGTTTGAATTTCTAGCGGTAGCACGACCTCAGACCCATATACGAGCATATAAGGTGTACAATGGGTGGGAGTCCTGAAAGCCGTCTGGTAGGCCCACAAGGCTTCTAATAGTTTGTTGTGCCAATCTTTTGACAAAATTGTTGATATTACAATGGATTAAATTTTTAGAATAGGGTAATCTTATGAGAAATCATGTAATGACTAAGCTTTTGGGCTGCCACACAATGCTTCTCAGTAGGTGGATACCTCATCTTCGTCAGTATTAGGCGACGACTCAATTAGTAGAGTGCATTTTCTTTACCCTCATCATTGACTTAGGCTAAGAGGGCTCCAAGAGAGCCATCTAAAGCCTCGGTATAAAGTATCAATGGTTTCCCTGGGATAAAGGTTGCCAAGATAGGAGGTGTCATTAAATATTATTTAACGTCCTCAAAGGCCCGCTAGCATTTCTCTTCCTAAATAAATTTGGTGTCCTTTTTAATTAATGTCGAGAAAGGCTGACACCTACCTGAGAGATTAGAAATAAAGCATCTCAGATATGCCAACTTCCTATGGAAGGAACGTAGTTGTTTCAGGGTTTTAGGGGGAGGCATTTTCAAGATAGCTTTAATCTTATCCGAGTCGATCTCGATTCCCCGATGACGGACAACGAATCCTAGAAATTTCCCGGAGGTAACACCAAAGGCACACTTTAAGGGATTCATTTTAAGTTCATATCATCGTAACCATTCAAACACGATCCTCAAATCATACAAATGGTTTATTTTTCATTTACTTTTGATGACCAAATTATCCATGTAACATTCTACTTGGTTGTGAATGAGGTTGTCAAAAATCTTCATCATTGCACGCTGATATGTTGCTCCAGCGTTCTTTAGGCCGAACGACATTACTGTGTAGCAGAAAATTCCAGTCGGTGTTCTGAAGGCTGTATGTGCTGCATCCTCGAGAGCCATCTTGATTTGGTTGTATCACGATGATCCGTCAATGAAGGAGAAAATTTCATGTGTTGAAGCGATATCCAGCATCATCTCTGATATAGGTAGTGGAAATTCATCTTTTGGACATGCCTTGTTGAAATCTCTAAAGTTCACAAAAACACAGATCTATCCGTTTTTCTTCTTAACATGTACAATGTTAGCTAACCATGTGGGGTATTGCTCCTCTTTAATAAAGTTTGCGTCTATTAATTTCTTTACCTCAATGATGACTTGTTGTTCTATCTCTAGGTGCATTCTCTTGGGAGCTTGTTTTACTGGGGTTATATTCTTTTCCACTCTGAGTTTATGAACTGTCCTGACATTTCATCATAGCTCCATGCGAAGCAATGTATGAATTTTGTTAATAGTTTGATCAATTATGTAGATTCTTCATCATTAAGTAGAGAACTTATAAATGTAGGTCGGGGTCGTTCTTCAGTCCTGAGGTTAATCTCTTTTAACTCATCAATAGTAGATTTAATTTCTTCCTCAAATTTTGGGGGAGCATCTTCTATTGGTTGATTAGTAGAGTCATCCTCTATATCGAGACAGTCCTCTTCTGACTCACTAGTAACAACCATGCAAAATTCAGAATCATCGACTGGTCTGACTGTACCAAATCCAAGACCTTGTTTTGAATTTGGAGTTCAACTTTTACCATTCCATAGTTTTTCAAAAAGTTGAAGTTTATCTTTTGGCATTTTTTTTGGTAAGTGTCCCTATTGAATTAACTTTTGAACACAAGGCGAGAAGTAAGCAAAAGGCAATTCCATTAATTCATTAGAATCATCATCTAAATTTTCATGTTTTTCAAGCTCAGGAGAGGTAGAAGCATGGTAAAATTTGATCAGCTTTGAACCAACACTACGGACTTCCTTGACCTATCTTGACCTTTTAAGAGAGAATCGCAGTGAGGGTCATAACATTCACATAGTGGTTTATCTGATTATACATTGTTTCATATTCATTCTTTTCTGTATCTTTTAGAGATATCTCGTACTAAGGTCTCTTCCATCTTGTCATCATTATCTCGTCTTCAGAACTGTCTTCATCACCAATGTTGATAATTGGCCTAGTCTGTTAAACAATTAAATTGATCCTTCCTCGTCCATGTCCCCGGCCTCGACCTGGGTGCATGAACTAAAAGACCTTTCACCATCTCTTTGTAAAGGAGTGGTGGAAGATTGCTAAAGCGGAGTTGAATGGCCTTCTTTTTGTGATTCTTCTGAACCTTCATCTTTTTTTGTGATAACATCACGAGAGAAGACAATTTTCTTTAGAGGCGCGTAGTAAGTAGCATATTCATGGATACAAACTTCATGCATTGAAAATGGTTGCAGGTCTCCCTTGATACAATTTTCTTGACCATCTTTGCGGTATTTGATGCACTGGTGTAGAGATGATGGAACCATATTTCTCCCTTGATGCAATTCTCTTGACCATCTTTGCGGTATTTGATGCACTGGTGTAGGGATGATGGAACCATATTGTGCTCATGAATCCATGGTCGACCCTAATAGAGCGTTAAAGAGGTCTCGGCGTCGATGATATGAAATTTAACGGTTGTTACGAGTTCTCTGACCTTCATAAGTAAAGAGAGTTAAAAGAGGTCTCGGCGTTGATGACATGAAATTTAGTGGTTGTCACTAGTTCTCCAACCTTCATAAGAAATGTAATTGATCCAAGGGCTCTTTCTCCCTTTTGGTGGAATCCTCTTAACATCATCTTATCGGCCGTAAGCTCTTGAGCTTCAATATCCAAATAGGCCAAGTAAGCTCTTGAGCTTCAATATCCAAATAGGCCAATGTCCGTAGGCTCATCAAGTTAAGAGATGCTCCTTAATCCACTAAAACTCTGGATAACACAAACTGCCAATGTTGATGGAGATGTAGAGTGGACGGTTGTGATCGACGGTACCGAGCAGCAAGTCTTCGTCTGTGAAGGTTACCCTAGGCTGTTCTTTCAAAGAGAAAACTTCATCCGAGGATGTGCTGGCCAACTGGGCTAAGCAAATTTCTGGGTCAAGCAAAGTTGTAACCAGAGACTCTCTCATCTCTTTTGACAAGATGAGAGCATCGTAGATGCTTAATCAGGCCGGTAACTTCCTAAGATGAGCTAGCACGTTGTAGTCTACTTTGTATGATCCTGCGATTTTGTCTTGATTATGTGGTTACTCCACTAGTGGAGGTGGAGGTGTCTCTTCTCGAGTCATTACCTATTTTCCTTTGTCTATTGGAGTTGTTCTTGGTGATAACACTTTTCCGCTTCTTAAGTTAACTTCTGTGATTTCTTCTTCTTGAGATATAATTGTTGAATCTTCAGGTGTCTTTTCCTCTTCATTGGAAAGATCTAAGTTGATGGCAAGCGATATACCATGATGCTTAAGAATGGGCTCCTCGTTATCGGTGTTGCTGTAAGCAGTATTATTGATGTCTTCTATGGACTTGACAACGAGTTCATCAGACTCGAGTACGATTTGTGGATCATTTTGGGGATCGAGATCAAAGCTAGATTGGTCACAATCAGTTATGTTATCACTAGAAACAGTCAAAACGTAGCCAAAATCACAATCATTATATTCATAAGACCTCAGAGGGATGAAAAGATAATCATACAAAGTCAAGGGTTTGAGGATTTTCTTCCCCGAATCCGAGACAACCAATCTAATAGAGGCAGCCCCTATTCTACCTCCCATGCTGTCAATCTTTGTTGTGAGGCTTTTCTTCTTCTTCTTTGTCCTTGACAATGATGGATCTCTTGACAAAACTATCATCTCGGGCTTGGTATGCTGCGGACTCTGAATGGAGGCTTGTTTTGATGTTCAGTATCTTCTTGGATGATCTGCTCCATACCTCATCCCATCCTTCTTTGATATTTGTTGAAGCTTATTTTGATGAACCCTGTATGTGATTAAGGACCCTCTTGAGTTCATCCCAAGTTGTACTCCATCCATTTGTTCTAGTATACAGATCAATTGGGGAGATTGGCTCCGCCGATATCATGTTTATGGAACCTTTTTCAGGTTCTTTTAAATATTTTTTCAGGATTGTTATGTTCCCTTCTTTAAGGTCCCACTCGAGCTAGTCTTTAAAGATGAAGCATTTTTCTATAGTGTGCCCAAGCAACCGGTGATATGGGCAATAATTTGGTTCATTTTTCTTATCCACCTCTTCGGGCTTCTTCAGATATGGTAGTCTGAATTCTGGCTTCTTCATAAGACTTATGAATATTTTAGGTATAGCTTCATCTTTAAAAGAATACACCATTTTACATCGTTCTGACAGGGACACTTTCTTATCCCCTGCTTGAAGAGATCCTTCTTAAGGCAGTCACTGGTTGGATTGACTACTCTGTTTCTGTGCTCTTCTACATATATCTTTATCGGCTGTTTTTCTGTGTCAACGGTTGCTACTACTCTTGATTTCTTTTTAAACTTTCTGGTCACCTTAACCTTTTCATGTGGCTCCATGTGCTTTATTTCTTCTTGAAGACTGCTACCTTTACTGAGTAGCTTCTCGAAGGATTAGATGGTGAGTCCCTTAAGCATGAAAGCTACTAGCCCATGAATGCTCTTGAGTAGAATTTCAACATTTGATGTTCCTGTAGCTGAGGTTCACAT
Source organism: Phalaenopsis hybrid cultivar (assembly GCA_002079205.1). NCBI lineage: Eukaryota > Viridiplantae > Streptophyta > Magnoliopsida > Asparagales > Orchidaceae > Phalaenopsis > Phalaenopsis hybrid cultivar. The sequence continues at coordinate 382,324 of JXCR01145972.1, forward strand.
TTCATGCTAAGGTTTCTCCACCTCAAAATATAGCCTGTCAAGGTTGTTGCTTAGGTTCACACTTGATGCTAAGGTTTCTTCACCTCAAAATATAGTCTATCAAAGTTTCGCTAGACTTTTACTTTTCCATCATGAGCTCCTCGATAGATACATGGTGTTGTGCCACGACAAATCTTTTCACAAAGAGTTGTTCCAATTCAGAAAATGTTTTAACTGACCCGTTGGGCAAGTCAGCGTACCAGTCAAAAGTAATTTCTGACAAGCTGCTGATGAATTGCTGACAGAGTAGAGCTTCATTATTTCTCGTGTTGCTACAGCTGGCTCAGAAATGCATTATATGTTGTCTGGGATTTCCAGTCCCATAAAATATCTAGAAGTTTTGGGCCACAAAATTCTTAAGGAAAGGCGCGACATCGAACTCCTCCTGGTAAGGTCTACCCTTCAAAATTGATGCACTGCCCTTGGATTGGGCTAAGGCGCCCCACACTTGTTCAACCATTTGCTTGAACTCCTTTTTTGGCATGGCACTTGATGGAGAATATTTCTTCGGTTGCTCATCTTTTTTTGCTGAAGTAGCCTCTTTTCTTTCATCTATAATGTGTATGATTTTTGGCTGATTAATCTCTGGAGAAGCCAATTGCGGTGCTTGTGATTGCCCCTGAATGGTGGCCATGGCGGTCATAGCTGCAGTCATCTCCTCTATCCTTTTCTCCAGTAGAATAACTTACACATCCCTTAGGAGGATAACCCTACGCAGCTCATCTATGGTGTTCTCTTCGGTGTGAGGTTGAGCCTCACGCGCAAATGTGGTGGCTCTAGTTTCGATCACATGGACATCCATGAGATCCTCCTCCAAGTAATCATTGTAATCAAAATTTTCATTATCGTTATCGAAGGAAACTCCTTGTTCTCGAGCTAACTCGAAAATGTCGATCCTGAGTTTCTTTACTTTCTCTTTAATTATTGATTCCTTGATCTCTTTAAGATCTAGAGGACCTTGAAGGACATCCTCTATTTGTTCCTCCATCTCACTGGCTATTGTCGCGACGATTTCAGATATCTCAGATCCTGGTTTCATTTCCTGTCTTGCAGGCTCACTGGATTGTATGGGTGCTGCGACCTTGGGTATCCACACCTTTTCCTTTTTTGAAGAAGATGTCTTAAGACGAAGCGTCTTAGTAGAAACATTGGTATGTCGAGGGAAAGTATCCTCCCAGTAGTGTAGATCAGCTACAGTGCCAGGTAAGCGTCTCGTCTTTGTCTTTGGGATTGTAGAAATATCTTCATAACGGGTGACGGGTAAGATCTTCGGACCCAGTCTCAACTTAGCCGGTTGATGACCAGCGGTCCTGGTGGCAGTATATTCAGTAGTAATTACTGTGGTATCGACTCCGTTCCCTAAACGAAACCAAACGGAGATGCGAGTAGGTGGCACTCCAGGATGCGAGTAGGTGGTACTCCAGCTATTTTGCGGGATTATCTGGCGGATTTGTCGCCCTTCAAAATTTCCTTCTTCATACGAGGAGATATTGCATCTCCCACTCATTTAAGTAACTCGCTAACTGAACATCCTTCTTTGGTAGCAAGCCTTCCGAAAACTGCACTAACTCAAGTGATAGGAGTGAACTTCTCTCACCGTGTCCATGAAGTGACGGAAATGCGGCAGCAATCCTTTAGACACTCTCATATCCCTTGGTATCTGTGAGAGGATGAAATCTACTTCCTCGTAGGAGTGGATAAATTTCCGGCAACAGTTCTTCAACTTGATGAGGTTCCTCCTCAACGGGTGTCTCCTCGGAAGCCTAAGCTTTAATGGCCCTCTGAACTCTTTTGTTGCGGTTCCTCCTTTGAGTTCGGGTCAGCAGTACAATCCTTAAACTTGATCCAATTTCAAATACGGGTGGTGGGGCAGTTAATCCCTCAGTCAGATCCTTAATCATCATTACTTCTTTCCCCTTAGCAGCAGCGGGGCTAGCAGGTTTGGCGGGTGCCGCGACGGCAGTAGTTTTAGACTTCCTGCAAGTAGGGAAGTCTTGAAGGCAGTTCAGATTGAATTCTGTAGACGACTCTTGTATTTCTAGAGCGGCGATCTTCATTACTACAAATGGGGCTTTCTCAAGGATGACCTCGAGATCTTTGAACCCGGCTCCAAATTTGATGGTAGGAGCGAGGTTACAGGCTTCATGGCTCGTTGGCAAGTTGCAAGAGAAGGTCAGCATTTGATAGGCCATTGCAACAGGCTTGAAACATAAAGTTTCAGGGTTAGCTATATGGCCAAAAAACCTCATAATTTTTAGTGCAAGCACTAAAAATAGAGGTTGATTTGTAGACCAGGCGTGTCTTAATTTATGGGTATTTTAAAATCTTGTTTAAGAAAAAGTAAAAAATTTAATTAATAAAATTTCAAAGTGCGTGCAACACAACACAATTTGGTTTAATTTGCAGAATAACAAATCAAAGTTGAAAGGGGACTGTGAAGTATTTTAGGACCTAGTGCGAGAACTATTTAGTGAAAAAAAAAGCCCAGGTGAACTAGTCCACCGACACACCTCTTGGGGATCTAACCCCACATGAAAATTTAAAAAGTCCTTAATGGGCTTCTGATCCCCTTTGTTCAAAGATGGTTGAACAACTAGTCCTGAAGTCCAAGGAGTTGGCTGTACCTTCCCAAGGCAAAAATGGGTAAAATATGCCAACGGAAGAAGGGTAATTTGGTCCAAGAGGGACATGAACACATCACTGATGTGTGAAGAAAATATTTCTTGATTTGAATGGAGAGAAAAGCTTGTCCCCAACGGAGTCGCCAGAAGCTGTCGGCACTATTTTTGTTGGGAGTTGTTGCCCGTAAGAAGCCGTCGGTCACCGGAATCAAAATCCTGTCGCCCGCTTCGAAAGGACGTTGAAGTTTAAAAAATTATGAAATCAAACTGACCCCATATTTTTCATAGTTTAAATTAAAGAGTGCTTTACCTCAAACGCTGTATCTATCCCAAAGGATAAACACAAGACTTGAGGATGAGACTCGATCAAATAAACAAAATAATATATGAAATCTGTTTGGTCTGCAAAACCTTTATATTTGCTGAAAAGTTCTCCTATTTAACATAAAGAATAAAATATGATTTATATTAAGCTGGGTTCGTACATGCTTCCTATAAGGGAAGCCCTTATAGTTAATTACATCTTAAAAGATCAAAGTCATTTATGAAGACTCTCGATAAAAATTAGGAAATATTATCTTCAAGGAATTTTAAAGGGTAGGACTTTTCAATGAGATCAGACGTAGACGTGTGAAAGGGGATTGGTTTAAATTTGGAACATTTTGTTGTAGAGTCTAAAGAGGAAAAAACTAGGGGATGTCATGGATCTAGAGGAGAACTCCAGTGACTTCCCAAGCTATCCTAATGTTTGGCTTCAGTTTTGAGGAGAAAAATTTAAGTGTTTCATCCTGCCAATTTTATTAGTTAGGGCTTACATTCGTGTAAAACAATCACATAAATAGCCTGGAAGATGTGAGGATTTAGGTCGTGACAAACAACAACCTCGGAATCCTAAAAAGTGTTAGGGCTTATATTGTATAGTAGAGCTATACAAAGGCCTAAAGATAAGGTGAGGATTTACGTTGCATAAGCAAGCAAATCAAAGTCCTATGGCTTTGTTGTTTAAGTCTAAGGAAGAAAGATTGGGTTAGCTGGGGAAGAGGTCCTATGGCTTTGTTGTTTAAGTCTAAGGAAGAAAGATTGGTTTAGCTGGGGAAGATAGGGTTCGGCTATGCAAAGGCCTAAAGATAAGGTGAGGATTTACGTTGCATAAGCAAGCAACCTCAAAGGGTTTAAGTCTAAGGAAGGAAGATTGGTTTAGCTGAGGAAGACAGGTTTTGCTGTTGAAGATGAGTTAGGGCTTATATTGTATAGCAGGGCTACACAAAGGCCTAAAGATAAGGTGAGGATTTATGTTGCATAAGCAAGCAACCTTGAAGTCCTATGTATTTATTGTTTAAGTCTAAGGAAGGAAGATTGGTTTAGCTGGGGAAGACAGGTTTTTCTATTGAAGAATTGTTTAAGTCTAAGGATGGAAGATTGGTTTAGCTGGGGAAGAAAGGTTTTACTGTTGAAGATGGCCTTGCTGCCCACCATGCTAGCTCCAAGCCCTTACCGCGATGAGTTTGAGTTTTCTAGTGTGTCAAGTTTAATGTTAAATCAGGTGGCCCTATGGTTGAAGTTTTTTAAATTTTATGGCGGCATGTTAAAGTTGATTAGAGCGAAACCGGTTAGGATCCTATGATTCCCTCGTTCCGACACCACTATTTTCTATTGGATTCACTTAGTCCAAATGAACTTACTAGCAATCTTAATGAGTTCCATAATTTCATTTAAATCGTGGGAAGCCTCGTTAGCAACCGTAGGTTACTCCCTCATTCCGGCACCACTATTTTCTATTGGATTCACTTAGTCCAAATGAACTTACTAAACCCATCTTAATGAGTTCCATAATTTCATTTAAACCGTGGGAAGTCTCGTTAGCAACCGTAGGTTACTTAATGAATTCCCATTTCATTTAGCCTTGGGAAGCCTCGTTAGCAACCGTAGGTTACCTCCTCCGAGGGGTTCCCGATCTTCCAATAAGGACATTTTAATTTAGCGGAAAACCTCGTTAGCAACCGTAGGTTACCTCCTCCGAGGGTTCCCGATCTTCCAATAGAGAGGGAAGCCTCGTTAGCAATCATAGGTTACCTCCTCCGAGGAATTCCCGATCATCCTATAGAGATAGAAGCCTCGTTAGCAACCGTAGGTTACCTCCTCCTAGGGGTTCCCGATCTTCCAATGGAGACATTTTATGTCCAAATGAATTTACTAAACTCAACTTAATGAGTTCCATAATTTCATTTAGACCGTGGGAAGCATTGTTAGCAATCGTAGGTTACCTCCTCCGAGGGATTTTCGATCATCTAATAGAGACATCTTAATTAAGTTGCAATTGTAGTTTTATGTGATGTTTGTGATTAAATTTTGAGCTGTTTTATATTTTGAATGTTGTGCCGGTGAATTTTATGTTGGTTGATTTTAGTTTTGGTTTTGGTTTTGGTTTTGTGGCTATCCTGATAGTTTTAGTTTTTCCACATGGTGGCATCGTTGTTTAGCATGCAAGTTTGCAGGTATGAAAGTATAGTATGAAAAACACAGTATGAAAGTACAAGAAAGACAACGTTGAAAACTATAAAAGCGTACCTGATGAGTCTTCTCGTTCAACCACCTGAAACTAAAAAAGGCATGTTAACGCAGTTTATATGAACAGGAAAGTAAAATTTTGGAAGTTTTCCTAACTTTATGCCATATCTTGGTGGGTCCTTAGGAGTTTAATTAAGGATGATTTTGCCAAGCAAAACATATTAAGTTTAGTAGATCTTCAAGATATCCAATAGATCTAGAGAAAGAAGCAGGCTGTGCTACTCTCTCGCTGCCTGGTGGAAAATCCTGAGTTCTTTTAAACTTATTAATTTACTTAATAATTCATCCTATAAAACACCCTAATGCTCAGTGGATGCTGATGTCTCAATTCTCCCTAAGAATAGGGTAATTATCACTTGTGATTCAATTTAAGAATTTTGTGGGTGAAGATCCTTAAAGAGGCAAGTTAGTGTTGTTGGAACACTTAGCCAAATTTTGATCTTTAATTGGGCTTATAGTGTTTGAAAGATGTTTTAATTTTCTTGATATTTACTTTTTTAATCCTCATTTAAATGAAACTCGATTTAGCCTAAGTCACTATTAAGCCCTCAAGACCTAGGTGAGTGTCTTAATCAGCTTTGAAAAGATCAAGCCTTAGGTGATCATGATTCATGATATGAATTTTATTTGAATATCAAAATAGGGGTATTAAATTGATTAATTATTGACTTCAAAAGTCATACCACTAAGTCCTAGATTCATTTTATTTTAATAAACTTTCATATTTTAATAATTTAAGAAATTTATTAACTTATTTTTTACTATTAAGAAAGTGAGCTTGGTTTCTACCAATTAACCCCTTGTGTTTCAAACATCAAATAAATTGATTAAGATCAGAGGTTACCCATTTCTTCTTATTGAATTAAGCCTAAATGTTAATTAAGGCTAAATTTCCAAAATTACACATTTGCCCCTAAGACCTATCACTTCATAGTTCGTCAAATTCAATTCAAATGATTTTGAAATTTTTATCCTACCTTATTCATGGGTCAATTTAGACATCAGAGGAGAAAATGTGATTTTTCAAAATTTAATTTAATTTATATAATTATTTCACGCAAAAATATGATTTTTCAAAGAAAATTCCTAACTTAACCAAGGTAAATGCTAATCCCTTGAAATTTTTACTGGAGGTAACTTTAAACTAGAGAAGCCTTTGGACCAAATTTCATGATTTTTTGAATTTTATTTTTAATAATTATTTTAAGTTCTGGGGTATTTGTTAAATATAAAATATTTTAAATGAAGAAAATCAAGTTTTGTATTTTGAAAGGTCTCCCTGAGGTTAGAGAACTCAGAGGAGAGGATTTTATATTTTTCTAAATTTTATTTGATTTATCGGAATTATTTTAATGAAAACTCATTTTTAGCCTTTAAAAAAATCATTTTTAAGCTTTAAAATTCAATATCTTTATTTAGAAAACCAACAAAAATATTTTAATTGTTTCTAAGTGATTAGGAAGCAATTTTAAACATTTTCATGAATTTTATTATTCTTGTGATTTTAAGGAATTTTAAATTATTTAAATATTAAAAATAAGCTAGAATTCAAGAATTTATTTTAAATTTAATTTTTATTTTTAGAAAATATCCCTCATCACAGAGAACTCAAAAAATAAGTTTTTATAAATTGTTGAGTTAGAGTTTAATTTTTAAGAAACCATTTAAATGCCAAAAATGATGTTTATCTTTAAAATCAATTTAAGTTATCAAATGTTCTCAAAATATTTTGAATTTTTATGGTGAGTTCTCTGGATCATTTAAAACAGTGGAGACAGAAAATCAAGTCATTTAAATGTTCATATCTTTCAAAATTAATTATCTTAATGATTTAGTGTTAATGAAAATTAAGTACATTTTAAATGATTTTACCCATGAAATTATTTCTAAAAGCTTCTTTGGTCATGGTGGACCTTCCAAAATTTTCTTGGATTTTTCTAATCAACATGCTAATTTCCATGATTATTTTAAGGAAATAATGTGCAAAAACTTGAATATGGATCTCTGCCTAAGAACCTCCTCTAATTTTGGAAAAATCAGAGGATGTTCCCCTTGACAGAGGCTACAACATGCTAAAAATTCAAACTATAGTGGTAAGTCTAAATGCATGGAGAATCAAAACATTCAAATCAGTGTTTAATTAATTAAAAATGAAATATACATCACATGGACTTAAAATTATTTTCACATTATTTTCCTCTGTTCACTGAGCAAGAGGGTATTTTTATTTTATTTTTGTGATTTCTCTACACAAAGTTATGAATTTTTGATGTAAGGGGTATTTAAATAAATTGGAAAAATCCTTATTAATCTATTTAAACAGCGCGTGCTAACTCGATCCTAGGCAGCTCCGATGGCATGTGTGGCGCACTCTGGTTGGGCGCCGCCATCCACGTAGCTGCTGACTCAGCTCTTTGTATATGTTTTGAAGCGCTGTCCGTCTTGATCTCGTCCGTCCATTTGATACACACTTGATCAAACGGCTCTCCCTCATCGTCCACGATAGAATGATCCCGTGACCGTCTACACTAAAACCTTAAAATCTCAGCCTAGACTCAACCAAATCACTTCGGGTTTAATCAAATGGACTCGTTTAAGTGAGACAAACATATCCATATGGTAATCATGCAATTAAATTAAGCCTAATTAAATATAGAATCAAAATAGGCTCAGGAAAGAGAGAAGTTTTATACCTTTGCTCTGAGAAGTGAAACTTCAATTAGAGGGTCTTGGCACGTTCACTAGGGTTCAAAGAGGCTAGGGATTAAGCCTCTTGCTGTGGTGTGAGGCTTAAGTAGGAATTCGATCACGACCGGATTTGGGTGTTGGTCTAGAGCTATGCTAGAGGCTCTGTGAAAGGGGGATTTTATGGGGCTTTGGCTTCTTTCACTGTTGTGAAGGTGTCGGTAGAGTTAATTTGAGTTTGGTGGAGTGTGGAGCTGCAATGGGCTCTGTCCTGGTTTTCGGCAAGGTTTTGAGCTCAAAATTGAACTCCGATAGTGGAAATTGGTTAGGGAAAGTAATTGGGATGCACTGAGGGGATCTTAGGGAAGCTCTCTGATCAATTCGGAGAGGTCTCTCTAAGAAATTTCCAGCACACCTTGCCATGGCCGTGGGAGGTGCTTTTTATAAAAAATGGCTAAGGGGTGGCTGTCATGGCCAGTTAGGGGGTGTAATGTGGTGGTTAGGTGGAGGGCAGAGGAGCTCTACAATTTGGCTGAGCTGGCCTCTAGGTTTGATTTGGGTGAAGCTCCGTGGGTGTGGCTCTCAGTTTGGCCATTTTCCGGCCGCTAGGTTGGCCGGCAAGCCAGGGGGAGGTCACTAGGTGCTCAAGGCATCTAGAGGAATCCATCACAACAATTTAATGCAAATGTATTTTGATTTGGTAAGGATATCTTAAGCATGTGTATTTTTGGGAATAAGATCCCTTAATTTGCGGGACCCTGGTCCATGGCTTAGTTTAGGCGGTTAGATGGGTTTTGGCTCAGTATTAGGGGTCAACTAATGGCTGAGGTGGAGTTAATTTGGTTGCTTTAGGGTGGTTGGGTCACATTTATTGCTTGGGTCTAAGTGGGTGCAAATGACCAAGTCTTGGGTTTGGTCTAGGCTATCCATGTTAATTGGCCCAAGTAAATGTTGCATTTGTTTTAGATAGTGATAATGAACAACTTTGGTGAAGGATGGAAGTGGTTTGGAGCTCGATTGAAGGGTCAATTTGAGGGAATTTTGAATTTTAATCAATTTAGTTATGTTGGGCTAGACTTGGGTCTAGCTTAGGCTAGCCTTGGGCTAATTTCAAATTTATTGTTGTAAATGGTCCATAGGGACCCCATGAAGAGTTTTCAACATGAATTGGATGCCAATTTGGAGGTTAAGGCAATCAGGTGAAATTTAGGGACTTAGCCAATTTGGGGCTAAATTTGGGAATTTTGGATTTAGGCAAAAATCAAATGGATTGTGAAATTTGGGTCTTAGCCAATTTGGGGCTAAATTTGGGAATTTTGGATTAAGGCCAAAATCAAATGGATTTGAGGCTTCACCAAGGCCAATTGATCATTGATTTTGATGTGTAGGAATGTTATAAAGATTTTTCAACATTAATTGGGGCCTATTGACTAGGCTATGGGTTCACTTTAGTGGGATTAGGTCATGTGACCAAAATTGAGGTTTAACCTATACCAAAAATTGGGCTAAAATCATGGGCCAATTAAGCTTGGATTTGGTCTAGTTTGGCCATATCAAAAGTGAATTTGACTTTAGGATTGGAATTGGTGTAAATTGAGATCAAATTGATGGACATTTGAGTTGAATTTGGGGACATTTGGGCCTTTAAAAGGCAGTTTGGGTGTTTTGATCAAAGATGGTCAAATTGGCCAAATCGGGTCATGTGATAGTTAAGGAAAATGAAATTGGGAATATTTTGGAGGTTTTGGAAAATTTGGGTTTTTTTTTGGAATTTTTGGAATTTTGGGCCCAAGAGGGGTATTTTGGTAATTTGGCCAATTTGGGGATTTTGGGTAGTTTGGGTGTTTTCAAGGTTGTTTTGAAAATGATTTATGATCAAGTTAAGGAATTTTGGCTAGATTTGGAGATTTTGGCTAAATTTGAGGTCCCAAGGGTATCTAGGTAATTTAAGGGAATTTAGGGGCGGCAAAAGGGTAGGTTGGGTATCTTGGTAGAGTTGGAGTACCAACCACCATTAATAAGCCATACCATAATAGAAAACCCATTTTGGGTCTTCTATGTAGTGTTCTTAGCTAAACCCTAGCCCAGGGCTAATGGGTTTAGGGAACCACCTACATGAGTCTCGCAAAAGTATCAATGGACCAAAGCCTAAAAGTTTTGGGTTTATGGTAGTGAGTGATTGTGAGTGCAAATGATTGCAAGTGAGTTCCTTAGCCCTAGACTAACACCCAGGGTCAACCCTAGGGTCCAACAATCCTAAGGGTGACTCATCTTGAGTTTCCCCCATAGTAACCCCACCTACTAAGTGCTAGAGGTTAGGACCAATATGTGGAACTCCAAGTTGAGTAGAGAAGAGTGTAGAATTTCTAATGGTGAGGGTTCCATGTCTAGTTTTCTAAGAATAGTTAATAGAAAAGTCCTATGGCTAGACCTCAGGATACTAAAGAGGAAAAACTAAACCTCAACCAAAAGTGAGGTCAACAGTATCATATAGGTTATCCTATATGCTCGTAATGAAGTATCCAATCTAGTAGACCAACCCATTTTACTATGATTAACACTCATTTCCAAAATTCTCTTAATTTCAAGATTAGATACTTCTGATAAACCAATAGTCTAAGGATGATAAGAAGTTGCAATTTTATGCATTATGTTATATTTTTCCACCAATATTGAACTGTTGTATTTCTAAAATGAGATCTTCCATCGGTAATGATTACTCTCGACATTCCTTATCTTGTAAAAAAAAATCTAATTAAAAATTTGAAACACTCCAAGAATCACATCGATGTTAAGTGATTACTTCAATTCATTTTAAAACATAATCTACTGCAATCAATATGTATATATTTCTGAATGAAGGAATAAATGGTACCATAAAATCCTATCCCCATGCATAAAAAAATTTTAATTTCCAAATTAAAATTTAAGGGCATTTCATTTTTTCTTGAAATATTACCTACTCTTTGACACCGATCACATGTTTTGATATATATATTAACATCTCTAAATAGAAACGACCAATAAAATCCAGATTGTAAAATTTTTTAATAACAGTTCTATCATTCCCAAAATATGCTCCAAATTCAGAATCTCACATTTTTGAATAATCTCTTGAATTTTTTTTTAAGGCACACATTGTCTCATCATTAAATCTTTACATTGCTTATATAAATAAGGATCAAGCCAAAAATAAGATTTTGCATCATGAATGAATTTATTTTCCTGCTGTTTCGTTAATCTGTATGGTAAAAATAATTTACAATATCTACATACCAAGGTATTTCCCATCCTTTTACAACATAAAGTTATTCATCTGGAAAAGTTTCATTAATTTCTTCTTCTATATCAAGTATTTTATCTTGTTCTAGCCTTGATAGATGATCAACAATTTGATTATCAATCTCTTTCCTATCGACTATGACAAAATCAAATTCTTGCATCAGAAGTACCCATCTAATTAATCTTAGTTTAGCATCCTTCTTTTGCATCAAATATTTAATAGCCTAATGTTCAGTATGCCAACAGATTTAGATCCAATCAGATATAATCTAATCTTATCAAAAGCATACAAAATAACTAATAACTCTCTTTCAGTGGTGGTGTATATAATTTGAGCATCATTAAGAGTCTTACTAGAATAGTATATAACTTTAAAAATCTTATCATATCTCTACCCTAAAACAGCTCCAATTGTATAATCATCAGCATCACACATTAATTCAAAAGGTTTCTCCCAATCAGGTGAAATAATTATAGGAGGTGTGATCAATTTTTTCCTTCAAATTTTTAAAGGCTTTAAGACAATCTTGATTAAAGTCAAAATTTTTTTTCTAGAAGTTGGTATAATGGCTTAGTAATTTTTGAAAAATCTTTAATATATCTTATGTAAAATCCAGAATGTCCTAAAAAGCTCCTAGCTCCTCTTACTATGGTAGTTGGAGGTAGGTTTGATATAGCCTGTATTTTTGCAGAATCTCCTTCCATGCCTTTTTCTAAAATTTTATGTCCAAGCATAATTCCTCCTGCAACCATAAATTGAAATTTTTCCCAGTTTAATATGAGATTAGTCTTTTCACAATGTGCCAGAACTTTCTCTAAAAGATTTAAACATATTTCAAATGAAGTTACAAATAAAAAAAAATAATCCATAAAAACTTTAATCCCTTTTTCCATTAAATCACTGAAAATTTACATCATACATCTTTAAAATGTGCAGGTGCATTACATAATCAAAAAGACATTCGTTGAAAAGCAAAAGTTCCATAAGGACTAGTAAATATTGTTTTCTCTTGATCCTTTGGAGCAATAGGTATTTGATGATAACCGGTATATCCATCTAGAAAACAAAAATATTTATGCCCAGCTAATCTATCCAACATCTGGTCTAAAAAGGGTAAGGGAAAACAATCCTTTCTGGTGGCATAATTTAATTTTCTATAATCTATGTTGATTCACTAACAAGTGACTTGTCTTGTTCATTTTAATTCATTATGCTCATTTATCACTATAGTCACACTTCATTTCTCTGGAACCCAGTAAATTGGACTAACCCAAGCACTATCTGAAATAGAATATATTATTCTATCATCTAACCATTTTAAAACTTCTTTATTTACTATTTCTTTCATTATAAGATTTAATCTCCTCTGAGGATCAGCTCTTGGTTCATTTTGATCTTCTGATAAGATTCTATGCCTACAACTTGAAGGACTGATTCCTTTAATATCACCCAATGTCCATTCAAAGGCTTTTTTATATCTTTTCAAAATTTCCAACAACTATTTTTCTTGCATATCAGTTAATTCCGAGGATACTATAACAGGTAATGTAGATAAATCTCCTAAAAATGCAGACTTCAAATGTGTAGGAAGCATTTTTAGTTCTAGTTCAGGGGGTTTCTCAATAGATGAAATAAAATTCTTGTTACTTTCTATAGGATCTAACATTTCAATTCTTTTCTGAACATAATCCACTTCCTCTTTACTCACTTCCATAGATTCATGTTGAATTCTATCCTCATCTTGATATTTCATATATTATTTTCTAAATTCTCTTTCAAAAGTTCTCTTGAAATATTCATGGCTTAAATATTCATTAATATCCATTATGAAGCATTCATTCTATTCCTCTTTTGCAGGGTATCTCATTCATGTTGCAATTTTAAATGTAACCTCTTGATCACTAACTCTCATAGTTAGTTCTCCTTTATGCAAATCTATCAAAGCTCCTCCAGTGGCTAGAAATGGTCTTCCTAAAATGATCAGTATTTCCTTATCTTCCTCCATATCTAATACAAAAATGTCCATAGGAAAAATAAATTTATCGACTTTTACCAGAACATCTTTATAACTCCTTTAGGATAGGTAATCAAACGATCAACTAACTGTAGAGTTACAGTTGTTGGTGACATATCTCCTAAGCCTAACCTTCTAAAAATTGATAACGACATAAAAATAATACTAGCTCCTAAATCTTATAAAGCTTTTCCATAAAATTGTTTGCCAATAAAACAAGGAATTGTAAAACTTTCAGGATTATTAAGTTTTTTAGGAAGTTTTTTTTAAATTATAGCGCTACACTCTTTGTTCAGTGTAACAGTTTCATTTCTACAAACTTTCTTTTCTTATTAAAAATATCGTTTATGAACTTCACATAGCTTTGCATTTGTTCTATAGCTTCAACAAATGGAATGTTTATTGTTAATTTTCTCAAAATTTACAAAAATTTTGAAAATTGATTATCTCTATGTTTCTGCTTCAATCTTTGAGGAAATGGAGGTGGTGGTCTTTCTATAGTGTTTTTCATTGGCTTAATAGGATTTTTTGAATCAAAATGAAAATTTTCACCAAAATTTTCATTTTCCACCTCATATTTTTCTAATTCATCTCTTGTTGAACTTCATTTTCTAATTCCTTTCCACTTCTTAGTTGAATATTTGTAATTTGCTCTTTATTTTGATCTTTAGGATTTACTTCAACATTGCTAGGCAATGTTCCTGGAGGTCTATTACTAAGTGCAGTAGCAATACATTCCAATTAATTTTTCATGTTTCTGATAGCAGCTCCTTGACTTTGTAATTGACTACCCATCTGAAATATCAATTCTTCCATTGATAGCTTTTTCTCCTTAATCTGCAAATTATTAAAACCTGGGGGATAATAAGGTTTATAACCTTGGTTCCCTTGATTGTTGGAGTTTTTCAATGGGTTCATAGTGTTGTTTCCCCATTGTGGATTTGCAGCATTAAAATCATTGTTACTCCACCTAAAATTTGGATGATTCTTCCAACCAGAATTATAATAATTGGCATGAGAATTATCAGAATGATTATTTATTGCATTTAAATTGTCATAATAAGATTGAGATTTATCATTTGTCCCAATGTGTTTTCCTCAAGCACAGGTGCTATCTAAGAATATTTCATTCCATATTTGTCTATCTTATTTGATATAACAGCTATTTGTGCAGCTAAAATACATATTGCATCAGAATCATGAATACTAGTTACTCTTTTTGGATTTACCCTTTCAGAGGGCCATTAAAAATTATTAGTAGTCATCTCTTCAATTATGAATATGCTTCATCGAATGGTTTTGACATTAATGATCCACCAGTAGCAGTGTCAATTATCAATCTAAGAGATTAAACCAATCCATTATAAAAAGTTTTAATTATTAACCAATCTGGCAACGCGTGGTGCAGACACTTTCTAAGGAGATCTTTAAATCTTTCCTAAGCTTCATAAATTGATTCCCCTTCAAACTGAAAAAAAGATGCGATATCATTTCTAATCTTAGTAGTTTTTGAATGTGGGAATATTTAGATAAGAATTTTTGGGATAAATCTCCCCATGTTTTGATATATCCAAATGCTAATGAGTTTAACTACGTCTTAGCTTTATCCCTTAGGGAAAAAGGAAAATGTCTAAGTCTGACGACATCATTTGACACTCCATCATATTTAAATGTAGCACACAATTCTAAAAAACTAGCAAGGTGTAAATTAGAATCTTCTGTAAGTGTTCCTCTAAACTAATTGTTTTGTACCATTTGGATAATAGTAGATTTAAGCTTAAATGAATTGGCAGCTACAACAGGGTTTTGAAAACTCAAATGAATTTCATCTGCTATAGGATTTACATAATATCTTAAAGGTCTCTAATGATGTTCATTTTTATTTTCAATATTATTCAAAATTTAAGTCATTTTACTAAATTGATCTTTCTCTTTTTGTTATTTTTGAATTTTCGTAATAGTTTTTTCTAACTCAGAGTGGTAAGGTACTAAATTTTCAAATCTTACACTACAAATAACTGAATAAAGCAAGTAATTAAAAATAAAAAAAACACACTAAAATAAGAAAATGTTTAAATTAAACTCCAAAAACTCTTTTTTATAAATATTTTTTGAAATAAAATAAAGTAAAATACTAATATTTTCTATTATTTCCCCAGCAATGGTGCGAAAAACTTGATACGAGATTTTGTATATACAAATATGTAAGCAGTTGACACCACTCAACGATGCCAAAAACTTGATGCAGATAGATTTATAAGAAATATTCTATATAAACCCAACAAAAATACTTTTTATAAAAATAATTTATCTTTTAAAACTATTTTTAAACTGTCAAATCTCTTTTAATATCAACGCAAGTATACATATCGCTCAAGTAATAAAGGGCACTAATGGAGTCCTACATATTGATCCCATAGGGAAGTTGGAAAAAACTAAAGTAAATTATGAAAATTATTTTATAGCAAAAAAAAAATAAAATAAAAGTAAAGTATGAAGTTTGAAAATTGACTACTCACGTGAATGCTAATTAAAATGCAGATGTAAGACTACAAATATTAAACTAAACTATATACTAAACTTTTAAAAGTAAAATTGAGAAAATTAAATAAA
Source organism: Phalaenopsis hybrid cultivar (assembly GCA_002079205.1). Classification (NCBI taxonomy): domain Eukaryota; kingdom Viridiplantae; phylum Streptophyta; class Magnoliopsida; order Asparagales; family Orchidaceae; genus Phalaenopsis; species Phalaenopsis hybrid cultivar. The sequence goes on from JXCR01145972.1 coordinate 398,147, forward strand.
GTTTTTGTTATGATTCATGAGAAGGATACTACAAAACATGAATTTCATATATAAAAAACAAGTTTACAAAACAAAAGAAATAAAAATACAACTTATCTCACAATCCTTCACAAGCAAATCCCTAGAAGTTCTCTCCAAACCTTTCTCTCTTTACAATCACTCTCAATTCTCTCTTAGAAGTGTAATGAAGAAGAAATCTCTTACCTTCCCTCTCCTCTTACAACCTAGAAGAATATCTCCTCTTCTATTTCTCTCTCTAACTGACGCCACTTTCTCTCTCTCCCTCATGTCACACACAAAAGCTCCCGTCAACTCTATGAAGTTTTCTTCTTTTATTTTGGGCTACCTCCTTTTGAAATGAATTCAAAATTCCCTAAAAAAGTCAACTCTTTTTAATTTAAAAGATGCGTTATTTGATACAAGAGTCATATCCCTTCATAAAAGAACCTTCCAAAGTGTCTAGATGTATTGAATTACTCCAAGAGCTGTGTAGAACAAGTGTCCCTTTGAAAATTCAGGCAAAATTTGTCCTCAACCGCCTTAATTTGAAAAAGTCGTCCTTGGTGCTCCATGTGCGAGCTCTCTGGATTTTGTTGCATCATGCATCAATCTGACGCATGATGCCCTAGAATCCCAAGATTAGCTGTTTTGGTTCCAAATTTTGTTCTTTTTAACATTTTTGCTCCAAATGCCTAAAAACAATATACCTGCAACTAAAATACAAACGTACCCTTCTTTAAAGTGCAACATAACCAAAAATAGGAATAAAATAAGTATTAAAACAGTACATTATTTTGGTGTATCAGCATACATTAAATTTACTTTATATTTGTTTTGCTTACTTAAGTTTTATAGTTTGAATATTATTTTTGAAGTTATAACAATAAAAAGTTCCAACTCCCTGTGAGATTGATACTTAGGACTTCATTAGAGTCGTTTATTGCTTGAGCGATACGTATACTTGCGTTATTATTACGATTTGACAACTTAAAAAAAATTAAAAGATAAAATTATTTATACAAAATTTATTTTTATTGGGATTGAACTGCATATTGGCTATTTATGTTGTCGTGTGTGTATTGTAATATTGAAAGATATTTACAACGCACCACAAAAACTGCGCATCATATTTTTCGCGCCATTGCTCGGGAGTAACGATAAATTGCTTTATAATTAAGAACATTTTATTTGAACTGAAAAACGTATTGTAGTTTAATTAAATATTTTTATGCTTTAGTGTATAACTTATTGTGTTTATGTATGTGTAGTTTAACATCAGTAGGTTTAGTACCTTATGATTCGGATTTAGAAAGTATTATTAGAAATATTTAAAAATAACAAAAAGAGATAGACAATTTTAACAAAATGGCTATAAGCTTAAATAATTTTGGAATTGAAAATGACATTATTAGAGACCTTTAAGAGATTATGCTAATCTTACAACAGATGAAGTTCATTGATGTAGAAATATGTAGATATGAAATTTTGAACAGGAGGAAGTTTGTCAGTTTCAATGCACAAAAATTATATGATTGAGTTCTTACGAAGAAGAGATTAATCAATGAGCAAGGTTTTGTGAATTGAGAATTCAACAATACTCGAGTGAAGGAGATTATTGCACAGAGACGCTGGGAAGTGCTTTGTTATACCACTACTGCGGTTGTAGTTCATGTGGTGAAAAACAATTATGTTAATCTTCATGGAATTAATTAATAAGTCATATATGTTTGAGGCAGGTGGGTACCATTCACTCCTTTGAGGATAAATGATATGTTTATGATTAAAAGAGTTCCTATTTGTCTCTATGCAAATTTTGTCCTTACAAGAGATAAAATGGATGAACTCTATCGATTCATTATTAATGAACATGCAAATTGGGAGACAAGAGATAATGGACATGTAAGTTATTCTTCATCATTATTGAATCCCGTATCAAAGGTGTGGCATTTCTTTATTACATCAAAACTATTTCCTACTATGAAAATCAGTAAAGTGATGAAGGAAATTGCAATTTTGAATTATTGTATTCAAACCAGAAGACCTATTGATGTGGGTGCTATAACTGTAAAATCTATTTTGGGTTTGATTGTCAACAAATTGAATTATGGGCTGGGACATCCATCTACTATATTCCTTCTGTGCAACCAGTCACAAGTGCCTTACAAAAGTTGGGAAAAAGTGCTTCTCCCTTAGAAGCCTATGAACCCAGAGGTTTGTTGCAACTATATAGGAAATGGGGAGGAGAACGATATGAATTTTCTAATGGATCAATCATCTCAAAATTCATCACCTATTCAACCCCGCTTTCCTTATAGTTTGCATGATATTTTGAATAGGATAAAAAAGTTGGATAAAGAGGTACAAAATATTATGAATTCGATTGGAAATATTTCTATTATATTTGATCATTTGGATTGGAGGATGAAAGAACAATTTGAACACATCAGGCGCATTAAAGAAGGTATGGTGCAAATGTTTAAGAAAATGCTTGGATTAGAGAAGATTTAATGGACAAATTTTCTCACCGATTATTTTACAACTTGTACATTCACTACCAATCCATGGAAAACATTCCAGAAGACGAAAGTAAAAATGCTTCAACTCATATTAGTATATTATTGCTTATATGTGTTATGTGTTTATGTTGGATTTCATTTACTTTTATTATTGAGCTCTATCTGATTCATATGTTGAATATTTAATATTTAGTCTTCAACGTTAGTTTTTTGGTTTGATTTCATCGTTGAATTCGATGTGTTGGCTTGAAAAATGTTTGTCTGTAATCGTTTCAATTATATATATAAATGTGAGTTTTGTGTTGTTTGTGCAAATACGTGTTAGATTTAATCATGAATAGAAGTATTTAATTAAGTCATTTAGAGATTGACGTGGTGCGGAATGCAGCCGATCTCCAAAGAAAATTGAAATATAAAAATTTTTTGTGTTGGCGCCAGAGGCGCCAGATTTGGCGTCTGAGGTGTCAAAATTTTGAAAGCACCCAGATTTACTTAAAACTTTGAGAAACCACTATAAAACCCCATTTTTATTGCTTGGGTCATCTCCAACCAAAAGAAACTCAACATAGAGCTTGCGATTTGGTGGATTTGAGGAGATTTGAAGGCTAAAAAGTATTGGATTCTATCTTGCCCTAGTAAGAGCTTCACTTTAAGTTAGAAATTTTTTATTTTCACCATGTATTTTTCCTACATTGTGGAAATCCAAAAATTTGAGTTTTTATTGAAGAAGTTTAAAGAGAACCCATGGTGAAAAGTTTCCTACCAAATATTACTACTTTTGGAGCTTTATTTATGATATTGTGAATTTATTTGGATTTTATGTGAATTTATTTATAAATTCTAATGACTCCACGAGTGAAGAGAGAAAAGTCTATGAGAAATTTTGATGCGAGGTGATTCTTAAATTTGAAGGCTCAGTATAATTATAATAATATGATGGGGACCAGAAAATTGATTCAGGAACGTGCATTTTCTAACACGGGAGGAGATATAAAAAAAATTGATAATTGCTTGAAAGTGGGAAAACTTTGCTACTTTGCCGCTGTAGCCATTATTCCTATGATTCAAGAATTTTATGCCAATCTGCGGGTGACTATGGACGAGCATATTTATGTTAGAGGCAAACGTGTTGAATTTACTTAAGAAAGAATCAATGCATTTTATGGATTATGGAATGCATTTCTTCATGAGTACGCTGCATTTGTGATTTCTGATTCATCACTTGATGAAGTAGTTGCCTATCTTATTGATGGAAAGGGAGAATGGAAGAATAAGATTAATTACAAAGTCAATTTTTCCACTTCCATGTTAAATGTTCAATATAAAGCATGACATTACTTTATCTCCACAAAATTGCTTCCAACTAATCACGTGAGTAAGTAACTAAGGAAAGAGCAATACTAAATTTTTGCATTCAACAAATGAAAGCTGTTGATATTTGTGCTCTTATTGTGCATAATGCTGAAAGTATTGCTAGAAGTGGGCCTTCTAGTGGTTTGGGTTATCCTGTCCTAATTTTTACTTTAAGTGAACAATTAAGAGTAGAATTTGATAGAAATGAATAAATTTTGTAACCACTTAAGCCCATTGGAAAACCCATAATGCGTAAATTTGAACCATTTGTTGGATCTAGAAGTGGAAGTAGTGATAGACCAACTACATCAGCTACAGAACCATTTGCTTCAGGTTCTCTTTCACTTGAAAATATTATGGAATAGTTAATGATTCAAAAATGTCAGTCAACAAATTTGAAGTTGTCGGTCACGAGAATGGATATCCCGATGCATGACTTAATTTAATATATGTATATATAATTTTGAAAAGTATTATTTAAAGAGCTGAAAATACAAGTTCTAACCGATCCCATATCCCCAGTAGTTTAAATAAATGAGCCTAATACCACAAGCAATGCATCCATCCCAAAGGGTAGACACACTAATTAATGGTAAGACTTGATTAAATAAATTGAAGAATTTATGACATTCGTTTAAGTCTGCAAAAAAACCATTTTATGTTGACCAACAAGTTCCATTATTCAATACAAAAATTAAATAGGGTTTATATTAAGGTGGGTTCTTAAAATTTTCCTATAAGGGCAAGCCCCTTATAGCTAATTACATCTTAGATAACCAAAGTCACCTAAGAAAACTCTTGATTTATGCTACCAATTTTAAGGGGTGGGAGTTTTCAAAAGATTGGACCAAAGGAGTGTCAAAGGAGAATGGCTCAAGTTTGGAATATTGTTATTTTGAAATTGTCGGCACTATTTTTGGTGTGGGGTTTGCCCGTAAGAAGCTGTCGGTCATCGGAATTGAAATCCCNTTAAAAAAAAGATGAAGTCAAACTGACTCCATAATTTTCATAGTTTAGATGAAAGAGCACTTTA
>JXCR01145973.1:13910-24424 GCA_002079205.1 Phalaenopsis hybrid cultivar
TATATATATATTGATATATCCCCTCTCGTTTAAAAAATTTAATTGGCTACAAGGCTACAAAGAGTTATAATTAATTAAAACTATTAATTAAGAAAATAAAATAAAAAATATTAAATTAGATTCAAATGATATTTTAATATAAACAATAATTTTAAAATTTTCCCTCAACCCTTAACATCTTATGGCTACGTGAATAGGATTGTCAAAACGACCATTTGTTCGTGAACAGCTCGTGTTTGACTAGTTAAATAAACGAGTCGAACACGAACACACTTTTTGAGCTCGAAATATAAACGAGTCGTTCGGCTCCAAAGCATCTGAGGATTCTTCCTCACTTGCGAGTAAACATCCATATCGGTTCAAACTTCTAGGATTGTGTGTTACGCATAAAGTGTTGAATTCTCCCAAAATAGCCCAAGGTTTGCTAATCCTAATCTGACATGAGGGTAACCTGAATCTCCCCAAATGGTGGTGGATATGGTGGTAAAGTATTGATCATAATGTCCTGAAATGCTCTGTCACGATTGTCACGTGTAAGGCATCGGCCTCTCAGTCTTATCAACTTCTATAATCACCAAAATTGATCCCACCGACAATTTTCTGCGACTAAAAAGTGCAGCGGTGTTCTCGGGCTCTGTACGAAAGATAAGGATGATGTGCTTCCAATTTTTTGCTAAAATTGTGGGTATTTCTAAATCCTTCATTTTGAGTCCTACGGTTAAATAGCCAGAGTCTCCCAAACAAAGGTGAATGATATCCATTGGTAACACGACACACCACACCTTATCCTGCAGTTGGTACTAACGTTGTTTTTTTTCCAAACGAGAGGAGATTTGGCATTATTGCTACAAGATATTATTTTGAACATTAGGACAGCACCCAAGTTGTGCTTCAAGCCATTTGATCCCTCCAAGACATTTGCAAACCGTGGATGCTTGAAAGTCATGGCATCATCATTGAAGGTGATAATGACAATATCATATAGTTTTTTAGATCCATAATGAAGCGGAACACATGGTGACAAAGACCACTCGAGGCACCAATTTTGGCTTTCTTTTATCCTTTAAGCAAGTTTTCTTTTTCCATACACCATGCGAATGTAACAAGACCACTCATTATTGTGCAAAGCAATCCCTTGGTGGTTCTTTTATTTTCCTGCTTATAGATAATGACAGAGAACTATCTACTATATATGTAGATGGCAGGTCCTTTTATACATCATAGATGCATACTTATATAGTTTTTGTACCATTTTAATATGGTAATGTAAAATGCACATTTCATGAAAATGTGTTATATGTTGTGATAGGTAGATAACTATACTGATGTAGGATGATATCAAATCATTGCAGGACCCTTAAAATAATAAATATGCATTATCACATGACATTAGACTCTAGTACAGTTGCATTAATTCTGGTAAATAAATACAACATTTCTCATAAAAAAGTAGAGTATGCCTTAAAGAATGAAGTGAAAATATTGTATATATGATTGTTTGTATGTGCATAAGAAAGAAGAGTCAACCCTCTTATAAAACAGGCAAGAGACGTCGATATACCCACGCGTGTAGAGGTTTTCCTGCGACCTTAAACGATTACAATATTTAGATTGCTAAGTGTTATATCGACTAGAGAATATCAGTCAGGGAGAAGTAAGCACCTTTCCACCTAAGATAGACGTGTTATTTAGATCACAAACCACTCTGTCGTCGGGATAAAATCAATCAAGAGTGTTAGATTATCTTTTGACGATGCTCTTGAGACATACGAATGTTAATAATATGTAGTAAAAATGAAGTTAAAAATTAAACCTTGAAGAGTACAATTAAAGTTAACGCAAATTAAAATTTAAGTAATTTCCATAGAATAAATGTCATGGACACATGTAATAGATTATTATACGATTTTGTATTGTAAAAAATGCAAGAACAGTATGCAAATTACCTTTTTTTTGTTGTGTTACTATAGTTTAGAGATATAATTATTCCACTGGGTTATTGTATATAACATATTATGTTATTTTAATATATTTTAGGTTTTAAGTTTTTAAATATGAAGAATAATAGAGGAATTAATGTGTACAGAAGACGAGATCAATAATTAAAGATGTAAACTTCCATTTGATAATTAAAAAATTTTCTTTAGTGTCTTTTTCAATTAAAATTTGGATATTAAACTATTAGTGATAAAAATTGAACAATTGAAAACTTAATTTCACCATCCAACCGTATTTTTCGGTCTTGGTTAATTCCAAAGCCCCGAATCGAGCCAAGATAAAAGTGATAACAAAGAAAAGGTTTAGATCATACAATATCGGTAAAGGTGCATCCATCTAATTATCACATGATATTAGTTCTAGTAGAGTTGCATTATTTTTGGAAGATAAGCAAAAGTTAACTCATATGAAAGTAATATATGTCTTGATGAACCAAAATGAAAATATTATATATATGATTATTTGTATGTGCATGAAAGAGGTCACTCCCTTATGATACAGGCAGAGGAAGTCACTGTACACGCGAGCTTAGATGATTTCCTACCACCTCAGATATTTATGATATTTAGACCGTCAACCGCTGTACCGACAAGAGAATATTAGTTAGGGACGAGTAGACACCTTTCCACCTTGAACAATCATATAATTTTAATCGCGAACTACTATTACGATAGAATAATATCAGTCAAGGGTATATTGGGTTATGTTTTGATGGTGCTCTTGAGACAAATTTAATGTTAATAGTATGAAGCAAAAGAAGTTGAAGATTAAATGTTCAGAGTACACTAAAGTTAACACATTGATTTTTAAGTTATTTCCATTGAGCAAATGTTATAAACACATACATTAGGATATCATAAGATTTTCTATAATGAAATATAAAAAACCATCATGAAAACTTCTCTTTCCTTTGTGCTACTATAGTTTAAATATGTGATTTCTCTACAGGGTTATTAGACAACTTGGTAAGTTATTTTAATAATTTTTTGGGTTCTAAATCTTTAAACAAGAAAAATACTAGAAGAGCTGATGTATATAGAATGCAAATTCAACAATCAGAACAGTAAACCTTTATTTGTTAATAAAAATATCTTTTATTAGCTATTTAATATTTAAATATTAAGTGTCAATGATGGAAATTGAATAATTGAAAACTTAATTTCATCGTCTGGTCATTTGCTTCAGCTTTGATTAATTTTAAACCCCAAGCCAGATCGTGACAGATTATGGATTTAAATTTTAAATTAAGGATCTTAATTTATTAATTAAAAGTTATTGTAGTCATCTTAGTCAAAAATAAGATAATTAGAATTTAGGATGCCCACCTTAGTCCTCCCTCTGCCTCTAGTTCTCGGAAGGGAGCCGACTAACAAATTGTTAAAGTATGTACCCTTACCCGAAGTAACCAAAGTATCGTCCATCAAATTTCTGAACTCAAATAGGTCTCCAATCTTCTTCTTCCTCCTGGATGTGTAGACTTGTCATTCCTCATCCGATGATTGACTCATTTGATCAATGAATTTGCCCAAAGGTGGTCAGACAGGTGTCGTTACATATCATGATCCCCATGAGTCTGAGCAAAATTGACATTTTTTCTGGACCTGATGAGGCGGTAGTGAAACAGGAAAAGTATTTCCACCTGTAATATCAGTGATAAGTTTTAGGGTTGGTGGAGTCTGAAGAATATCCCTCGTCTTCACGATAGGAGGTACCAAAGACGGGGGAGCTAAATCATCGTGTGGATACTGAATGGTTGACATGTTACCTTCGGGGATAGTGACATTTTCAGGTGTATCATTTTCATGATCAAGAGTGTCAATAACTTGGAGCTGATCAGGAGGAGATGGAATCACTGTCTCTAGCAGATCGCTTTGCTTTTTTGGTCTGAGGTATGAGTGTAGATGATGGCATGAGAACTGAAGTGGTTGAACATACGACAGTTCAAACAATACAAAGGAAAAGACTCAATCTCTACCTTCAATCAATATCCATGGTGCTATGTTCCCAACCAGATTTTCTCAAAAGCGGAAGAAGTAATGTCTCTTTCAACAAGTACTATGGCTTCAGATGGACGGGAAATATTAAAAGTAGAAATGTCCGTCATGAGTGGCTTACCATAAGTTGAGGCAATAGAGTACAACACTTTTTGAGAAAAATAATGAAATTTGAGACCAGAGAAGCGAATCCAAACTGGAATGATTGGCGGTTCCGTCTGTGGGTCAAAATTCACAGACTATTTCAAAATCTTCATTACTCTGTTATCAATCCAGATTATCCTTCTAGCAAATAAGCGTGAGTAATCTTCTTCATTATTAATTTGAATCAGACTGTCTCCCATCTAATAGTCCAATTTTTCACTCCCTAACAAGCTACATAAGTTCAAATTCCTTATGAATAAGCTTCATTTTTAAATAATCACATAGAAATTTTTCAACCAAATTCAGACGACGGGAGTACGCAAGTTGAATACCTTCAGCTTCTGTAAAAAAGATGACGGGTTTCACATTCTTCCTACCAGGTTTCTTGATCTCCTCGGCCAACTCAAACGAAAGAAGAAAAGAGGATGATTTAGGTGTACCTGAGGCGGGGACACCCGTAAGAGCAGCTACATACGATCTGTCCGAAACCATCCTAAAAGATAGAGGTGCGGCGTTAAAAACAAAGAAGAAATCAGCACTGATAAACATGGGAAAAATAACGTCGAAACAGTCGAAGCTAAAAAGGAGAACACACTGTAAGACGAGACGAGCAGCAAAGGAGCCGCAAAAAATCATGAGCTGTACCCGCGAGACGGGAAGACGAGCTGCAAAATTCGCGAGCTGTACCCGCGAAACGGAAGTACGACTTGCAGAAGAGCCGCAGAGCCGGCAACTCCCGAGCCAGGAAAGCTCGTGAGACGGGAAGACACGAGACGAGCCGCGTCTCGTGAGCCGGGAAAAACTCGCGAGACCGGAAAACGGGGAGATGAAACGGAATCAGACGCGTAGACACTGAAAAAGAAGCAGCAAAGCTATAACAGTTGCTAGGGTTTGGCATGAAGCAAAACCCTAGCATAGTTGAGCGATAAGGAAAATGACACAATTTATATATATATAAATATATATTGATTTATCATATTTATGAGTAGCAACATATTGTTAATTTTTTGTTACGTTATTATAATTTAAATGTAGATGTACTCCATGTTGTCCCGCCGCTCTGCTAGGGTTCCGCCCCATGGCGAACCCTAGCGTTTCATTTTGATCGTCACTGCTGCCTCGATCTCCAATCTCACGCGACCGTGCTTTGGTGGCGTCGTCTGCGGCAGAGAAGACGCGACACTACGTCGTCCCGCAGCGCCGCTCGCCGGAGTTTTGCAGGCCTTAGCTCGCCCGCTTGCCTGCGCAGGCTCCTCCTTCGCGCCCTACGACGCCACCGCTGCGTGTGTTGTTTCGTGCCCTGCGACAAACTGCGGCGTGCGCTGTTTGTGCCGATCGACGACATCTGAATGGCATCAGCGCGTTCCTACGCAGCCGCCCTCGCCAGTGATAACCTCGTCTCCGCCCCTCTTTTAAATATGTTTCCAAAACGATACCATGACAATTTTGCACTTGATATTGAAACCAGATTTCTCAAAAAAGCTTCCCGTAAAAATGGCAAACCTGCAATTTTTCTCACTGAAGCAGAGATCTCCACCTTAGCTGTGCCCTGCCGACTGTTCTTAGTAGGTAAGTTTCTTTATGGAAACCCTAAACTTGAACTAATTCGAAAGGACTTTGAGCAAATGAAGCTGAAAGGGGGTTGGAAGATCGGTAAATTGGATGGTCGTCACATTCTCATTCAATTATCATATGATAAAGACTACACTTATTTGTTTGCGAGAAGACTTCTTCGAATTGAAAATCAGGTGATGAAGGTGTTAAAATGGATGGTGGATTTTGACCCTCGTACTGAACCTCCTACAATTCCTGTTTGGCTTCGTTTCCCGGGTTTGAAGATTCACCTTTTTGATCAAGAGCTTCTCTTCGTTTTAGGGATGGTATACGGTAAACCCCTCAAAACTGACACGCCTACAGTGAATCTAACTCGACCTTCAGAAGCCAAAATTTTGATAGAAAGGGATATTACTTTACATTTTCCGGGAGAAATATGGATTGACACACAACATCAGGGATTTTGGCCAACAAGCAGAACTAGAATAAATACCACTTTATTGTACTCACTGACGTATGTTTGGACATTTTCATTCTCAATGTTATCAGTTGCATCCAAATTTAAAACCTTCAAGTTAAAACGCTTCTGGATCTGCCCCACCACATACATGTCCCTCCTCCGCTCCTGAGTGCATTCCACAAACTATTGAAACACCGGTTGACACGATGCCACCTNTGTTTCTGGATCTGCCCCACCTCATACATGTCCCTCCTCCGCTCCTGAGTGCATTCCACAAACTATTGAAACACCGGTTGACACGATGCCACCTCCCCCTTCCGCTATCGGAGACAATACTCTCTCTGTTCTTCCGACTGATATATTGGCAGATGGTTTATTTAGGTCCGATAACCAGGATAGTATTGAAGCTCCACATCCCCAAGATGCTTCAGGTGTTGAAGAGACATGCTTACCATCTCTCCAGNAATGGTTTACTTGAGTCGGATAATCAGGATAGTATTGAAGCTCCACATCCCCAAGATGCTTCAGGTGTTGAAGAGACATGCTTACCATCTCTCCAGAATCAGAATATTGTTACTGCTAGTCAGAAGCTGGGGGCTCATTCTCTCCTACATGCCCAACAATCTGTTGACCACACCGATCNTCAGGAGCTGGGGGCTCATTCTCTCCTACATGCCCAACAATCCGTTGACCACACCGATCAGATGAGCTAGTCCTCGGATGAGGAATGGCAGGTTTACACATCTAGAAAGAAAAAGAAAAATGGAGGCACACCCCAGCTTGGGAACNAGGATCCCATGGATTAGCGCCAAGGAAGAAAATTAATAACCTAATTTAATTTTAATATTTATTTTAGTAGCTGCAAATTTTTTTATTTTATTTTTAGACAAGTCTATACATTGTCTTGTATAAAATACTTTGTTAAATAAGAATAAATTATTGAAAAGAACTTAATAGTTCTCAATTTTTTGGAGAGCTTCATTGATCCCTATCAAATTGACGAACCATTACGATGAAGGAACCTACTCAAATAAACTTGTGGCCAAGCCTTATTAGGAAGAATTTAAGGAAGATGAGATTAAAAGCTCAGATAATTATTAATGATGATAAAAAATTCTAAATCCATTTTTGTTTGGTCCCAATACTCTCTGATAAGTTGGGATTTTATGGATTAAAGCCCTTAAATAATGCTATTTCTGAGTCATGGATCATTGATTCAAAAATAACATATCAAATGGCACATTCCTCATCTAAAGGTGTTCTTTGTCCATGTAATGGGAAAAACTCTATTGTTACCGCAATGGCATGAATATGTGACATCCTTATCACTCCACTATATATTTTAAAGAATGTTCTTTATGTTTCCGAGCTTGCTACTAACCATGTCCATTCAAAAAACCCCATGAACTACAAAGTAACTTTTTTTTCCCACTTGCTTTATATTTCGATATTAGAAGCGTTGGAAGAGAGTTGAACTTACTAAGAAAAATCATGAATTTTACTTTCTTTGAACATTATGTATGTTTAAGTGCGTCAATAATCATCTGTCTTTGTTTTTTATCAAATAAATGTGCCATATATATTTATCATCTCGTCTTTTTCCCCTCTTATTTTAGAATTCTAAAAGCCATTTTTTCTTCTCTTTTTAAGTACTTGATGTTAAAATTTTATATTTTGTCATTTTTGAATTTGTGAAGAACGAGTTTATGTTTCAGAGGTAGTAATGAAAAAAGTTCTATTCTCTTTTACTTGATTCATGTTGACATATGAGGTCAATCTATTATTCCTAATGCATTTGACACCTCTTATTTTAGAATTCTAAAAGCCATTTTTTCTTTTCTTTTTAAGTACTTGATGTTAAAATTTTATATTTTGATATTTTTGAATTTGTGAAGAACGAGTTTATGTTTTAAAGGTAGTAATGAAAAAAGTTGTATTCTCTTTTACTTGATTCATGTTGACATATGAGGTCAATCTATTATTCCTAATGCATTTGACACTAGGCTCTTCATTTCTTTCGATGATGATTTCACAAGGACGAATTTATGTTTCCTAGGTAGTAACGAAAAAGTTCTATTCTCTTTTACTTATTCATATTGAAATATGAGATCCATCTATTATTCCTAATTCAATCGGCACTAGGTTCTTCATTTCTTCATTGACAATCACACTTGTGTTTTTAGATTTTCCTTCTTTGATCCAAATCTAGCTTGAGTGTTGTTCTTAATTTTTACAATATTAACCATAATCAGATTGGGGTGAAAACAAAAAATTTGTTCTGACAATGCCAAGAGCTACTTTGACTTAGTTTTGTCTTCATATTTTTATAAGGAATGGATAATTGATTTATTTTCATGCTTTTTTACTCTATAAAATGCTAAAAGGAAAAATGGTCACTAGTCATAATTAGAGCTTTTTTTTTCCAACTAAAGTTTTCAAAATAATATTGGAGAGAGGTTATCCTTATAACCTCTCACATCCTAAACAGGTTGTCTTCCAAGCTTTAGGAGTTCAAATGGCAATAGAAATACTCTTTTAGTTTCTACTTATTTTAAATACCTTAAGCAATCTTACATTATGAATCTTTAATAGTCTTGCTTTTGTTCATGTTCATTTTAATAATAGATGGTAATTTGACCCATAGCAACTAATTATGTTTTGGTCGGTTACAAAGGTTAAATGTTTTACCATGCACCAAATAAAAAAATCTTTGTTTTTACTAATGCCACTTCTAAACAAGAGAGATCTTTATTTGTTTTTTTTTTCAGGGGCGAGTTTTGATATGAAAAGATAAGAACATAGATTTTTTTTTAATTAGATTTACTCATTTTTACCTGCATCTTCATTGAATCTTGAATAACATTATCACCATATGTCCTTAAGAAGAAATTGAACTACGTACACTTAAAAAATTATGGCATTTGTATATATTAATAGGTGCATTTAGTAAGAATTCCTCAAAATGCAAAGTTAAAACAAGCTTCAGAATTTTGTCCAATTGTTGAGATTGTGATAATTATCTTTCACGAGCCTTCCTCCTAAAAGAAACTACAGGATGAAAATAGTGATATTGAATTACCAATATTCATTTGAAAGAAAAAGCGAATGCAACAAGTACACATTATTTAACTCTTATTTTGTGGTTTTTGAGAAATTCTCATGATCTTACAAAGCTTATTTTGTGAATCTAGACATTATTTTAAGCCTTATGTCACAACCCAGCCCCGGATGTTAGAATTAATTATGACAGGAATTGACGATGTCTATAATTGATTACTAATTAAACGCCAGTCTTACATTTCTCTCTTTTTTGCACAATCCGCTATTCAAATTTCTAATATTGGAATCCAATTTACCTTGATCCCTATTTTTTTTTGTAACATTACTATTGATATAAAAGTTTACAATAAATATAATTATCTTAAGTGGAAAATGATAAAAACTTACCTCGCTAATAGGACCAACTCTCCTTGCTCAAATTCGAAATTTGAAAATCCTCCCATTTCTGCTTCTTAATTTCAATTTGCATAATCCTTATTTTAATACTTAATTATATATTTAATATTTTTCAATTGAACAATTAATAAAAAAATAATAAATTAAAACCCTAATCTTATCTTAATAATTCCTTCAACCACTCGCAATTCTCTTGAACGAGAGTTCCATCCCGCGCACATGAGTAGGTTCCTAATTTTCTACTTCCTTCATGCTTTGTTCAACCAAGCATAACATGCACAAGTGTCTTCCCTTTTCCTTCTTCACTCCAAAGCCTTCTCTTCCTTCTTTGAGCAAGGCTCGACTTCAACACATATGGCAAGTCAATTGTTTTTTTCCTAAGTGCACTAAACTTTTCTCACACTCACCTCCTTCACGCAACTTCGTTCATCCCCCTTCTTATAGATTCGGTAGGAGACACACAAAAAAAGTATTGATGAAGGGAGAGCATATGGATCAATCAGAGGGATCCAATGGGAAGAAACCCAAGTTCAATTCTTATAGATTCGGTAGTGGCACATTTTGGAGTAATGTAGTCACTTATGCAAAACGTGGAAAACAACATTAATGTAATGCTTGATGGACTCAAATGCATTCTTCTGATGCCGACAACCTAATCACATAATTAGATACCGCCCTTCACTTGGCCATAAATCTTTAGAAGAATAGAAACTAGGCAAAGGAGGATAGAATCAACAACTTTAACTCCTACTCAAGGTCAACCAAGATTGTCTTTTTGACCTCAACTTTATGTCCTTACACATAGAGAGTTTGAAGAACCTGCTATTAATGCTGATGCTAATATGGGAAGATGCGTGTTATGTTTTCATACACATGATATGGACTTCATTGTAGTGTATTTTTATTTC
>JXCR01145973.1:26650-48327 GCA_002079205.1 Phalaenopsis hybrid cultivar
ACTTCTTCGAATTGAAAATCAGGTGATGAAGGTGTTAAAATGGACGGTGGATTTTGACCCTCGTACTGAACCTCCTACAATTCCTGTTTGGCTTCGTTTCCTATGTTTGAAGATCCACCCTTTTGAGTAAGAGCTTCTCTTCGCTTTAGGGATGGTATACGGTAAACCCCTCAAAACTGACACGTCTACAGTGAATCTAACTTGACCTTCAGAAGCCAGAATTTTAATAGAAAAGGATATTACTTTACCTTTTCCGGGAGAAATATGGATTGACACACAACATCAGGGATTTTGGCCAACAAACAGAACTTGAACAAATACCACTTTATTTTACTCACTGCCGTATGTTTGGACATTCTCATTCTCAATATTATCAGTTGCATTCAAATTTAAAACCTTCAAGTAAAAATACTTCTGGATCTACCCCACCTCATACATGTCCCTCCTCCGCTCCTGAGTGTATTCCACAAACTATTGAAACACCGGTTGACACGATGCCACCTCCACCTTCCACTATCGGAGACAATACTCTCTTTGTTCTTCCGACTGATATATTGGCAGATGGTTTACTTGAGTCCGATAATCAGGATAATATTGAAGCTCCACATCCCCAAGATGCTTCAGGTGTTGAAGAGACATGCTTACCATCTCTCCAGAATCATTCTCTCCTACATGCCCAACAATCCGTTGACCACATCGACCAGATGAGCCAGTTCTCGGATGAGGAATGACAGGTTTACACATCTAGAAAGAAAAAGAAGAATGGAGGCACACCCCAGCTTGGGAACTTAATGGATGATACTCTAGTAACTTCGAGTAATGGAACGACACTCAGCAATTTGTTAGCTCTCTCCGGTCCTAAAACCAGAGGCAGAGACAAGACCAAGTTGGTTCGTGCCTAACAACTTATTTTCTGCAAGTTTTGTTTTTTTGTGTTTTATCTTTGTTTCATCCTTTTAGGATGCTAGTATCTGATGTATCGTATNATAATGGAACGACACTCAACAATTTGTTAGCTGTCTCCGGTCCTAGAACCAGAGGCAGAGGCAAGACCAAGCTGGCTCGTGCCTAGCAGCTTATTTCCTACAAGCTTTGTTTTTTTGTGTTTTATTTTTATTTAATCCTTTTAGGATGCTAGTATCTGATGTATCGTATGGGTAGGACACCTTTTTTTGGGTCCTCTCATACAATCTATCTATCTTTTCAATTTCAATAAAATTAGCCCTTAGGCTTTAAAAAAAATGTAGATGTACTCACTGGCCTTTTTAGCTTACTGTTATTTTTTATTAACATTACATGCTTAAAATTTTAATTAAAAAATAAATAATAGAAGAGAATTTATATAAAATATGAGAACTTGAGTTAAAGTAAAAAAATTAATTATATTACTCTAGTTTGTTTTCTTTAGTGACACTTTCAATTTAATGAGTTATGAACTATTAATGATAAAAAAAGAATAAAACTCTTGTTGTCCGACTATAATCACTGTCTGATTGTCTCTTTCCTCCTTAATTAATTCTGAGTCCCAAGGAGAGTTGTGACATATCCTTTTTCTTTATTTTTTTAATGAGTGTCATATTTTCATTTAAGTTTAATAAATTAAAATCATTTCTCACAGAACATGCCCAAATCTTTTCATGGAAACTTCTAACTTTCTTAGCATAAGTCAAAACATCAACTCTTCAAACAAGGTCATCATATAGTCGACGTTTAACCAACACAACTGATAAAAGAACAACAAAGCCTATATCCTACTAAGTGGGGTTGGATACATGAATCCTTTTTTTCTCCATTGCATCCTATTTAGTGTCATATTTTCATTTAATTCTAATAAATTAAGCTCACTTTTTATACAATATGTCCAAGTCATCCAAGGTCTACCTCTGCCTTAACATAAATCGAATCTAAAACATCTACTGTTTTAATCGGATCAACAGACGCCCGATGTTTAATGTGACCAAATTATTTAAGATGATTCTCTACTTTTGTCCGTCACTGGAGCTACACCAACCCTATCACAGATACATTCATTTCGCATTTTGTCTCTAAGTGTAAAGCCACTCATTTACCTAATCATTCTCATCTTGGAAACACTTAACTTAGTTTTATGCTTCCCATTTAAAGGCCAACATTCAGCGCCATAGTGCATTACCGGTTTCACCACCAATTTATAAAATTTTCCTTTCAGTCTAATTGGTACCTTTCTATCACACAATAAGCCTGAAGCATTCCTCCACTTCAACCAACCAACTTGAATTCTACTAATAACATCCCCATCAATATCACCATCACCTTGAGCAATAGACCCGAGATATCTAAAGCATTCACACCTTTTAATAATTTGATCACCATAGTTGCATTTCTGTCAATAGAGCTAGTATTACTAAAATTATATTCCATGTATTCAGTTTTAGTTCCACTCAAACGAAGGCCTTTAAACTCAATAGTAGACCTCCATAATTCAAGTTTTTTCCTAAGCTTATGCTCTTGTCTTATCCACGAGAATGATATCATCAGCAAAATGTACATCCTCCTGTAAGTGTCGAACAAGACCATCCATAACTAAAGCAAAAAAGATATGGGCTTAAAGCCGATCCTTGATATAAACCAACAGAAATAGCAAAATAATTGGTCAATCCTCCTGTTCGAACACAGGTAATAGTTCTTGTATACAAATCTTTAATGACTTGCACATAACTCATGTCAACATCTTTCTTCTCAAAAACTCTCTAATGAATATCTCTTGGAACCTTATCCTTTTCCTAAATCAATGATATCATTTGTAGATCCTCATTATTACGTCTGAACTTCTCCATGAAACCTCTCAATAAATGTATAGCAAATGACATAAATCTAAATTGATTATGAGAAGTCTTTGTAATACATGTTCAATTACCCTCCCCCGTAATTTTAAAGTATGACACATCAACATAATTTCCCACACTCTTGTGCATCCCCTTTATTCTTAAAAATGAAGACCAAAATACTCTTCCTCCACTTCTCAGGCATCTTTTTAGTTTTTAACATAATATTAAAAAGTTTAGTATGTCAAGTAACTCACAAATCTCCTAAATATTTCCACACTTCAATTGATATATCACCAGGTCCTATAGACATTCCACCCTCTTCAACTTCACAATAAAAATGAAATATTTTATTATTATTAACGATATTAAGATCACAAATGTCGATCGTAGTTTTTGAAACTTTATTAAAAAGTTTATTAAAATAACTCACCCACCTATTTTGAATATTTTTTTTTATGAAAAGTAATTTTTTTTTCATGTGTAATACACTTTACTTGAGTTAAGTCTTTACTTTTCTTCTCTCTTTGTTTGGCTAGTTTATACATATATTTTTCATCCTCATTAATATATAAGTTATTATAAAGATCATTAAAAACAAAATTTTTAGCGTCACAGATTGTTCTCTTAGATTTTCTAAGGGACATTTAAAATTTTTCTCATTTCTTTAAGTCTTTACATTTAAGCCAATTTTTATAATTTCTTATATTTTATCTTTTCATACACATTATTTTTCTGCCACCAATTATTTTAATTTATAGAAACTTTTTCTTTTGATTCTCTATATACAACTTTTGTCACTTATTTTATAGTTTTTATTACTATATGCCACATATAATTTGCTTCTTCATGAACATTCAATAACAAAAGTATACACAAAAGCAAAATTTAATATAGCTCTATCATCTTCATTAATCACTTAAAAACCGTAGCCACCATAAATATTTCTATAATATTCTACCACTACCAACATGCTCATTTAAATTTTCTCCAAAAAAAAATTTTTCTTCAAGAGGTATCATTTGTATTAAGTCTTCTAAGTCATTCCGGAATTTATCTTTAGAACTTATATCTAAACCTACTCAAACAACATAAGCACTTATAATATTAAAAATCTTAGAATCAACAATAATTTGAAGAGCTACAATTCTATCTCCAACTCTATTAATTTTTACAACATTATATTTAACTCTTATCTATAATTACATCTACACTATTTCTAGTGCGACTCTTACCTGAATACCGAAGTTTAAAACCTAATTTATCAACCTCCTTAGTCTTTTCTCCAACAAATTTAGTTTCTTGACACATAAGATATTTATCTTTCTATGAATCATAATATCAAAAAACTCCATTAATTTACCAGTAAGAGCACCTTTATGTCCTAGTATTATTTTCATGGACTAACTTCTTTACCCGTATCCATCCGTAATATGAGAACTGTTGCTTATTTACCATTACATCCGAGCGTCGGTGTAGCAGCCCTAACACGCTTTTCACTGTATTCAAATCATATAACACGTCGCTTCCATGCCATGACCTAGCACTTACACAATGATTAAAAGAATTCATGTCATGTTTTTTTCGACAAGATGATTAAAAGAATTCATGTCACGATTTTTTCGACAAGTTTTATGTTGTGCTGTCGACTACCTTACACAACCCTCCACTTTTCACATTCGGGGTTGGGAGCGGCGATGACAGTATTAAACAACACACTTTTCACTGTATTCAGACCATATAGCACGTCGCTTTCAGGGGATAAACTAACACTTACAAAATGATTAAAATGATTCATATTATGATTTTTTCACCAAGTTTTATGTTGGTTGTCGACGACGTTACACAACACTCCATTTTTCACATTCGGGCTCGGAGCAGCGATGACAGTATTAAACAACACAACTCATAACAATCCAAAATTAAAACAAAAATTCAACGTACAATATCTAAGTTTGAACCATAAACATGTCAAATCCAAATTTTAAAATGATAGTTGTCATGCCAACATTTATGCATGTGTGCAACATCCCGCTCAGCTAGAGCAAACCCGGTATGTTTCTCACAGGGCTATTTGGGAGGATCTGAACTAGTTCAGTTCAGGTTTTTCCAAACCCTAACGGGTTGGCAAGCTTTTTTAGGGCTTATGTTTACTTGCTTTAATTATGATTTTGATTTCTTTGGGAGTTCTATTATAAATATTTTGTGTGGACAGGTATGAGGGATTTTTGCTTTTGGTTATGTTATTTGGAGACTAATCTATATTTCTTCAAGTGGTGAAATTGTATCTTAAAGAGAGTAGGTGGATCATCTTTCCTGTCATCCATACCTCACTGAAAGTATTGCGTATTTCTCCGCATTCTTATCAGCCTGACATTAGCAATGCTAGATTTTCCTCCAATCCTTGTAAATTCTCAGGTTTTTCTTCACTATTCTTCAAACATCCCCAACATTTATTGCAATCCGCCTCCACCTTCTAGGAATTCTAAAACGATGTCGAACTTTGTGTTATGACAACAGCAGAATTTAGGATTGGCAGCATAAATCGCAAATACTTGTTCCACTTGCCAAGCATCGTCTCTAATATTTCATTGCACTAATTTAGCATGCATGGTCACATATCTCCTAAAACCTAACTAACAATATCAAACACAAAAACAAAAGAATGCATAGATTTTAAAAGACAATGAAGGTCAACATAAAAACTGTAAGAATAACCATGATATTTAAATCAATTTATACATAAACAAATAAAAAATAAATATGGTAATGCATGCAAGCAATATATGGAAAAACATCGACCGGAATGCCCATTGAGCATTGGGCAGCGCTCCACATCTTGTCTATTTGTCACTACATCGAACAATGGATGTATGAGGTCAGTGGGATTATTAATGAAAGTGACAACAAAGTTATCATCACCTCTCTCCAAGAAGCTAAGGCTTCCAGCACTTGGACGCACAGATTGAAGACTCCTTTCTAAATTCGTTTAAGCAGATTCTTTTTCAACATATAGATAGAAAACTTTAATTGCTCAAAAAATGTGCTTGTTGACCTCATTTTGAGATCATTACTCTTTTCCTTAGGATCCAAGGGTCTAACTCTAGGGGTTCCTATTGACTATCTTAAAAAACTAGAACTGGGACCCACCCTTTTTTAGAAATTCCAGCCACCTCCCATTTCTCTTGTGTTGTCTCGCATTGATGATCTCAATACCATCGTCCTATGGTCGAGTGGTAAAGGACTATCATGTGGAGACTCAAGGAGAAGTTTCCAATAAGACCTCAAACTATAGGAAAACTTCTTCAGGACTTTATCATCACACACACACACAAAATGCACAAAATTCATTAAATTGCACAAGATGAGACTTAAATTGAGCCTAAAAGATAGGTAAAAATGCAAACTTCTCCGAACGAACTCCGACAACAAAATAGGTTGCGTCAACGCGTTTGGGACACCAACTTTAGCTGGAAAGAAACTCATATTGTCATAATTTCGCACATGAGCAAATTGCACGCAAATCAAAAAATTTGTCAAAACGACCTCCGACGGTGAAACGGACCGTGCCAGCGCGTCCGGAACATCAAATATACCTAAACAGAATATTCAATTTTTTTACAATCTGACACACAAATGAAAATGCATAAATCTATTTTTATTTTTAAAATATTAAATACTTTTATATTTATATTATTATTTATTTAAAGTTTTTATTAAACCCTAAACCCTCTACCTGCACATTTAACCCATCCCGTGGCTCGATCAGTCGCTTGGCTCGCCCCTCTCGCGTGCCTTAGGTTCCATGGCTGATCCACGAGGCGAGCTCTCCCCCCTCTCGACTCTTCCCCTTCTTCACGTGGTCACTCGACCTTTCTGCTCTCCAATTGCAAGGGTTGAGCTGGCCAACTCTTCTTCTTCTCGAAGTTCTACCATCTCCCTCTTTACTGTGGTGATTATTGACTCGCCGTTTGATTCGCTTACCAGTGAGGCAGGTTGGTGGTTGTCCCCTTCTCTTCTCTGCCTATAAAATAGCTTCTTAGTGTACTATTTTGGGTTGTTGAAAATTTTTTGAGAGAAAGGAAGGCTGGAGTTTTTACTATCTGAGGCTTTAGGAGGAGAAGTTCTACCGAAATTTCTTCGTAACTAGGTTCTCGTGCGTTGGGAGTTCAAAGCATTCGTGGGATTTTGTTTTCTGAAGCTTTTAAGAAGGGAAGCTTTGTCGAAGTCCTCTCTAGGCTAGATTCTTGTGTGCTGTGAGTTTGAAGGATTTGTTGTTTGCTGTCTCTCGAAGCTTTTAGGAAGAGAATTGCTCTGGAAGTGGTTTTCTTGAATCTGTCTTATAGGTTTTGCTTTAAGTCTGCATTAAAAAGGTAATCCCCTTCTTTTTTTTTCTATTCTGCACTATTTTGGATGGCATAAAAAAATATTTATTTTCTCTTCTAAAGCATGTGTAAGCAAGATTTGGGCTTGTTCCGAAATTTAAGCATGAAATAGTTCCTAAAAAAATCAAAATGTAGCATGATATGATTGCCTTCTTTTCTTTTTCTTTTCAAGATACATGGAATGCATGTTATGGAAGTTTTAGTTGTTATTCTATGGAATTCATGTTAGGAAGAAAATGTAAAGTTGATGTCGGAATTAGTTTCAAAGCTGGATGACATGTTGACTCTAAAGATTCATGCATACTTATATGTTTCTTGTCATTTATTCTTATTTGAAACAAACGCTGGCACAATACTTTGAGATATCAGGTTCCAAGGGGAAATTTTCTCTGTTTTTGGCCCAAGGGCTCGGTTCTGGCTCTGTTAGATGGGAATTATTGATAAAAATATACTCTTTTTGCCCTTATGCTGGGCTCGGTTTGCCCATGTGATGGTTCGATTTTGGCTTCATATTAACTGGAAATTGTATTTTGTTTTTACCCATTTGGAAAGGTTTCTTTTTTTTTTTTTTTTGCTTCATTTTGAATTGAATACTAGCTGTGACGTATGGCTCTATTTTGCCTTTCTTGTGAGCTCAATTTGGCCTGCGGATTGGGCTCGATTTTTGCATAAGAATTGGCTGATATACTCCTTTTGTAGGCAGAGCAAGAAGGCAATCATATCCTGCTATCTTTTTTATTTTTTGCTGATATACTCCTTTTGTATCCCATGAGCTTTGTTTATCTGTCATGATCTTTTTATTTTTGTTGCCCCTATGTTGGGCTCGGTTTTAGCTTATTTAGGTTGAATTCCTGCTGGAAATGCTGATTTGTTTTTCCCCACTTGGTGGGTGAGGTTTTGGCTTTAACTGTATCCTTTTCTCTAGCCTTTATATCGGGATTAATCGAATTTGAAACAGGGAATTGGTTTGGCTCAAAAGCTTATCTGTTGGCTCCTTTTTACTGGGTCTCGGTGAGCTGAAACTGTGTTTTATTTTTGTCCCACCTTGTGGGCTCGGGTATGCCTGTTGTGGTTCCCTGTTTTGCACTTCTTCGTGGGCTCGGGTTTACTGGCCACGGTTTCCTGTCTTGCCCCTTTGCTGGGCTCGGTTGGGTTGCAAATTCTAGATATAACGTTCCTTTTGAAATTTTTATTGGTAATCAAGTTTGTCATCCCATAATTCATGAATTTCAATGTCTACCTCTCTGTGGGGATGTTTGATACAAGTTGACTAAATCACTATCATGTCTCATATGAAGAAAAGAGTTTTAGTTCTAATGATCTATAAGAGCTTGTCCATTCACTCCCTTATGTATATCAAAATGGAAATACCTATGGTGGCTTTCAATTATTGTCTTTGTCCGTGAGTTTAATCTTGGGACTGGGTTGATCTTTTTGTGGTCCCTGCCGTGAACATCCTAGTGTCCTATTTGGTTGTTCTCAGCTGCCTCTAGTTGTGAGACTTCACATGTAGTTCCTTTATGTTAAATGTGATTATTTTGGGACTTGTTTTTCTCCTCTCTGCCCTTGGCCGTGAGCCTTACTGTTGCGGTTTGTGTTCTGTTTGGTTTGGACTTAATTTTCTTCTTATTTCCCTGGCTATAAGCTTTCTCTTGTAACTCTTTTGTGATTGAAAAATGGTTGGTTCAAGCTTAAATAATGATAATATCTTTTCTGCTGCCCCAACCCGTGGGCCTGTTCTGTGGTGGTTTTTCTCTTTTCTTGGCCTTACCTGCCCCTACCCGTGGGCCTGTTCTGTGGTGGCTTTTCTCTTTTCTTGGCCTTACCCTTGAGCTTAAAGGGTAGAGGCCTTCTTCTTGTTGCCCTTTACCCGTGAGCCTTACTGTGGAGGTTCCTTGGTTTGTGACATAGTTGGTTCAGTTTGGCTTTCTTCAACTGCCCCTGCCCGTGAGCTTTGTCCTCTTTAGTATCTTAAATTGTGAGTTTATGTTGAAGCTTGGTTGTGTATTTCACGATTTCTACCTGCGGGCTTGCTGTGAGGCTTGGCTGCTCTCTTTCCTGGCCTTATTCGTGAGCCCCTGCAATCTTTCTTGGTCTTACCCCCGTGAGCCTTAGCTTTCCTTCTTGCTGTTACCCGTGAGCCTGTGGAGGATTATTCAGGTTCATTTTATCCCGGTAGTAAGCACTTGTATATTTTCTAAATTGGTGTTACATTTATATTATTTAATACTTCTAAAAAGGGGTGGAAGTGAATGGATTGAATACTGGTATGTTTTTGAGGATTTAGAAAGTTACTCCTATGGATTATTCTCCTTATTTTGGGATTTGAAAGCCTATAAAATTGTCATTTGGAAAAGTGTTTGGAGATTTAACATTGAAGCTTGGAGAACATACATACTATATTCGGGTTCAGGCATGGGTGTGTGGGTGCATATAAGTGATGGAGCCATGGGTACAATGTTATGTTAATTTTGGGCCCATTTCAATCTATTTGAAAAAAAAATTTGGAGAGGATACCTTTTTTGGGTTGATCCCATTATATAAAATTTGAGAAGATGATTTCCTCTAGATTGATTCAAGGATCTTGGACTCTCTTTTCAGATCTTTTTGTCACAGTTTTGAGGGTTGTTTCACCCTTTATCCTTTTGACCTTTTGGATAGAACAATTCCTCCTCTCATACCCATTTTTTTTTCTTTGGTTCTTGGTTCGGTTTTTTATGCTTATGTCTGACACATAAACACTCATATATAGCCTTTTTGTCATCTATGAAACCATAAAGCAAGCTTGCAAGTATGTCGGTTTTATTTTGGGGCTTAGGGTGATTATGACAAAGGCACGCCGGTGATAGAGTAGAATGATATCCATCCTATAACATCATGACTCAATTCTGGAACCTGATGAACTGTAAAAATGAAAGTATCTTTCACCGACACAAGACTAGAGAGAACCCCGTACTTAAGTTGTTGGCGGTCTCACGTCCGATGACGTGATCGACTCGTGGACAACTATTTCTTTTTCAAAATTGATAAAACAAGTTGATAAGAACAGATACAATATTTTTTTTACTACAAAATTAATACAATATCATTTTTGTATGTCTGAAATCCATAGGCATGCTAAAATATAAATTTTAAAAGTGTCATAACTTGGTTGTCCACTTGTTGATTACCGATATCAGGCTAAGGAGTACCCTCCTAAGTTAGGTTCAGTAGGACACTCTTCTATTTGAGTAGCGGGCTTTATACATCCGGTTAGGGCTGTCAAAATGGCTCGTTGTTCGCGAACAGCTCGTTAAGAAGCTCGTGTTCGACTCGTTAATTTCGTTCGATAAGTTAACGAGNCGTCCCGCTCTCCCGCGAAGCTTTTGCAATTCGTTTTTCCTGCGTAAATGAAGCGCCCGTAATCGGTCTCCTAGGGTTGGGAGAGCTTCGACTTCATAGGTCAAAGCTATTAATTCATTGTCAGCCACCATAGATCCCCCTGGCGACTGCATTATCGCCCGAGGTATTTGACGGTCTTCCCCAGCTTGCTAGCAAATGTCCATATAGATCTGTCCTCTTGAGGTCATGAACCACGCTTAAACTATTGAATCTTCCCAAAGTAACCCACGATCAGTTCAAATGGGCGTGCAGTGATAGTAATCTGACCCTCCTCGCACAATTGTGGTGCTGCTGGTGCGGTATCGACCTGACAAAACCTCAGTCATATCTGTCCTATATTTTGGGTGGGTGTCTCAATCCTCTTGTCTGATGTCATCAATAAAACTGATTCCACTGATGTTATTTTTTTCCCTGTATTCTCTCTGACTCTCTCGATCACGGACGAAAGTAACCTCTTCTTAGTTTTCGTCATCAAGCTATTCTCCGCTGTAGAAGACGGATTTCTCGTTGAATTTTTTTCAGGGTCAAGTCCGGCGTACCTCTTTGAGGTCGCATGGCTAGGGTTGGGAATAGACAAGAAAACATTTGTTGGAGTTCACTTGGGTAGAGGGAGATGTTAGAGGACTTTAGGATGGGACTAGGGTTGTACTAGTTCTGATACCAAATGATACCGGAATTAATAGATAAAACATTAGAAACAAAAAAAATAAATAAACTTTCATTAATATTAAAATAGAGTTATAACATGACTCGATAAGAAAAACAGCACAAACTTAAAACTACATCAACAAACGCTACTAAATGTACCCCAAAGGATGGTGGAGGTTGGCTAGAGTGATCGAGATGATTGGGAGGGGTGACATCAGTCACGAAAGGTGGGTGGTAGCGAAGGGAAGGGTTGTAGGTGATCGACAGCAGCACTAGGGTGGTCGGAGGGGCTTGAAGGGAGTTAGGTAGGCGGACAGCTGTAATAATTTGCCGGAAGGAAAATGGTCGGGTGTCAGGATGACAAAGGTAGAGTTCGGGGTTGAGAAGTGGAGAGGAGAGAGTTTGAAAAGGGTATCAAAAGAGCATACGTTCACCACCTCGGAGAAGATATAGCCAAAGCACCACCACCCCATCGAATACAACCCACAAAAAGAAAAGATGCTCCACATAAGAGATTAAAAGACAACTTCATAATCACTACCACCTACACACACAGGGGACAACTATTTATAGCCCGCTACTTCCACAAAAGGAAGAGGAGTGGGAAGATTAGAAGAATCCAAAAGAAAGAACTTTCTAGAAGAAGGCAAAAGTGTAAAAGTTGCTTGAAGCAACACTCGACTGCGTGGGTTCGCAATCCCGCCCCCAATGTCCAGCGAAGCTTCGCAAGCCTTTTGTCCCATAGAAATGAAGTGTTTGCATCAAGCGCTTTTAGCAACCACAATCGGGCGCTACCTAGCGTCTGCGTCATGGGAAGATATGAAATTTTGAGATAATTACTTAAATAATATCTTAATTAAATTTAATCAATCTTCCTAACTTCCCAGTGATAATATAGCAATCTCGAAGACACACTCGATAACAACTAGATCCAACTGAACGGATAAGATTAAATGGGATCAAGTTATACTACACTCCATTTTATTTCTCCTTCCCCTCTCCAAAATTCTCCTTCACGTGAGCTCCAACGCTTGGTATTTTTAGTAGGTCACAAACAGAGCAGGACGCGTGACATGCAGAGTGGAGTAAAAGACATTTTAGTGCTCTAAAACAAAATTAATGAGTAAAAAAACCTTTTTTAAGCTAATTGTAGCATTCATTTTCTTCCTTAAATTTTCCATTTTACGTTTGCACGAATTGGTGCACTTTTTCATTTTCCGCAACAGTAGCAGATGTCACCTTTTGTCGAAGACTACAAAATTGTTTTGTGGGCTTCTGTAAGGGCCATTAGCGACAAATCAACAAGAAAAAGAAAGGATTACGGTGACAAGAGAAAGAGGGAATAATAATAGGGAGTCCTAGAGAAGTTTGTTTAAGGTAAGGAATCGTAAAAGAATTATGTTTAAGGTCAAATCATGAAATGAGCTAAGATTTTACAAAATCCTATGATGTTCACGAATTTCAGGTGATTATACTAGTTAGAGAGCTCAAGATGAGCATGGGGAAACTCATAGTAGGGTTGTTACATTAATTCAGGTGAAATAACCATGTACTAACTTAAAAAGAATAAAGTTTCTTAGCATTCCATGTGATTACGTTTGCACTATAACACTTAAAATTTTCTGCATATTATAGATGAATACCTACATACTATGTGAATACATACTTGATTAGTCCCTTACAATACATGATTTTTATTATATTATCAATCTGATGACTATACTTATAAAATCATTGATTGCAGATATTCATTTTATATGATTCATGCATGTATTATATGAAATGTCATGATAAAAATTTATTATATGAATTATGCTTTAAGAAATATTAGAAGTGATTTTATAGATAAGTTATTACGTAAATACTTACAAGTATGGATGATATAGAATGATGGGATTCTGACTCTTAATATTCAGATGGTGGTGAAACTTAGGGAACCATTTGGATCAAACAGTGACAGAACATAGGGAACAGTTGGTACTATGAGCTATTAGGTGACAATCCAAAGATATGACATGACATGACCATAGTTGAGGCCTATACAAATACAATTGACATTCCTATGATAAGATTGATGACTCATATTAATATTGTTATAATTACATGCCTATGATTACTTATAAATAGATGAAATACATGTTTTTACAACAGTCATGATTCTCTACATTACATGTCATTTATTTTCATGTTTAGTACGTTTATAACATGTTGTGTCAGGTGTTGTGGACATGGATTACATATGAGCATGCATATTGTTCTACTTTGATTTGTAAAATATTATTTTAACCTTGATTATTTCATTAAGCTTATTGTTACTCACATTACATTGTTGACTTATAGAAAAAGGTATGGAGCACCAGGACGAGTAGTCATGTATAACTTGTAAAGTTTTTATATATCATAATTTTGGGAGCTTGTACAGACATTTGCGTAAATATTTTTATTATGTTAGATTTAGCAACTATGTATAGATATATATGTTTTAGTGATATGATTTCTCATGTTTTCGAGTATATGCATATGAAAGAATTATGAAGTGAAATTTTTCCAGTAGTCATGTAAACTAGTTCATCACCCACTGAGGCATGACTATGTAATTCAAGACAAGTGTTTGCAAAAATTTAGTTGACTGAATCGCCCGCATCTATCGCACTATAGTTGACCATTAAGGGGGCAGTTGGGGTGTGAGAAAAAGTGGTATCAAAGCATGGTCATTGAATAAAAAGAACAATAAAAGCATGTTAGATTTAGAAATTAGAATGAGATCAAATATAAATAGATTTATACAAAATTATAGGTTGATGGATCTGGGATGGGTAACCCATATGACCTATGATATCATGCATGCACGATTTAATTATTAAATTATTATTTGATAAATTGCATTTGAATAATGAATTTTACCAATACAGATTAATATGCCTAAAAGAAAATCAAAAAGTATTGAGGTTCAAATTTTGTTAGGTCAATTGCAGAGCAAGAAGTACAATTTAAAAATATTTTGAACAGAAATGATAATCAAAACCTGACAAATGAAGAAATTAGAGTCACTAAGTTACAAGGTATTAATCAATTGATATCAGAGATGGATGACAAAATGACTGTTATTGAATGATCATCCGCTATTACAGGGTGTAGATCTTCACACGGGGTAGACGTTGATCAGTACTTGAAGATCTTTAAGATATTTAAATCACCTGCATTCAAGGGTGTTAGTGACCCTATAACTATCGAAGATTGGCAATTGAAAATCGGGAAGATTTTGGACGATATGATTTGACCAGAAAATAGGAGACTGGTATTAGCCACTTTCATGCTAAAAGACAAGACTAACAGTAGGGCAAACGCATCATATTAAAAAATTTCAGTCCACAACTCTTCCACATATTTAATAAGATGATTTTGTCAGTCTTTACGAATTAGTTAATTTCTCCTTTAGCAAAATTAGCATTGCAAGATAATTTTTCCAACCAGACTGAGGGATCCATAACAATTAGGCAATATGAGTCTTCTCTTTCTAGATATGCATCATTGTGTCAATACCCAAAAAGAAAAAATGCTACAAATTTTTGTGTTGCAATAGAGATCAATGAGGTTGGTTTGGGCACCGTTTGAAATTAGTGTCTTTCAGTACTAGTTGAAAGAGTCAAAGGAATTGAAAATGAGGTGAACTCCTCCAGTCAATGGTGGCAATTGCAAGCAAGAATGAGAAAAGATTTTGGCAAAGCAGAAGAATTTCAAAGAAATAAATTTAAGGTAAGCAAAAGTAGCCTAAGTTAGAAAAGCCAGTTTGTGAGAAATACAAGAAACAACATTTTTGGGAAATGTCCGACGGGTTCGGCAAATTGTATAAATGTGGATAACCAAGGCATCAACAGATGAACTGTCCGCAAGAAAAGAAAAGAGACAAACACTTACAATTAAAGAAAAGGGGCAGCCCAAAAAATTTTTGGAAGGCAACCAGTTCAGCAAAACTCAATTTTTGGGCAACTCAAGTAAATGGCACAACTTCAAAGTAAAGAACTGAGCAAACAATGAAGAATCGAAATTTTCGCAATTACCCTCAAGAAGCCAAAAAATTTGAAATAGTTACCAGTACACTTCTAATTTAAGATTAGCCTGAAACAATTCTATTTGATTTAGATGCATCACATTATTTTTTTTTATGAGTTTGCCGCTAAATTATCAATTGACATTATGCACTATGCTCTTGCCCTTGGTGTTGTTATGCCTTCAGAAAGTTGCTTTATACAAATAGAAAATGTAACTTACATGCTAATATTCATAATAAGAAGTTGCCAACATAGTTAATCATCATATCAATTCAAACTATTCATATCATTTTGGGGATGAATTAATCGGTAAAGCATTTTGCTACAATTAAATGTTTGAAAAGAAAGATGAAATTTAATTTGACTAGAGAGAAATAATTTTATTTCCCCTGTGGTATAAATGCACAATCTACTCGGTTTCGCATAGTAAAAGTTGGAAAGTATTTAATGAAATGGTGAGCTGGTATTTCTAGCCAAATTAGAAGTGTTGAATGAAGATGTGCAAGAATTTAAAAGAATCTCAATTGTTGCAGAATTTTTTTATATATTTTCTGAAAAACAGTCAGGGCTGCTACCAGAACGAGAAGTTTAGTTTGAAATTGATGTATAGTTAGACGTTTGCAGTTTTCAGGTCTCCACACAAAATGGCTCCAAAAGAATTGCAGAAATTCAAATGTCAAATATAGGAACTCATAGATAGAGTTTTATCATGCCAGAAAACTCATATTGGAGTGCTCTTATGTTATTTGTCAAGAAGAAAAATGGATCTAAGCGGTCGTGCATTGATTATAGAGAGTCGAACAATGTGACAATCAAGAACATATGTTCTTTCCTTGGATTAATGATTTATTTGATCAGTTAGAAGGTGAGATTATATTTTATCGATTTGATCAGAGATCAGGATATCATATGTTTAGAGTAAAAAAGGAAGATATAATTAAGACAATTTTTGTGATCAGGTATGGCCATCATGATTTCCTATTAATGTCTTTTGGCTTAATCAATGCTCATGTCGTATTCATGGATTAACTAAATTAATCTTCAAGCTTTATGTGAATTAGTTTGACATTATCTTTATTGATGATATTCTGATATATTCAAGAACTGATGAAGATCATGCCCAAAAATAGAATTGGATCTACTGAAGCGGAATCAACTATATGAAAAGTTATTAAAATGTGAAATTTTGTTATGGAATATTGCATTCTAGGGGCATATTATCAGGAGACAAGGAATATAAGTGGATCCTCAGAAAGTGAAATCAATTATGGAATGGCTACTCCAAAGAATGATACAAAGGTACGCAAATTTTTTGATTTAATCAGATATTACAGGAGATTTGTTAAAGGATTTTCCTAGATATCTATGTCGCTGTCTGAGCTGACGAAAAAAGATGTTTAACTTGAGTGGAATGCAAAATGTTATCAAGACTTAAAGAAACATTTGACAACTACTCTAATGTTAGCTATTCCATTAGGCACAAAGGTACTCTAATGTTTGCTATTCCATTTGACAACTACTCTAACTAATGTCTTACAGTTGGAAGTCAAAAAATTATGTGATATGGGGCATTTACATCAGTGGGTAGTGCAAACAAATTGAATAAATAAAATCATGACAACTCAGAGAGTTAACCGTAAACATCTAAAACTCCTGAAACTTCAATCGGGAAAGAGGTTGGACTTAATTGTTGATAAAGATGGTTTAATCAGAAACAAATTGTAGTTATGGTACCTCTACTGATTCTGATTTAAGATAGGAAATTATACATAAAACTCAATATTCAGGTTACACAAGTCATCCAAACAATACTCAATTGTACAAGGATTTGAAAATAATATTTTGGTGGCTATGTTTGAAAAATAATATTTTTGTATGTATCTAAATGTCAAACTTGTCATATTGTAAAGCATTAGAGATCTAGTGGATTGCTACAATCATTGTCTATACCTTAATGGAAATGGAAAGAAATTGCTATGAATTTTATTATGTGATTTT
The DNA here is from genome assembly GCA_002079205.1 of Phalaenopsis hybrid cultivar. Classification (NCBI taxonomy): domain Eukaryota; kingdom Viridiplantae; phylum Streptophyta; class Magnoliopsida; order Asparagales; family Orchidaceae; genus Phalaenopsis; species Phalaenopsis hybrid cultivar. The sequence goes on from JXCR01145973.1 coordinate 43,919, forward strand.
CTCGATCCAGGCAGGATCAAAACATTATATGGGTCATTACTGACTAATTAATAATCTTTGCTCATTTCTTGTGAATCTGACAAACATATTCAGTTAAAATAGTAGTCAAATTATATGTCAAAGAAATTATCAGATTGCGCGGTATTTCAAAAGTTATCATTTCTGATAGAAATTGAATATTGACATTCAGGTTGTTGAAAGACATTCCATGAAACCTGAGTACATATTTACATTTTAGCGAAATATTTCATCCACAGATCGACAAAAAAATCAAAAGAGATAATTTAAGTATTGAAAAATCTGTTGAGGTTTTGTGTCCTTAATTTCAGAGGCAATTGAGAATATCGCATTACAATGATCGATTTTTCCTACAAAAAAAGCTATCAGTCCAGTATCAAAATGGCTCCTTATCAAACACTGTATGACAGGGAATACAAAACTCTATTAAGTTGGATTGGAGTAGTTGAACGTCAAATGTCAGATTTATCAGAAACAGATTGAATGCTACTTAGGATCGACAGCAAAATATCATGACCAAAGCACAAAGCAGAAAAAAACTGAAATTGGTAATTTTGTATGTCTAAAGTCAAGCCAATAAAGATACAATCAGATTTGATCAGGGAAGCAAGTTAGGCTCAGGTACATCAGTCATTTTGACATATTATAGAAATGATGACTTCAATTGCTTACAGACAAGTTTACTTGCTGATATGTAAGATATTTACGATGTGTTTTGGATCTCAATACTGAGAATTTGAGTTTCGAATCCATAATAGAGAATTTCACACGAAAAAATTAAAGTGCAGAAAAGTTTTACTTATATTGAGGCGCCTAAAAGCATTTTAGAAACTAATATTAAGAAGCTAGGAAACAAGCAAATTCCATTTGTCAAGACAAAGTGGAAACACTGATTTGAAAATAAAGAAATGTGACATTTATATCCCTCACTATTCAAGTGAACTCAGATATTTTGAGGGCAAATTTTTTATGAGAGAAGAGCTGTACTTGTCACACCCCAACTGACCCCCCTTTAATGGTCAGCCGAGATTTAACAAAGGCATACAATTCAGTCAAACTAAATTCTCACCAACAATTGTCCTAACTTGCAGAATCAGGATCCATAGGCTGATAAACTAGTCAAACTAAATCGCCATAAACATACTTGATGAATTGCATTTCATAATTCATTCAAATTCATACTCAAACATGAAAAATCATAACCTCGAAATGTATAAACTATACAAAACTGCTAAATTCAGCATAAATAGAATACGTACCAAAAAGTTGTACAAACTCCCAAAACATACAGTTCAAAATTATACAAATAACTTCTAGCTACTTTCCTCGGTGCTTGTTGCCCCTAACTGGAAAGCAACAACGAGCTCAAAAAAATAATCAAGGCTAAAATAAAATTTTATATACAAAAAATAAATATTCCTGCTCATATGAAACGATATATTTCTACACATAAGTAACATTATGTTAAAACTTATAGGACATGAAAAGAAAGCAGCTAGTATATAAATCAAGTCTGCTATGTAAAACATGAATAGTCGTAAGCATGAAATTATAAGTATAATAAAAAACATGTTCATAATAATGTTCATAAGTTGCTTATCTTATGTAATCATAGCACTGTCATGTTATAATAAATGCACTTATACATATATAGGCCTCAAAAATTTTCATGTCATGTCATATCATGGGTCTTCATCCTATTCCAAAGGCTATATAAACTATTGATAAATATTAGACCTTCCCAACAAAGCAAATATCAATAGCCCCCTTGATACCAGCTATTACTGACATTTTGTCACCGTCTGATCAAAACAGTTCTAGAATTTTATCGTCGCCTCAACACTAGGAGTCGAAAATACCATATCCCTGTTTAGCAGACTTGTAAACACTCATGGAATAGCCTAGCCATAATATTTCTAGTGAGATTTCTTAAAGCATAATACCCGAAGCAAACATTCATACGCATTTCATATATCACATGTATGAATCAAAAACAAACGAATATCTAAAGACAATTACTCCATCAGCATGGTCATGTGTATCATAACATAGCAATATCACATGAATCGTAAGATAAATCAATTAGCATTCATATATTCCAAGCAAGTACTCATCTACAATATACAAGAATTTTAAATGCAACAGTTTTGAATATATAATGACATAAAACATAATCACAAAAAACATACAGAAGATTATTTTTTAAATTAACACGGTACTATTTCATCTGGCTTGACGAAGCAGCCCTACACTTTGTTCCCACACGCTCATGTCGAGCTCTCTGCCTCGTATAAACAACCTGGGAATCAAAAACATCACGAGATTTCAAGAACTTCAGCTCGCATCGTGATTTAATCATAAATCTCTCTCCGACACGTCTATATTTCTTTCCAACTCTTTCTAACACCTCAATCTTCTCTTTCCCTTTACAGATTTTGTGTTAAAGCCCTTGAGAAAGCTCGCAAATCACTTCTAACTACGACGTCTACCGAAAATGAAAAAATGTAAACAATTAAAAAAAATATTAAAATAGAAGGAAGAGGGATTAAAAATCACCGATAGCATGAAAGAAAGAATCATACATAAAAAACTATCCGAAAACCTGGATTGCACCTTTGAGCCCCAAGCTGCCTGTCGATTCCCGCCTGCTACAGTGGAAGGTCACAGGTTCCCCTCTATCGAGCGAAACAGAGTCAAGGAGAGATCAAAAAAATGCAACACTTAAGTGATCTTGCTTTAATCAATAGTCGTTCAATCGAATCAAACTATTGCATGCCGAGAGACGTGTGTGGGAATTGGTTGGTTAATGTGGAGAGACGGGATTATGATAAAATTAAGATTAGTTAAAGTTTAATTAATTTAATAAGCGTATAACATCCGAAATTTGTATCTTCAATTCCAAAAAAATTCATATATAGTACTTTATATAGAATTGATCATTTTCATGCGCAGATGTTTATAAAAATAATTTGATTGAATTTCAGGAGAGGTAACATTTAGGGTACTTTTAAAATTTATCGGACTTTACCTGATTTTTCAAATTTTGGGTGTTACAATAACACTCAAAATTTGGTAAACTAGGTAGAATTTTGTCAACTTTAAAATGTACCTTAAATTTCGTCATCTACTAAAATTTAACTGAACCAGTTTAATAAAATTATATATGTCAAATCGGTCAATTTGATATATAGCATTATACATTAAATTGTAAGCATATGTGAAGATATGAAATTTTGAAATATTTAATTAATACCTTAATAAAACTTAATTGATCTTCCTAACCTTACAGAGGCACTGTAGTAATTTCACGGCCGCACCTTACTCGACATGCATTGGCTGGATCCAACTGAACGGCTGAGATTAAATGGGATCAAATTATATACCACACTCCATTTCATTTCTCCTTCCCCTCATAATTCTCCTTCATGCGAGCTCATACGCCTCGTTACTTGTAACAAGTCATGCAAAAAGCGGGATGTACAACCGTAGAGTGCCACAAATAGCATTTTTAAGGCTCCAAGACGAAATCGGTCAGTACTATTTGTGACATTCGTTTAATTTTTTAAGTTTTAATATTTATGTTGCCACGAATTAGTACAATATTTCATTTTTGGTAACTATAGCAAAGCCGAACTTGTGTTGGAGAGTATGAAATTAGTTTGGCTGCTTCCGTAAGGGCCATTAAAGTGATAGGAGGAAGAGAGAAAAATAATAGGCAATCTCGAAGAATAGCTAGTCAAGCAAAGAAACCTGTTAAAGTAAGAATTCATAAATGAATTATTTTGATAGTTAAATCACAAAATTAGATAAACTTTTATGAAATCCTAAAGTTTTATGAATTAGAGTTGTTTACACCAGGTGGTGAGCTCGAGAGCTTAGAAAAACTTATCATATGAGTGTTCAGTCGATTCAGGTTGAATAATCATGTGTTCACTTGAGAAAGATAAATTTTCATAGGTTTCCTTGTGATTATGTGTTTGACACTCCATTCAGAATTTCTTGTGTAATGAAAATGAAAACAATATATAAATGCACACTTGATTTGCGCCTTACGCACATGATTTTTACTATGATTTGAATCTGATGAATATGCTTATAAAATCATTAATTGCAGGTATTATTTTTTATGTTTCATAAATATTATATGAAATGTCATGATGATGTTTGTCATAAGAATTATGTTTTAAAATATGTCACAAGTAATGTTAAAAGTAAATTATTACATGAATACCAGCAAGTATGGATAATAAAGAATAATAGGATTCTCGACTCTTGATATTCAGACAGTGAAGAAACTCTGAAAACCGTTGGGATCAGACGACGACTAAATGTATACAATTGTTGGAACCTGGGGGCTGGTATTTTTGGTTTTTCATTTTTTTTTTTTTTTT
>JXCR01145973.1:48359-91486 GCA_002079205.1 Phalaenopsis hybrid cultivar
GGGGGGGGGGAGCAACAACCGTTATCGACAATTAATATAGCATTCGGGCAAGGTGACGATCCAATGATATGATATAATATTAAAATAATTGGAATCTATAAAATTACAAGTGAAATCAGATGATTAGATTGATGACTTTTTATGAACATTCTTATGATTAAATGCTTAGGATTACGCATGAAAATATGAAATACATGTTTTACACAGCGATGAAGATTACCTGCATTACATGTCCTTTTTTTTCATGTTTTATACGTTTATAATATGTTGTGTTATATGTTGTGAACATGCACATGGATTACATATGAGCACGTACTTAGTTTTTTTAAGATTGGGTAAGGAGCACCAAGAAGAGTAGTCAAGCGTGACTTGTATAGTTTTTGAATTTCATAATTTTGAGAGTTTATACAAACTTTTGGGTACTTTTATTATGTTGGATTTAACAGTCTTGTATAAATATATATTCTTTGGTAATATGATTTTCCTCAATTCCAAGTATATGCATATGAATAAATTATGAAATGAAATATATCTAGTATATTTGCGGCAATTTAGTTAGATTAGTTTTACACCCACTGAGTCTTGATTCTACAAGTAAAAATTAGTGTTAGTGAGAATTTAGCATGACTGAATCGTCTGCCTCCGTCGCACCGCAGCCAACCCTTAAGAGGAGGACCAATTGCAGTGTGACAATGGAGTAGAAAAACTAAACAAAGAAAATAAAAACAAGGGAATAAGCACAACAAAATTTGTTTCTCATCATATTCATCTATTAACATAAACAAAAAAATAAAAAATAAAACCCCCACTTAATGTACCTAATTGAGTTATCTGCAAGAAACTTTGCTTTCTCGAGTTCACTTCTTGCATCACATGGTTGCATCTTCCTAAGTTGGTTGGATTTGAGCAATGCGATTCTTCCCAAATGAAGCATGTTAGCAGCTACCTGCAGTTATTTTAAATCGTATGATTGACTTTTATAAACATTGTTAAATCATATGATTGACTTCTATAAACATTGTTTCACGCAACTAAATTTCAAACACTTTTACAAAGATAATGAATCTAGAACCGAATTCTAACTCAGTTCTCAACGTATGATTCCGCTTTTAGACTGGGAATTCACAACAGAAAGCACCGAAGTAAAATTTTTAGAAGCCTTTTGGTCGCATCCTTAATAGAAACAGAAAGAAGTACAAATCGCTTTGTATAAAATATGGAGACAAAAGTAGAAAGAATACATAGAATAAACAACATAATGGCATGGAGGATGCTCATTATTCTATGCTAATCATACGGCTATTGGCACAAATTATCTCATAGTTTGCTCAATTTTTGTCTCAAGTTAATTAGTAGTTGTTCAAGTGTTTTATATCACCGAGGATTGGGTTGGTTATCTTTAAATGTAGTTTTATTAATTTTGAATAAGGCCTGTTACTAAAGTAAATCATAGGATTATGAAATTCAAATAGTATTGAATAGAAAATTTAAGCCATTGTTCTTGAGGATTTGTTTGAGGATATAGCAACCTGATTTTTTTATGAATCAACATCAATATCTTCAGGATTTGTTGTGCAAGTTACAATTTCCTTTATTTTTATTTCTTTCCGATTCTAAAGCTTTATGTTACAACATTAAAGCTACTTGGTCTGCATCAATTTAGTATCATACGAAATTGATTGGAAGTTTTTTGCATTGGATTTCAACAAATTTCTACTACTTTTGCATTTCTATCTTCAAATAACTACAAACTTTTATATTCTAGAATACTTTACAGCATCTTTCTTCCCTTATGGCACTTTTCAAGAGCCTTCTTGTGCTCCCTTGAAAATCATTTCTGAGAAGCCAACATAGAAAAGTGTTGAAAGTGCAACTGCGAGTTCTTGCAGAAACGCACTAGGTTACCTAACACCCTTGTGCTCTTTAAAGGATTAAAAAAGATAGCCTGGCACTCATTTCCAAAATTTTGGGACTGCTGTTTTATAAAAGATTGATTACGATAAATTGCTTATGCATGTTATTGATTGCTTACTATTTTGTTTATGAATGCTATTGATTGTTATTGATTGACACAACTTCAATTCAATTCGGCAGCTCACCTTTAAACAGAACAAAAATAGTGAATCTTAGTTAAGGTAACCCATTAATTTTTTGTGATCATGACAATCAGACAGAGAGATCTGATCCTATTGCAAATTGAGTGTTCTTACAACTGTTCCACCAACAAATTCATATTTCACAGTCCCGTTGAGATTGTATATGCACAGAACAACCTCACAACCTTAAAACTAGTGGCGATACTCCCAACTTCCGAGCATAGAACTAAAGCCAAGACTAGTGACAGAGAGATTATATAAAATCTTTCTCAAAAATCATCAAGAATTATACCAATACATTTTACTATTTGAATTGATCAATTTGATATAGAAAACCAAAAATTCTCAAAGATGTGAAAGCTATTGAATACTAAGTATTAAATTAAATTAACTGTTTAGTTACTGTAGTTTTTTGTGGCAATACAAAATACCACTTTGTAGTAGAAGCATAGGCGGATGTAAAAAGGGTTGGTCCAGAAGTATTGTTTCATATAAGGTATTATTATAATTATATAAATATACACATTCATACGTTATTACATTATTTCCCATTTCTCTACCCTCAGTTTTCCCAAAGCCATATTTACCGTAAAAGAGAGCAGGTCGGGGTGGGAGAAGGAAATTAGGGAGCAGAGATGAAAAGCAGAAGAGGGGAAGAGAGAGAAGAAGAGGGGAAGAGAGAAGAGGAAGAAGAGAAGGAAGAAGGAAGAAAGAAAAAGTGGATATGGTAAGAGTCTAGATTTTTAGAATTTTGGGATATTTTCTCATAAATCGATTTTAATTCGGGATTGTGGGTTTTTATTCTTTTATGAATAGTGATTTTGTGCTTGTTTACAAAGAAAAAGATCTTAGAGAGTCCTTTTGACGCAGGGCTGGAAATGGGGGGCCGGCTGAATTGACCCTGTCCAGTACAACACTGTTGGACCAGCTTGCCCTAACGAAAGGAGGGACTTGCCCGCCACTTATTTCCCCTTTTTTTCTTCCTGGTTCACTTCTTATTTCACTCTCCTGCACGCTGCTAACCTTTGTTAAAAATGATTCAAATTTTAAAGAGCTTGAACGAACTTATAATAACTTAGAAAATTCTATTTTAAATAATTAAAATATTTTAAATAATTGACAACTGCTATGTTGAAAAGGATCCTTATTTTATCAATAGTTATTTCAGACTATGAGTTGGGTGACGACTCAATGATATGAAATGAATGTTTTTAAAATATATGCAATTACAAATGACATTCCTAATACTACAATTATTGACTATGAAATCATTATGGACATTCCTATGATGGCACAGGAATAAATCAATATATGAATTTGTTTGTGGTTACTATTTGCTGCACTTCATGCGCTTGCCTTGAATGTCTCACATGGTTTAAACATGTTTATTTTATGGACTGTTATCATGCATACGAGTCGTTTTGTCTATAAAATCTTACTTTAACCCTGTTTTTTTGTTGACTTTGTAACTCACTCTAATATATTTTAAACTTTCAAAAAGGGATAAAGAGCACAGAGACGATCAATCAAGCGTGATATTTTATAGTTTTTGCATTATATACTTTTAGAAGTTATAAAGACTTTTGGGTACTTACTTTTTCATTAGGTTGGATTATTTTAGCGGTGTTATATATAAATTGGGAATATAATTTTGCACGCTTCCAAGAATATGAGAATGTAAATTAAAATGAATTATTTATGTTTATGACGATTAAGTTAGACTAACTTATTATCCACTGAGTCCTTATCGTGCAAATCAGGAAGAGTGCTGGTGGAAATTTTGTTTAACTGAGTCGTCTGCCTCTGACATGCCACGATTGACCCTAAATGAAGGGTCAGTTGGGGTATTACAGAAAGGGATATTAGAGCCAAGATTGGATGAAAATAATGATAGAAGCATGTTTGAATTTAGAAGAATGAGATTAAAATATAAATTGATTTATACAGAGCTATAGGTTAACTGAATTTGGGGTGGGTAACTCAAATGACTTAAGGTATAATGCATACATGGCATAATTATTATTTGAGAAATTGCACCGAATAATTAATTAGGCCAATATAGATAAATATGACTGTATATCTATAATGCATACATCTCTTTCCATGATGCGGGCAGAGGCAGACGATTCCAATTATATATCTGTATTTTTATTTTTTTGGAGATTATTTTTGGGGTTGGGTAATCTCATCGGTGATTTTTTTCTTTTTTTTTTAGGTTTTCTTAAAATCACTTGCCCACTTCCACGTGTTTGCATTTCAACGAAAAGTATCTTTTTCGGTAAAATATATATACAGGCATATGTTCTTCTCTGTTTGAGATTTAGTTTTTGGTTGAGCTCTCCGATTGGACAGTCATCGACGTCATCTTCCCTTCTAGAGTTGTATCCATTCGTGAGATGGTGATCCGATTGTAACTCATCCAATGTGGTGATCCTCAGCAAGGGTTTGAGGGTGCTCCGGATGTAACCCGCTCCCGCGAAGATTCTTATCCTTTAGTATTCTCCACACCTGTTTGCTGTTATCTTCCCGGAGTTTCCACCGCTTACTATTTCACTCTCCACTCCGACCAGCTGCCAACAACCTCTCTAACATGGACCTATTGACGATAGCGCTCCACCGCTCCGACCTACAGCCAACAACCTATCTAGTGCTCTGACCTGCGATAGCCTCTTTAGCGCTCTGACCTGATGTCGACAACCTCTCCAGCGCTCCAACCTGATGACGCCAGCCTCTGACCTGCTAACGGCAGCCTTTCCAGCACTTCACCTTGCAACAGCAACTCCTCCAGCACCCTACCTAGCTGTCGCAACTCCCTCCACAGCCCCGAGCCGCCACACTAATGTGTCATTTTATGTCATCTATCATCTAATTCTAGTTTTGTGATGAGTGGTCGTTGTAATCATATTTGAATTCAACAAAAATTACTATATTTCTTGTGTTTTGGGTTAACTCTGGTATCAGTGACATAAGATAGAGCCAATAAAGCAAGCAAAAGGACCAACTCATATAGTAATAAACTCATACCTTACAGACTTTTGGGTGAATCAAAACAAAAAAAGCAAAAACATATCATTCTGAAAATTTAGGTTTCTTTCCAACTGACTTTAGGGTAACTCCAATTGGTTTCATAAAGCATATCCTTTCCATAAATTAGCAAGTGCATTAAAATTAGGCCATTACCATAGAAACTTAATTTTTACTTCTACAAACAAATATAATTCAAAAGCACTATATCATCTTTTGAGATTGAAATCATTTCTTGTGTCACAAAATCTCCTTTTCAATTTTGTAGAAGAGTTATGTGTGGCTAATTCTAGAATCCATTGATTTTATCAACCAAACCATCACCATGGAAATCTCCACCTAACAAGTTACATGAAAAATTTTGTCTTCATTTGAATATATTTTTGCTTTAGTTGTACATAATTCATCCTAAGCTTCGAAACAACAACATAACAAATTGATACCATCCTTTGAAACTGCTGCCATAAAGTTTAAGCCGACTAAGTTGAAAAAATTGATGATCACTAATTAAAGGAAAGAAAGCTCGTCGAGTAGTAGCATGGAGAAAGGTGGGGCAAAATATAAGAGACTTGTGAATATTCATTTTTTGTTGCACTATTCATGGTAGTTTTGGATACTAGGAAAAGATGGGATCAAAGAAAAGCTACAAAACCATGAAAACTAGAAGAAGAAAAAAAGTTTTCTTTGAATTAATTATTTATATGCCTCAAAACGATTTTATGAAAAAAACAATAACACAAAATGATGTCTTAAACCTAGGAGGATTACAATCAATTCAAACAAAAACATGCAAGCTAAATAAAGAAGATCCTAATGTAATTCCGGAAAAACATAAATTTTAATCCCACATGTTCACATGTGATTTAATCCCCACTTTATTTCACCCTACGGAACAATGTAGTATTGTATTAGAATTTCATCATATCGAATTTGATTACATATTAATGAATAGATAAAAGGAATAAAATAAGATTTCATTGAACAATTCCAATGTAGCTTCGCTAATCTGATGCAAAAAAAAAACGAATAGATGTGTTGGACCTGGCAGATGAATTATAACACAGTAATTAACCATGTTAATTAATAATTACTCATCAGATGAAGGAAAAACAACATAAGAAAAAATTTGTAGATCACCTGAACATCATCACACGGAAGAATTTTTTTTCTTGCATTAAGACATCTATAAAATACAAACATGTCTTTAAATTATAAAAAACAAGGCACAAGTAAATATGAAGGACAACTATACAGTCAATAAAATACGCACCTCTCTAAAAGTTCCTGTGATTCCTCTAAGCGTTCAAGAAAATGGAGAGTCTTAGCCAGGTCTTCTGCTGCTATTATAGTCTCCAATGAACTCCATCCCTGTAAGTCATTCATTCGCGATAGATGAATTCCCAAATGTTTAAAATTTTTAACCAAATATCAGTTAAGATGATTAATAACATCATTGTGAGCTTGTCAAATGCTAAGAAAAAAATATAAAATAAGATAAAATAACCAACCAAATGTTTTAAACAACCACAAGTAGAAAATGCATTTAGCTAAAGCGTACATGGGGTCAAAGGTCACGAGCATGAACCTGCATGAAAGAGCTAAAGAGTGCTTATTATGCAAAATTGTGACATAAATTGTGGATCTAGGTTTGTTGATTAAATGCAATAACAGCGCGAATAACCTCATATTTAATTAGAGTTTGCTTTACTTTTATAAATAGAACAGGTAGTAAGAAATTTTTGATATGATTAATAAAATTTTAATTACTTATTAAGGGTATGAATTGTTCTTCCCAATGATCCAAGTCGTGCATAAAGAGCTTTTTCTCTTAAGGTATAATGTGTTCTTTCTTCAATAATTTTTAAACATCATTCCTCTTCTTATAAACTCCATAAAGACATAAAGTGTCTAGCATATTCCTTATCAAAAAAAAATTATATAAAATAGTTAAGAAATCTAAATTATCATTCCTCTTCATATAAACCCTGCAAGACATAGAAACCCTAGCATCATTCCTCTTCTCGACCAATAATTATTAAAATTTGTGAAAAAAATGGTATAGAGCTTATTTCTAGTAATAGTAAATGCAACACAGCAATAGTTATAGTATTAACATGTTAACAAAATCTAAATTATCACATGTAATCTATTTGTAGTAGTGATCTGTCGTATTGATTACTATATTGAAGATAATATTCTTTGTTGAGCTCTCCCTTAATATTTTCTTCTCTTACCTATTATATATAAACCTCAAATAATGCACTCTTCTTTAGCTTGTTGGCAGCTAGTTTCACCATTTCATCTGATGTGACGTACTGGTACTCAAATAAAATTTCCACAATCTGAAGCCACTCAATGAACTCGTGTGAATCCAAATGACCATCAATATGTGGCAAATCCACCATTACCTCAAAATCTTGGCTTCTCAGATATTTCAAGACAACTATTCAGGATAGAGTACTCTTCATCTCTTAAATCTCTAACATCTACTTTACCTTTGTATTCTCTGACAGGCTCTTCATTTCTATAATCGAAGGGGGTTCGGGAGACCCCCTTTGAATAATCTAATTTCCTCAATTTTATCGAGCCATTGTGGCACTCAGTAGAGTTTTTATTGTATCTCTTTCATGGTAAACTCCTAATTGGTGTCTAACACTTTTTTTGGTGGTGGCGTAGTTAGGTTTTGGGGTCAGGGTATGCGGAAAAGGGTATATAGGGATTGTTGGAGTGGAAAAGGAGGAAAATTTCTTCTGGGATGAGGTGGAGATAGGATTGAGTATCGTTGTTGCTAGAAACCCTAGTATAGGACTATAGTTACGTTAGTTTTGATATCAAATGATACCAGAGTTAACACAAACCACGAGAGAACAAAGAAATATTATTACTAAAAGTAAATAAGCGATCACAACCAACTCAGTTGAAAGTGAAAATACAACACGACTTCTGAAAATTTAAAACAGCAATAGACACGATACAACACTTGACTATGGGGCAGATCCAAGGGTGAGGGTGGTGGTATATAAGGGTTTCGAAGTTGATGAGGGGGTGGAAAAGCCACTTGGCAAACAGAAACAGTGGTTGGTGTTTCCTCTATTTCAAACAACAAGCAAACTGCAGGGAATGTTGTGGGAGGCCTACCTGAGGTGATGGCAACAACATGAGGGACTGGGATGCAGTGAAACGTCTGGAAAAGGCACTTCTCGGTTGTGGCAGCAAGGGAGGAGGACAACGACAGCGAAGGAGAGGAGTTGCAGCAATGGCAGCATATTGGAATGAGGGAAACAGGTGGTTGGACGGCTAGAAAGGCAGAAAACAGCCGAGAAAGACTATTTTTGAACGACAACGACGAGTGACAAACGGCGGCAACGGCTGCGAAATCAAAGGATTGCAGGACAGCCAAAGGAGAGCTGTCCAAAGGCTGCGACAACGAGCATGACTGCTGGACAGCAAGGAACTACAGGAAGAACAGCAACGGCGGTCGTTCGATGGCGGCTACAATAATGGAGGACGACTAGACACCCAAACCCTCGAATACAACCCTCGAAAAGAGAAAAACAGATGTCGGCGGTTGTTCTAAACAAAACACACGAAAAACTAACCCTATAACATTAGAAATACAAATACAAAATAATAAGATAGCAAGGAGTGTCCCAAGAAGACTGGCTGACTCCTCAACTGTGAAAAAAGCGTGAAAACGACAACCACATGATCGTACAAGGTCTTCTACAACTAGTTCCTATACGCAGGGTTGCGGAAGGCATCCTTGTATGCGGCACTCCCCCGTCAACCCCGCCTCTCATAACCTTTTTCTAACTTTTAAACCCATACCAACCCTTAACAACTTCATCACACAGCAAGCACTCATCATTTTTCGTTAAATCTATAAACAACCATAAATTAACGATAACATATGAAAAATACAGGAAAGGCCAGCACAGGAGAATTATTTATAAACTTATCTATCTCACTGATATTATACCTAATTTTAACTTTCTTACAGGTTTTATTAGCCAGGTCATTAATAATCCAACTAAAAACACATGAATCATATGTAGATCTTAAGATACTAAAAAAGGTCCCCTATAAAAGTAATACTCTTCAAAAAAATACCAAAAATATTTAAGCTTTCACTAAAGTTGATTGGTAGGTTCTCTATTTGACCACATATCTACCTCAAGTTGTTCTACACAATCATATGAGATAATCTTACGGCCTAGAAAAGTAGAAAGCAACCAAATATACCAAGGAGCAATGCTGAAACAGAAGTTAAAGCAATGGGTTATGAAACTTATAAAGGAATTTTGTTAAAACGACTCCTCAATAAATTGTCCACTCAGAAGAAGAGTCCAATAGGTTAATTCGTGATTATTAAGTTGTGCAATAATTATTGCAGAAATCCTATTNAGATTTGGGCCTCCTAAGAGGTAGCAAAGAGTGGGATGGTGGGACAACAGCAAAAGGGGAAAGTGGTAGATTGTGGCGGTGATGTAGTATTGCTGGACAGCAGTAGAGAGGCAAGGCGACGGAGTAGCGGGGCTACTGCAGTGATGCAGGACGACTGAAAAGGCTGGAGGAAGGAGCTTGGATGGCTAAACAGCAGTAGGCAGCACATCAAGAACACTTTCTGGGCTGCGACAACGAGTTAGCAGGCTGAGAGGAGGTAAAGGCGGACAATGGGATGGCTGCGACAGAGATGGCAGGAAAAAGGAGGGCTGGAATAGCATAAAGGCGGTCAGTGGCCTGTCCTCGGGATGAAAACTGCGAGGACAAGAGTTGGAGATAAAGGACAACAGATTGGGAGAGGAGAAGTGATAGGAAACTGCAAGAAAACAGTAAAGTGATCCTTTTCCAGTGGCTGCAGCAAATATGGCAGTGGGAGATATGACAGGAGTGAGAAGGCCGAGGATAATCATCGCCTCGGACGATATACAGCAAGAGAAGCACACAAATATACAATATACAGTAATAGAATAGTGAGAAGAGGCCCAGAAAAGCCAGCAAAGTCCACAATGACAAAACAAACCTGGACCGGTTCAATCTAGGCGTGAAAATTGTGGTTGCATGGACGCGGGAATGTAGCAAATAACAGAAGGGCACGGTTTTGTAGCAGGGTGCAGAAACGCAGGCTCTCATGTAACTGCTATGTAAGTCTCTAGGGGGAAGCTTCGATCTCATCTATCAAAGAGTTTGTCTCATCATAGTAGTCGGATCTGCCCCGTTAAAAGAAGCAGCATGTTGCAAGCTCTCGATAATTCAGTCATGTAGGCGGTGTAATTCCAAAGCACGTCCTGATAAAATAAGTATCTGTCATCTTTGGGCATTGGCATAATCTGAGATGGAGCTGCATAACAATGTATGTTCTCACAAGACAAATCCGGAACAAGTAAATATATAATATGCTTCTCTCACTCGTACTCAATTGAGTGTGTTTAATAAATAAGGTTGTTTGGAACGACATCTCTAGAAGTGTAAGCCACACTGACGTGTAACCACTCAGAAGAAACATCTTCTTCTTGAAAAGGACCTGAATCCCACAGTAGAATTTTTTCCTACAAAGACCCTGCGGTGATACCCAACATTGCGGTTCATCCATCCTATCTGATCCTCTGTCTGGGAGTACATTGCTAAACCAATTTTAATACCCAAATGATTCCCCCATTCTCTTCCTAAATTAACTCAAAATATTTAATATCTGTCAAGTTGGACCTCCTCAGGAGGGGCAAATCAAAAAGTAGGCTATATATCTAAAACGTCTAAGATCTTTTTATCTGAAGTTGCCCTGTGTTAAATATTAGCACCTCAAACTCATGGCACTTTCTGACATCCAATGTCAATCCTTTTAATGCTCATTCAAACGTTTGCAAATATGTAGTTCGAGGCACCGCAACCTCATAATCTGCATGACCGTCCATTACATCAGACTCACTGCTTTTTAGAACTATTATTGTCAACTCATCAGAAATCTCTCTCCTGAGTTCAATTGGAATCGATGGTGTCTCCTGCTCGTTCGCTGACAACTAGTACTCTGTATCCTCACGTTCTTTCGTGTCTAATGTGTCGTTATCCATTTATTCAACTACCCTCTGATCAGTGAAGCCGATTGTTCTCATCGTTGTGTAAATGACTCAATATGCCAAATTTAGTGTCACTTGAAACACTTTCTGGCGTGAATAGATTTGGGAATGTTGTTGGCTCCACTAGTTTCCACTAGAAACTAGTGGCTTCTCAGGAGCGAACAACTTCAATTTTCCCTTGGGTGTATTCTAATTATAAGATCCTAAGGTAAACCTTTCCAGCAAGATGTGGTGCTCGCTCGATGATGAAGTCTCTCCACATTTTAAGTTGGGGTTTGAACATCTAATTTCTAGTATATAAAAGGTATTGGTGCTGCAACTCACGTTTTATCTTAGGCATAGATACTTCAAATTTTTCATCAAAATGATGCATGTTTTTGTAACTTATTAGCGGCTAGTTTCACAATTACGTCCAAAGGGCATCTTGACACTCATTCCAAGGCCCGTAGCTACATGATTAACTCGTCCGGATTATGTGGTCATCGAAATATGGCAAATCCACCTTTACTTTGAAATTCTAGCATATCAGATATTTCAAGTCGCATCTTCAAGATAGAGATTCATCCATTGAATCCACATGGTGGATGAGATTCACTCTATTCCTTCAATCTAGCAAATCACTGTTGTAGCCAAGAGTGACCCATCTGGATTGCCTTCTCTCAAAGGTAGCAAACCTTTATTATAATTGGTGGGTTCCCCACTAAATATCCTCCCTACAAATCCCCTCGACACCTCTTATGGAATTTCTCCTAAAAGGCATTGGGTCATTTCCCCTCGATCAAGCTTACCGCGATTATCATCTTGGTGGCATGGTTAGATTTTGGGTAATAGCAGGTGGAAGGATATGTGTAAGGGTAATGCGGGATGAGAAAAAAGTTGAGAATTTGTCGATGCTAGAAATCCTAGGATAAGATTAGAATTAAGCTAGCTCCGATACCAAATAATCCCAGAGCCAAGCACAAACCACAATACGAAAAACAAATATTTTTATGGAAAAACAAATTGGCGATTATAATCAAATTCACTTGAAAGAGAAATTACAATAATCACGACACAAACTCACATTAGGGCTTGATCCATAGGTAGTGATGGTCGGGAAATGGAGGTAGGTGGTTGAAATAGGGGGTTGGAGGGTGGTTGGGATAGTAAAATGAGGGGTTGAAATAGCATTGGCCGTGAAGCAAAGGGTTTGGACAGTGAGGGAAGCTAGTGTGGTGACAAGCGAAGCGGCGAGACACACTGAGAATAGCTGGAATAGCCAGGGGACAGTAGGCCTGCTGTTTTCTAGATGTCAGCAGTGAAGGAGTGAAGAAGGGTTGTACAGGGCAATGACAGCGAGTAAGAAGGGCTAGAATAGGAAGACTGCAGTGAAAAACAGCAAATGAGTGTCATTAGATGTGGCTGCAGCAACGAAGGATGACCGGGAGCATTGTGGAAAAGATGTGGAAGGGGATACAGAAGATAATCATCACCTCAGAGACAAGATATAGCCGAAGCACAACTATCATTGAATGAAATCTCAGAAGGAAAAACATGGAACTTAACCGCTGCCTAACAAAAAATTGAATAAAGTTAACTCTAAAACATCATAAATACAAATATATAATAATTAGATTGTGATGAGTGGCCCAAGAGGGACAGTTAACTCCACAACAATGAAAAAACTTGAACTGATTCAATCCTGATGCGAAAATAGTGGCTTGCATGATTGCGAGGCACAGTAGCACATCACAAATGGCTCGGTACTGTAGCAAGGAGCAGAAATGTAGGCTCCCAAGTAGCACTCGAGCCATTCGTTCTCTGTCATCCATAGTAATAATTGGGGATCTTCAAAATTGAAAATCATCNAACATAATATTAAAATATTTGCAATCTATAAAATGAATTCAAATGATTAGATTGATGACTTTTTATGAACATTCTTATGATTAAATGCTTAAGATTACTCATGAAAATATGAAATACATGTTTTACACAGCGGTCAAGATTACCTGCATTACATGTCCTTTCTTTTCATGTTTTATACGTTTATAATATGTTGTGTTGTATGTTGTGAACATGCACATGGATTACATATGAGCGCTTACTTTGTTTTTTTAAGAATCGGTAAGGAGCACCAAGAAGAGTAGTCAAGTGTGACTTGTATAGCTTTTGTATTTCATAATTTTGAGAGTTTATACAAACTTTTGGGTACGGTTATTATGTTGAATTTAGCAGTCTTGTATAAATATATATTCTTTGGTAATATGATTTTCCACACTTCCAAGTATATGCATATGAATAAATTATGAAATGAAATATATCTAGTATATTTGTGGCGGATTAGTTAGATTAGTTTATCATCCACTGAGTCTTGATTCTACAAGTAAAAATTAGTGTTAGTGAGAATTTAGCATAACTGGATCGTCTGCCTCCGTCGCATCGCAGCCGACCCTTAAGAGGAGGACCAATTGCAGTGTGACAATGGAGTAGAAAAACTAAACAAAGAAAATAAAACCAAGGGAATAAGCACAGCAAAATTTGTTTCTCATCATTTCCATCTATTAACATAAACAAAAAAATAAAAAATAAAAACCCCACTTAATGTACCTAATTGAGTTATCTGCAAGAAACCTTGCTTTCTCGAGTTCACTTCTTGCAACACATGGTTGCATCTGCATAAGTTGGTTGGATTTGAGCAATGCGATTCTTCCCAAATGAAGCATGTTAGCAGCCACCTGCAGTTATTTTAAATCGTATGATTGAATTTTATAAACATTGCTAAATCATATGATTGACTTCTATAAACATTGTTTCACGCAACTAAATTTCAAACACTTCTACAAAGATGATGCATCTAGAACCGAATTCTAACTCAGTTCTCAACGTATGATTCCGCTTTTAGCCTAGGAATTCACAACAGAAAAGTAAAGTTTTTCGAAGCCTTTAGGTCGTATCCTTAATAGAAAAAGAAAGAAGTACAAATCGCTTTGTATAAAATTTGGAGACAAAAGTAGAAAGAATTACATAGAATAAACAACATAATGGCATAGAGGATGTTCATTATTTTATGCTAATCATACGGCTATTGGCACGGATTATCTCATGGTTTGCGCAATTTTATGTCTCAAGTTAATTAGTAGTTGTTTAAGTGTTTTATATCACTGAGGATTGGGTTGGTTATCTTTAAATGTAGTTTTATTAATTTTGAATNTCTCTGCAGGCTGCAAACTCACTGCAGGCTCTTCAAATTTCTGTTTTTTCTCCTGTAGTTCCCTATCTACAGGACCAATGGATTCCACCTTGCAGCCGCCAACCAGTCCAGCTCTTGCTGCCTCTCTGCCGAATATATCCCTGCAAGGGTCCACCCGTAGGCTCCTGTTTCCCTGCAGGCTTCTCTGCAGCCTTCCTATCTCCGTTGTCTTCCAGCCACAGCCTTCCAACCTTCCAACTGGAAGTAGCACCCAGCCAGCCAGCCTTCCCGTCTTCCCAACAACGACCCAGCTACTCCTTCCCGAGCAAGAAGAGCTGCCGCAGATAGCAATCAGCCGGCAGCCTCATATAGCTTCTTCCGAGCAAGAAGACCTCTCTGACTTCCCAAGCATTCCTCCATTTCTGCTGCAAGAAGCACATAGGGATTCTTTCATCCTTAAACGCGCATAGGTTATGTACAAGTAAAAAATGAAGACTTCTAGTTCTATTCAAAGATTTAGTTCTAATTCAGAGACTAGGAATCCTATCCCAAAAAGTACCTAAACTCTCTCACCTTCTTACTAGCACAACTCAGTAGCCCTAGCTGGATGATACATCAAGGTATCACTATCATATCCTTTTGTCATGCTAAAAATGGAAGATTTCGACCTTGGATAATAGATTTAGGTGTCTCTGATAAGATGATTGGGTATATTCATACTTTCATTAACTACCAAGAGATCATCAACCTCAAATTTGTTAGACTTGTTGATGGATCTCACCTCCCGATTGTTAGGAAAGAAGATATGAAAGTCTCCAAATACATATAGCTTTCATTAGTGATATAGGTTCCCCAAAAATTTTGCAACTTACACATGACCAAACTGTGTTACTAAACTTCATTCTAACTCTTGTGAATTTCAAGTGATGAATTCGGGAAGGATGATTGACAGTGAATTTCATCAAAGTCTATACCTGCTCAGAGAGAACTATCTCTTAACACACAAGTGTTTTCTCCACTATCTTCTTCTCATGATCTCGAGTCTATTGAAAGTCAAGTTTAATTATAACATGATCGTCTAGGTCATCCCAATTTCCATTACATTGTGAAGTTGTAACCCCATATATGTATTAATAAAAGTTACAGTTCTATCAATGTGAAACTCGTCGATTGGCTAAACATACTCGTCATGTAGATANAACTTTTAGTATTAGAATTGGACGACACAAGTTAATCCAAATTTAGTCCTTTACTTACATTGTTCCTATTCGTACTTGTTACACAATAATTAAGAGTTCAAATTCTGAAGTTATGTATTAATGTATTTCCTTGACTAGTAATTTTCAAGATCATATTCAGGTAAACAAAGATTTCAACAGAGAAATAAGATAATAAATTTGTTTATCCGACATCATTGTGTTTTGATTTTCTCCGATGTAAAATTCAATGTAAGATCATATGATATTTATGGAAAATTATGGACGTGGGCCGGGAAGGATTTGATTTTGGAGAATCTAATTAAAGATAATTGTGGAAATCCTTTGATTAATTTATTCTCTTTTCATTTATGTTTGTTTAATTTCAGAATAATTTTCTTTCAATATGTAGATTAGATATATTTGATAAGTATGTAAATTATGAAGAGGGTTTCGCTATATTGTATCCTAAATGCGAATAATTTAAAGTAAGCAAATTTTCCTCCAAGAGTTGGTTCTTCTATGTGGCGTCAAAGCCCTAAAATAAACCCTAGCTTCCTCCTGTCGCTAAATCTCTTCTTTCCATCAAAAATCTCATCTGCATCGCCGGAAATCTGCTATACCGGCCCTCACCTGCTCTTCCCTGCAACAGGAACTCTTCTCTGCAGGCAGCCGGATCTCTTGCTCAGCCACCGGAATTCCAGCAGACACCCGAAAGGCCCTCCTCTGCCTTTCCCTGCAGCAGTAATTCTCTCTGCAGGCTGGAATCTCCCTGCTACAAGCCCTTCTTTGCTGCAGGCTCTCTCCTCCGTGAGAAAATTTATTCCCTAGGTCTAAGCAGCAGCAAGAAACGATCTTGCGAGCCCTCCTCTTACAGAAACCTCTTATATCCAGCAGCAACAGCAGATCTTGCATGTCCACCTCCCCCATAAAGCTCCTATATCTCAGCAGCTAGCAGCTAGCAGCAAGCAGCAGCAGCAGCAGCACCAGAAAGCAGCTGATCCTCTAAGTACCAGTTCCTCTGTCAGAGCTTCTTCCTGCAGGCATGAGCACCGGAGTTCTCTTTGCAGGCTGCAAACTCACTGCAGGCTCTTCAAATTTATGTTTTTCTCCCGTTGTTCCCTATCTACAGGACCAGTAGATTCCACCTTGCAGCCGCCAACCAGTCCAGCTCTTGCTGCCTCTCTGCCGGATTTATCCCTGCAAGGGTCCACCCGTAGGCTCCTGTTCCCTGCAGGCTTCTCTGCAGCCTTCCTATCTCCATTTTCTTCCAGCCACAGCCTTCCAACCTTCCAGCTGGAAGTAGCACCCAGCCAGCCTTCCCGTCTTCCCACCAACGACCCAGCTACTCCTTCCCGAGCAAGAAGAGCTGCCGCAGATAGCAATCAGCCGGCAGCCTCAGATAGCTTCTTCCGAGCAAGAAGACCTCTCTGACTTCCCAAGCATTCCTCCATTTCTGCTGAAAGAAGCAAATAGGGATTCTTTCATCCTTAAACGCGCATAGGTTATGAGCAAGTAAAAAATGAAGACTTCTAGTTCTATTCAAAGATTTAGTTCTAACTCAGAGACTAGGAATCCTATCCCAAAAAGTACCTAAACTCTCTTACCTTCTTACTTGCACAACTGCGTAGCCCTAGCTGGATGATACATGAAGGTGACACTATCATATCCTCTTGTCATGCTAAAAATGGAAGATTTCGACCTTGGATAATAGATTTAGGTGTCTCTGATAAGATGATTGGGTATATTCATACTTTCATTAACTACCAAGAGATCACCAACCTCAAATTTGTTAGACTTGTTGATGGATCTCACCTCCCGATTGTTAGGAAAGAAGATACGAAAGTCTCCAAATAAGCTTTCATTAGTGATATAGGTTCCCCAAAAAATTTGCAACTTACACATGACCAGAAGTGTGTTACTAAATTTCATTTTAACTCTTATGAATTTCAAGTGATGAATTCGGGAAGGATGATTGACAGTATTGAATTTCATCAAAGTCTATACCTGCTCAGGGAGAACTATCTCTTAACACAAGTGTTTTCTCCACTATCTTCTTCTCATGATCTCGAGTCTATTGAAAATCAAGTTTAATTATAACATGGTCGTCTAGGTCATCCCAATTTCCATTACATTGCGAAGTTGTAACCCCATATCTGTATTAATAAAAGTTGCAGTTCTATCAATGTGAAACTCATCGATTGGCTAAACATCCTCGTCATGTAGATACTCCATCTCAGTACAAACCCTCACATACTTTGATGCATGAGTTAACCCAAACAATAATATGAAAGCCAAGATTATTGTTGAATTCAAATAGAATAAAAAAACCGACTCACGGAAAACGAAAATTGCAACAATTTACAACACAACAAGCAAGGACTAAATCCAAGGGGGTGTTGGTGGTGTTGATCGGTGAAGATTTAGGCCTCCTAAAAGGTAGCAAAGAGTGGGATGGTGGGACGACAGCAAAAGGGGAATGTGGTAGGTTGTGGCGGTGATGTAGTATTGTTGGACAGCAGTAGAGCGGCAAGGCGAAGGAGTTGCGAGGCTACTGCAATGATGCAGAACGACTGAAAAGGCTGGAGGAAGGAGCTTGGATGGCTAAACAGCAGTAGGCAGCACGTCAAGAACACTTTCGGGGCTGCGACAACGAGTTAGCAGGCTGAGAGGAGGTAAAGGCGGACAATGGGATGGCTGCGACAGAGATGGCAGGAAAAAAGAGGGCTGGAATAGCATAAAGGCAGTGAGTGGCCTGTCCTCGGGATGAAAACAGCGAGGAGAAGAGTTGGAGATAAAGGACAACAGATTGGGAGAGGAGAAGTGATAGGAAACTGCAAGAAAACATTAAAGTGATCATTTTCCAGTGGCTGCAACAAATATGGCAGCGGGAGATATGACAGGAGAGTAGCATAGGAGTGGGAAGGCCGAGGATAATTATCGCCTCAGACGATATACAGCAAAAGAAGCACACAAATATACAATATACAGTAATAGAATAGTGAGAAGGGGCCCAAAAAAGCCAGCAAAGTCCACAATGACAAAACAAACCTGGACCGGTTCAATCTAGGCTTGAAAATTGTGGTTGCATGGACGCGGGAATGTAGCAAATAACAGAAGGGCACGGGACACGGTTTTGTAGCAGAGTGCAGAAACGCAGGCTCTCATGTAACTGCTATTTAAGTCTCTAGGGGGAAGCTTCGACCTCATCTATCGAAGATTTTGTCTCATCATAGTAGTCTGATCAGCCCCGTTAAAAGAAGCAGCATGTTGCAAGCTCTTGATAATTCAGTCATGGAGGCGGTGTAATTCCAAAGCACGTCCTGATAGAATAAGTATCTGTCATCTTTGGGCATTGGCATAACCTGAGATGGAACTGCATAATAATGTATGTTCTCACAAGCCAAATCCCGAACAAGTAAATATATAATATGCTTCTCTCACTCGTACTCAATTGAGTGTGTTTAATAAATAAGGTTGTTTGGAACGACATCTCTAGAAGTCTAAGCCACGCTGACGTGTAACCACTCAGAAGAGACATCTTCTTCTTGAGAAGGACCCGAATCCCACAGTAGAATTTTTTCCCACGAAGACCCTGAGGTGATACCCAACACTATGACAAATCCACCTTTAATTTGAAATTCTAGCTTATCAGATATTTCAGGTCACATCTTCAAGATAGAGATTCATCCACTGAATCCGGATGGTGGACGACATTCACTCTATTCATTCAATCTAGCAAATCACTGTTGTAGCCAAGAGTGACCCATCTGGATCGCCTTCTCTCAAAGGTAGCAAACCTTTATTATAATTGGTGGGTTTCCCACTAAATATCCTCCCTACAAATCCCTTAGACACCTCTTATGGAATTTCTCCTAAAAGCATTCCCCTCGATCAAGCTTACCGCGATTATCATCTTGGTGGCATGGCAAGATTTTGGGTAATAGTAGGTGGAAGGATATGTGTAAGGGTGATGCGGGATGAGAAAAAAGTTGAAAAATTGTGGATGCTAGAAATCCTAGGATAAGATTAGGATTAAGCTAGCTCGGATACCAAATGATCTCGGAGCTAAACACAAACCACAATACGAAAAACAAATATTTTTATAGCAAAATAAATTGGCGACTATAATTAAATTCACTTGAAAGGAAAATTAGAACAATCACGACACAAACTCACATTAGAGCTTGATCCATAGGTAGTGATGGTTGGTAAATGGAGGCAGGTGGTTGAAATGGGTTGGAGGGTGGTTGGGATAGTAAAATGAGGTGAAATAGCATTGGCCGTGAAGTGAAGGGTTTGGACAGCGAGGGAAGCTAGTGTGGTGACAAGCGAAGCGGCGAGACACACTGAGAATAGCTGAAATAGCCAGGGGACAGCAGGCCTGCTGTTTTCTAGATGTCCGCAATGAACGAGTGAAGAAGGGTTGTACAGGGCAATGACAACAAGTAAGAAGGGCTAGAATAGGAAGACTGCAGTGAAAAATAGCAAACGAGTGTCGTTCGATGTGGCTGCAACAACAAAGGATGACCGGGAGCATTGTGGGAAAGATGTGGAAGGGGATACAGAAGATAATCATCACCTCGGAGACAAGATACAGCAGAAGCACAACTTATCTTTGAATGAAGTCTCAGAAAGAAAAACATGGAACTTAACCACTGCCTAACAAAAAATTGAATAAAGTTAACTCTAAAACATCATAAATACAAATATATAATAATTAGATTGCGATGAGTGGCCCAAGAGGGACAGTTAACTCCACAACAATGAAAAAAATTGAACTGATTCAATCCTGATGCGAAAATAGTGGCTTGCATGGTCGTGAGGCAGTAGCACATCGCGGATGGCTCGGTATTGTAGCAAGGAGCAGAAATGTAGGCTCCAAAGTAGCACTCGAGCCATTCGTTCTCTGTCATCCATAGTAATAATTGGGGATCTTCAAAATTGAAAATCATCAATGAACGCAGATGGTTTGAATCATTCATTGATGATCACAATAGAAATTGTTAGATATTCCTCATGAAAGAGAACTCTGAAACAACACAAATCTTTTAGTCCATCCATAACATGATTTATACTTAGTTCAAATGAAAATTTCAAATTCTCAAAATTGATAATATANCTCATAAAGGAGAACTCTGAAACTACACAAATCTTTTTAGTCCATCCATAACATGATTTATACTTAGTTCAAATGAAAATTTCAAATTCTCAAAATTGATAATATAAATGAATACTTTAACTCCATTCTTGGACCCTTAGCGAAAAGAATGGTATCATGTATGTGAGTTCCTATGGAAGGCAACGGGTAGCAAGATGCGGGCGAGAAGCGAGAAGCGAGAAGCGGGCGGGCGGGCGGCNACAGATACAAGGGGTCAGAGGGCCCAAACATGGCTCCCTACCCAAAAAAAACCACAAATGGTTTCAAAACTAGAAAAAACAAAAAAATACATTAGATACTTAAATAAAAAATCTAACAGCGTCAAAATACATAGTATCAGGTGGCTAGAGAGCAGCTCAATTTGGTCTTGCCTCTGCCTCGAGTTCTAGGAAAGGAGCAAGCTAGTAAGCTGGTAAGATGATTGTCATCGCCAGAAGTAACCAATGTATCATCCAATAAGTTCCCGAGTTAGAGTCTGCCTCCATTCTTCTTTTTCCTCTTGAAATAGACCTGTCATTTCTCTTCCGAAGAATCAGTCTGATGGGGTGGTAGAGTTGAAGCTGAAGGAATATCAACCATAGTACCCACAATAGGTTCTAGCATATGTGAAGTATGAATATGTGTGTATGTGTGTGCGTGTGTGATGGGGTTTGATCAGCTAGGATTTTCTCTGGTCGCGACTCATGGCGATTCGGGCAGCCTTCGATATTTATGCGCCGAAGCGAGAGCGACAGAAGTTCATGAAGTAGATCCCTAGCACACCAACGAAGAAGAAGAGGGAGATCGACCCATACGGGTAGCCTTCGATATCTCTTCACCGGTACGAGAACGAAAACAATGCATGAGTCGATCCCAAACATACCAACGAAGAAGAAGAGGGAGATCGACCGATACACGATGCATCTCGCTTGCTAACTACGCAAAGACGTCGACATCATCACCTTCGACTAGGTTAAAGCCTTAGCGTCACAACTCTGCTTGACAACGCCTCCTCCCGCAGCATCCTTCTCTCCTTGCACACGTTGTTCTACAGTCCTTTTGCCTGTATAGTTGCTGCTTTCCCCTCCTCCCTCCTCCCTCGAATGAGTAGCTTGGCAAGACTTCCTTTGTTGATGTGGTTGGAAAGGGCTTGGATTTTGTGTCGTCTATACATCCCCTGTTGTTTCCTCAGCTTTACCACAATTATTTTGAAGGGACAGGTGACTACTCATTTATTAAGAAGGCTAGTAGGAGTGGGAAACCAACTCTCATATTCTCAGACATTGTAATATCTAATCTAGCTGAAAAATGCAAATTCACACTCATTGAGAAATTTCAACCAGGGCATTCTAAAATGGAGATTATTAGAAAAATTTTTGCAAAACAGTGGGGCAATGGTAACCTTAGTAGGTGGGTCTTTTTGATGTGAGATAAGTGATGATACAATTGACAAAGGAAGAATACTATGTCGTGATCTTCTCAATGAAATACATCACAATTTATGGAAATTATATGAAGTTGCTCAAGTGGTCTCCTGATTTTGATCCAAGTCAAGAACCACCTATAGTACCAATTTGGTTTAGGCTACCTGGTCTTAAGCTCCACTTTTTCAACCATCAAATTCTTTATTGCATTGGTGCTACACTTGGGAGGCCTGTGAAATTAGACATGCCTACTTTCAATCTCACAAGACTTGTTATCGCGATCCTTGTAAAGAGATATTACATTACCTGAAGTTGAAGAAATTTAGCTTGGAACTCCAAATAATGAGTATTGGCAATAAATTGTCATGGAACATAGAACATATTATTGCAAACATTGTAAGATTTTTGGGCACACACTAAACAAATGTTTCAGGTGTCACCCCAATTTGAGACCCCTAACCGTCTAGTGCACTGTGATTTAGCCACAGATGTGGCTAACTAAACTACTCAAGAACCATCTATTCCAACTGATGTTATGGTGAAAGATGCGACTAAGGAGGATACTGCTACTACCCCAATTGAACCTGATGGGAACCCTTCTCTAATCAAACTTACTAAGATTCTTGATCCTTCATTGGATATCACTACTGTCAATAATTTGGTTGTAGCAAATGCTATTCCAATATGTATGGAATCACTATTTGTAGAAGAAGAGAGTACTCAAGTATTGGAGGCGTGCCAAGATCAAAGTGTGCAGCAAGCTGAAACTGCTCAGCAATTTATGTATCAACATATCCACTAGGGTGAGTTCTCCATCAATGATCAACTTATTGATCAGATGGGATGTGCGTTGGAAGATGAATGGAAGGATTATAAAGCCAGGAAGACGAAAAAAGGAATGCTAAAACACAAAAATTTACAGAATGACAGTTTAAAAGTTTCGGGCGGAAGCCCATAAAACGGTTTATTGCTAGACCCCCTCTCAGAACCAGGGGGAGAGGAAAACTTAACCACCATGATTAACCTTCTCTTCTCAAACGGATGCACTGATATATATATATATATATATATATATATATATACACACCTGCATTTTTTTATTTTTTTTGAGATTATTTTTGGGGTAGTGCAATCTCATCGATGATTTTTTTCTTTTTTTTAGGTTTTCTTAAAATCACTTGCCCACTTATACGTGTTTGCATTTCAACGAAAAGTATCTTTTTCGGTGAAATATATATATAGGCATATGTTCTTCTCTGTTTGAGATTTAGTTTTTGGCTGAGCTCTCCGATTGGACAGTCATCGACGTCATCTTCCCTTCTAGAGTTGTATCTATTAGTGAGATGGTGATCCGATTGTAACTCATCCAAGGTGGTGATCTTCAGCAAGGGTTTGAGGGTGCTCCGGATGTAACTCGCTCCCGCGAAGAATCTTATCCTTCAGTATTCTCCTCACCTGCTTGTTGCTATCTTCCCAGAGTTTCCACCGCTTCCTATTTCACTCTGCACTCCGACCAGCTGCCAACAACCTCTCTAACATGGACCTGTTGACGATAGCGCTCCACGGCTCCGACCTACAGCCGACAACCTATCTAGTGCTCTGACCTACGATAGCCTCTTTAGCGCTCTGACCTGATGTCGACAACCTCTCCAGCGCTTCAACCTGTTGACGCCAGCCTCTCCTGCTCTCTGAACTGCTACCGGCAGCCTTTCTAGCACTTCACCTTCCAACAGCAACCCCTCCAGCACCCTACCTAGCTGTCGCAACTCCCTCCACAGCCCCGAGCCGCCACACTAATGTGTCATTTTATGTCATCTATCATCTAATTCTAGTTTTGTGATGAGTGGTCGTTGTATTCATATTTGAATTCAACAATAATGACTATATTTCTTGTGTTTTGGGTTAACTCTGGTATTAGTGACATAAGATAGAACCAATAAAGCAAGCAAAAGGACTAACTCATATAGTAATAAACTCATATCTTACAGACTTTTGGGTGAATCAAAACAAAAAAGCGAAAAATATATCATTCTAAAAATTTAGGTTTCTTTCCAACTAACTTTAGGGTAACTCCAATTGGTCTCATAAAGCATATCCTTTCCATAAATTAGCAAGTGCATTACAATTAGGCCATTACCATAGAAACTTAATTTTTAATTCTACCAACAACTATAATTCAAAACCACTATATTATCTTTTGAGATTGAAATTATTTCTTCTGTCACAAAATCTCCTTTTCAATTTTGTAGAAGAGTTATGTGTGGCTAATTCTAGATTCCATTGATTTTATCAACCAAACCATCACCATGGAAATTTCCACCTAACAAGTTACATAAACAATATTGTCTTCATTTGAATATATTTTTGCCTTAGTTGTACATAATTCATCCTAAGCTTCGAAACAACAACATAACAAATTGATACCATCCTTTGAAACTGCTGCCAGAAAGTTTAAGCCGACTAATTTGAATAAATTGATGATCACTAATTAAAGGAAAGAAAGCTCGTCGAATAGTAGCATGGAGAAAGGTGGGGCAAAATATAAGAGACTTGTGAATATTCATTTTTTGTTACACTATTCATGGTAGTTTTGGATACTAGGAAAATATGGGATCAAAGAAAAGCTATAAAACCATGAAAACTAGAAGAAGAAAAAAGTTTTCTTTGAATTACTTTATTTATATGCCTCAAAACGATTTTATGAAAAAAACAATAACACAATGATGTCTTAAACCTAACAATCAATTCAAACAAAAATATGCAAACTAAATAAAGAAGATCCTAATGTAATTCCGGAAAAACATAAATTTTAATCCCACATGTTCACATGTGATTTAATCCCCACTTTATTTCACCCTACGGAACAATGTAGTATTCTATAAATTTCAATAGAATTTCATCATATCGAATTCAATTACATATTAATGAATAGATAAAAGGAATAAAATAAGATTCCATTAAACAATTCCAATGTAGCTTCGCTAATCTGATGCAAAAGAAACGAATAGATGTGTTGGACCTGGCAGATGAATTATAACACAGTAATTAACCATGTTAATTAATAATTACTTATCTAATAAAGGAAAAACAACATAAGAAAAAATTTCTACATCACCTGAACATCATCACACGGAAGAATTTTTTTTCTTGCATTAAGACATCTACAAAATACAAACATGTCTTTAAATTATAAGAAAACGAGGCACAAGTAAATATTGACAACTATACAGTCAATAAAATACTCACCTCTCTAAAAGTTCCTGTGATTCCTCTAAGCGTTCAAGAAAATGGAGAGTCTTAGCCAGGTCTTCTGCTGCTATTATGGTCTCCAATAAACTCCATCCCTGTAAGTCATTCATTCGCGATAGATGAAGTCCCAAATGCTTAAAATTTTTAACCAAATATCAGTTAAGATGATTGAATAACCTCATTGTGAGCTTGTCAAATGCTAAGAAAAAAATATAAAATAAGATAAAATAACCAAACAAATGTTTTAAACAACCACAAGTAGAAAATGCATTTAGCTAAAGCGTACATGGGGTCAAAGATCACGAGCATGAACCTCCATGAAAGAGCTAAAAAGTGCTTATTATGCAAAATTGTGACATAAATTGTGGATCTTTAGGACTATGAGGTTTGTTGATTAAATGCAATAACAGCGCGAATAACCTCATATTTAATTAGAGTTTGCTTTACTTTTATAAATGGAATAGGTAGTAAGAACTTTTTGATATGATTGATAAAATTTTAATTACTTATTAAGGGTATGAATTGTTTTTTCCCAATGATCCAAGTCGTGCATAAAGAGCTTTTTCTCTTAAGATGATGTGTTCTTTCTTCAATAATTTTTAAACATCATTCCTCTTCTTATAAACTCCATAAAGACATAAAATGTCTAGCATATTCCTTATCAAAGAAGAATTTTATAAAATAGTTAGGAAATCTAAATTATCATTCCTCTTCATATAAACCCCGCAAGACATAAAAACCCTAGCATCATTCCTCTTCTAGACCAATACTTATTAAAATTTGTGAAAAAAAGGATATAGAGCTTATTTCTAGTAATAGTAAATGCAACATAGCAATAGTTATAGTATTAACATGTTAACAAAATCTAAATTATCACATGTAATTTATTTGTAGTAGTGATCCGTCGTATTGATTACTATATTGAAGAGAATATTCTTTGTTGTGCTCTCCCTTAATATTTTCTTCTCTTACCTATTATATATAAACCCATATATAAACCCCAAATAATGCACTCTTCTTTAGCTTGTTGGCAACTAGTTTCACCATTTCATCTGGTGTGACATACTGGTACTCAAATAAAGTTACCACAATCTGAAGTCACTCGATGAACTCGTGTGAATCCAAATGACCATCAATATGTGGCAAATCCACCATTACCTCAATAACTTGACTTCTCAGATATTTCAAGACAACTATTCAGGATAGAGTACTCTTCATCTCCTAAATCTCTAACATCTACTTTACCTTTGTATTCTCTGACAGGCTCTTCATTTCTATAATCGAAGGGGGTTCGGGAGACCCCTTTGAATAGTCTAATTTTCTCAGTTTTATCAAGCCATTGTAGCACTCAGCAGAGTTTTTATTGTATCTCTTTCATGGTAAACTTCTAATTGGTGTGTAACACTTTTCTTGGTGGTGGTGTAGTTAGGTTTTGGGGTCAGGGTATGCGGAAAAGGGTGTATAGGTATTGTTGGAGTAGAAAAGGAGGAAAATTTCTTTTGGGATGAGGTGGAGATAGGATTGAGTATCGCGGTTGCTAAAAACCCTAGTATAGGACTATAGTTACGTTAGCATTGATATCAAATGATACCAGATTTAACACAAACCACGAGAGAAAAAAGAAATATTATTACTAAAAGTAAATAAGCGATCACAACCAACTCAGTTGAAAGGGAAAATACAACAGGACTCCCGAAAACTTAAAAGAGCAATAGACACGATACAACACTCGACTATGGGGCAAATCCAAGAGTGAGGGTGGTTGTATATAAGGGTTTGGAAGTTGAGTTGGCAAACAGAAACAGTGGTTGGTGTTTCCCCTATTTCAAACAACAAGCAAACTGCAGGGAATGTTGTGGGAGGCCTACCTGAGGTGATGGCAACAACATGAGGGGCTGGGATGCAGTGAAACAGCTGGAAAAGGCACTTCTGGGTTGTGCCAGCAAGGGAGGAGGACAGTGGCAGCAAAGGAGAGGAGTTGCAGCAATGGCAGCATATTGGAATGAGGGAAACATGTGGTTGGACGGCTAGAAAGGCAGAAAACAGCCGAGAAAGACTATTTCTGAACGACAACGACGAGTGAGAAACGGCAGCAGCGGCTGCGAAGCCGGAGGATTGCATGACAGCCAAAGGAGAGCTGTCCCAAGGCTGCGATAACGAGGATGACTGCTGGACAGCAAGGAACTGCAGGAAGAACAGAAACGGCGGTCGTTCGATGGCGGCTACAGTAATGGAGGACGGCTAGACACCCAAACCCTCGGATACAACCCTCGAAAAGAGAAAAACAGATGTCGACGGCTGTTCTAAACCAACACACAAAAAACTAACCCTAAAATATTTGGAATACAAATACATAATAATAAGATAACAAGGAGTGTCCCAAGAAGACTGGATGACTCCTCAACTGTGACAAAAGCATGAAAATGACAACCACATGGTCATAGAAGGTCTTCTACAACTAGTTCCTATACGCAAGGTTGCGGAAGGCATCCTTGTATGTGGCGCTCCCGCGTCAGCCCCGCCTCCCATAACCTTTTTCTAACTTTTAAACCCATACCAACCCTCAACAACTTCATCACACAGCAAGCGCTCATCATTTTTTGTTAAATCTACAAACAGCCTTAAATTAACGATAAAATATGAAAAATACAGGAAAGGCCAGCACAGGAGAATTATTTATAAACTTATCTATCTCACTGATATTATACCTAATTTTAACTTTCTTACAAGTTTCATTAGCCACGTCATTAATAATCCTACTAAAAACACATGGATCAAATGTAGATCTTAAGATACTAAAAAAGGTCCCCTAGAAAAGTATTACTTTCAAACAAATACCAAAAATATTTAAGCTTTCACTAAAGTTGATTGGCAGGTTCTCTATTTGACCATATATCTACCTCAAGTTGTTCTACACAATCATATTAGATAATCTTACGGCCTAGAAACGTAGAAAGCAGCCAAATATACCAAGGAGCAATGCTGAAACAGAAATTAGAGCAATGGGTTATGAAACTTATAAAGGAATTTTGTTAAAACGACTCCTCAATAAATTGTCTACTCAGAAGAAGAGCCAATAGGTTAATTCGTGATTATTAAGTTGTGCAATAATTATTGCTGAAATCCTAGTCATCATTATAAAGCTAAATATATAGATGTTGGTCATTACTTCAGAAAAAGGTAACATTGGGATTATTACACTTCTATATGCACTCTCGCACCAACAAATCGTTGACATCCATGCCANAGAGCTGAATATATAGATGTTGGTCATTACTTCAGAAAAAAGGTAACATTGGGATTATTACACTTCTATATGCACTCTGGCACCAACAAATCGTTGACGTCCGTGCCAAAGATAACTAAAGAAGTAATTTAACAACATAATTACCAAGTTGGAAATAAAAAATATTTGATATTTAACTAGACGAACAGAGCCAAAAAAAAAAAAAAAAAGGGATTCTATCAACTTGGTTCAAANGAACAGAGCCAAAAAAAAAAAAAGAGATTCTATCAACTTGGTTCAAACCAACTCATCAGCTTCTTTGGAAAATTGTAAATTTCATGATGATCCAACCAGCATAAAGGCAATTTTTAGAACATTGCGTGTTCTGCATTAATTAATGGATTTCTAGACTTACAATTAGGTGGTCTGTAGTATTATGTAACTTTTAGCATTAGAATTGGACGACACAAGTTAATCCAAATTTAGTCCTATACTTGCATTGTTCCTATTCGTACTTGTTACACAATAATTAAGAGTTCAAATTCTAAAGTTATGTATTAATGTATTTCCTTGACTAGTAATTTTCAAGATCATATTTAGGTAAACAATGATTTCAACAGAGAAATAAGATAATAAATTAGTTTCTCCGACATCATTGTGTTTTGATTTTCTCCGATGTAAAATTCAATGTAAGATCATATGATATTTGTGGAAAGTTATGGACGTGGGCCTGGAAGCAGTTGATTTTGGAGAATCTAATTAAAGATAATTGTGGAAATCCTTTGATTAATTTATTCTCTTTTCATTTATGTTTGTTTAATTCCAGAATAATTTTCTTTCAATATGTAGAATAGATATATTTGGTAAGTATGTAAATTATGAAGAGGGTTTCGCTATATTGTATCCTAAATGCGAATATTTCAAAGTAGGCAAATTTTCCTCCAAGAGTTGGTTCTTCTATGTGGCATCAAAGCCCTAAAATAAACCCTAGCTTCCTCCTGTCGCTAAATCTCTTCTTGCCATCAAAAATCTCATCTGCATCACCGAAAATCTGCTATACTGGCCCTCACCTGCTCTTCCCTGCAACAGGAACTCTTCTCTGCAGGCATCCGGATCTCTTGCTCAGCCACCAGAATTCCAGCAGACACCCGAAAGGCCCTCCTCTGCCTTTCCCTGCAGCAGTAATTCTCTCTGCAGGCTGGAATCTCCCTGCTACAAGCCCTTCTTTGCTGGATTTGCTCTTTACTGCAGGCTCTCCTCCATGGAAAATTTTTTTCCCTAGGTCTAAGCAGCAGCAAGCAACCGATCTTGCGAGCCCTCCTCTGTCGGAAACCTCTTATATCCAGCAGCAACAGCAGATCTTGCATGTCCACCTCCACCAGAAAGCTCCTATATCTCAGCAGCTAGCAGCAAGCAGCAGCAGCAGCAGCACCAGAAAGCAGCTGATCCTCTAAGTACCAGTTCCTCTGTCGGAGCTTCTCCCTGCAGGCGTGAGCACCGGAGTTCACTCTGCAGGCTGCAAACTCACTGCAGGCTCTTCAAATTTCTGTTTTTTCTCCCGTTGTTCCCTATCTACAGGGCCAGTGGATTCCATCTTGCAGCCGCCAACCAGTCCAGCTCTTGCTGCCTCTCTGCCGAATTTATCCCTGCAAGGGTCCAACCGTAGGCTCCTGTTTCCCTGCAGGCCTCTCTGCAGCCTTCCTATCTCCGTTGTTTTCCAGCCACAGCCTTCCAACCTTCCAGCTGGAAGTAGCACCCAGCCAGCCAGCCTTCCCGTCTTCCCACCAACGACCCAGCTACTCCTTCCCGACCAAGAAGAGCTGCCGTAGATAGCAATTAGCCGGCAGCCTCAGATAGCTTCTTCCGAGCAAAAAGACCTCTCTGACTTCCCAAGCATTCCTCTATTTCTGCTGCAAAAAGCACATAGGGATTCTTCCATCCTTAAACGCGCATAGTTATGAACAAGTAAAAAATGAAGACGTCCAGTTCAATTCAAAGATTTAGTTCTAATTCAGAGACTACGAATCCTATCCCAAAAAGTACCTAAACTCTCTCACCTTCTTACTAGCACAACTCAGTAGCCCTAGCTTGATGATACATCAAGGTATCATTATCATATCCTTTTGTCATGCTAAAAATGGAACATTTCGACCTTGGATAATAGATTTAGGTGTCTCTGATAAGATGATTGGGTATATTCATACTTTCATTAACTACCAAGAGATCACCAACCTCAAATTTGTTAGACTTGTTGATGGATCTCACATCCCGATTGTTAGGAAAGAAGATACGAAAGTCTCCAAATACATATAGCTTTCATTAGTAATATAGGTTCCCCAAAAAATTTGCAACTTACACATGACCAGAACTGTGTTACTAAATTTCATTCTAACTCTTGTAAATTTCATGTGATAAATTCGAGAAGGATGATTGACAGAGAATTTCATCAAAGTCTATACCTGCTCAGGGAGAACTATCTCTTAACACAGGGAGAACTATCTCTTAACACACAAGTGTTTTCTCCACTATCTTTTTCTCATGATCTCGAGTCTATTGAAAGTCAAGTTTAATTATAACATGGTCATCTAGGTCATCCCAATTTCCATTACATTGCGAAGTTGTAACCGCATATCTGTATTAATAAAAGTTACAGTTCTATCAATGTGAAACTCGTCGATTGGCTAAACATACTCGTCATGTAGATACTCCATCTCAGTACAAACCCTCACATACTTTGATGCATGAGTTAACCCAAACAATAATATGAAAGCCAAGATTATTGTTGAATTCAAATAGAAGAAAACAACCAACTCACGAAAAACTAAAATTGCAACAATTTACAACACACCAAGCAAGGGCTAAATCCAAGGGGGTGTTGGTGGTGTTGATCGGTGAGGATTTAGGCCTCCTAAGAGGTAGCAAAGAGTGGGATGGTGGGACGACAGCAAATGGTTAATGTGGTAGGTTGTGGCGGTGATGTAGTATTGCTGGACAGCAGTAGAGCGGTAAGCCGGCGGAGTTGCGGGGCTACTGCAGTGATGCAGGACGACTGAAAAGGCTGGAGGAAGGAGCTTGGATGGCTAAACAGCAGTAGGCAGCACATCAAGAACACTTTCGGGACTGCGACCACGAGTTAGCAGGCTGAGAGGAGGTAAAGGCGGACAATGTGATGGTTGCGACAGAGATGGCAAGAAAAAGGAGGGCTGGAATAGCATAAAGGCGCTAAGTGGCCTGTCCTCGGGATGAAAACAGCGAGGAGAAGAGTTGGAGATAAAGGACAACAGATTGGGAGAGGAGAAGTGATAGGAAACTGCAAGAAAACAGTAAAGTGATCATTTTCCAGTGGCTGCAGCAAATATGGCAGTGGGAGTTATGACAGGAGTGGGAAGGCCGAGATTAATTATCGCCTCAGACGATATACAACAAGAGAAGCACACAAATATACAATATACAGTAATAGAATAGTGAGAAGGGGCCAGAAAAGCCAGCAAAGTCCACAATGACAAAACAAAACTGGACCGGTTCAATCTAGGCGTGAAAATTGTGATTGCATGGACGCGGGAATGTAGCAAATAACAGAAGAGCACGGTTTTGTAGCAGGGTGCAGAAACGCAGGCTCTCATGTAACTGCTATGTAAGTCTCTAGGGGGAAGCTTCGATCTCATCTATCAAAAATTTTGACTCATCATAGTAGTCTGATCAGCCCTGTTAAATAAAGAAGCATGTTGCAAGCTCTCGATAATTCAGTCATGTAGGCGGTATAATTCCAAAGCACGTCCTGATAGAATAAGTATCTGTCATCTTTGGGCATTGGCATAATCTGAGATGGAGCTGCAAAACAATGTATGTTCTCACAAGCCAAATCCCGAACAAGTAAATATATAATATGCTTCTCTCACTCGTACTCAATTGAGTGTGTTTAATAAATAAGGATGTTTGGAACGACATCTCTAGAAGTTTAAGCCACACTGACGTGTAACCACTCAGAAGAGATATCTTCTTGAGAAGGACCTGAATCCCACAGTAGAATTTTTTTCCCACAAAAACCCTGCGGTGATACCCAACACTGCGGTTCAACCATCCTATCTGATCCTCTGTCTGGGAGTACATTGCTAACCAATTTTAATACCCAAATGAATCCCCATTCTCTTCCTAAATTAACTCAAAATATTTAATATCTGTCAAGTTGGACCTCCTCAGGAAGGGCAAATCAAAAAGTAGGCTATATATCTAAAACTTCTAAGATCTTTTTATCTGAAATTGCCCTGTGTCAAATATTAGCACCTCAAACTCATGGCACTTTTTGACATCCAATGTCAATCGCGTAAATGCTCATTCAAACGTTTGCAAATATGTAGTTCGAGGCACCGCGACCTCATAATCTGCATGACCGTCCATTACATCAGACTCACTACTTTTTAGAACTATTACTGTCAACTTAGCAGAAATCTCTATCCTGAGTTCAACTGGAATCGATGGTGTCTCCTCCTCGTTGGTTGACAACTAGTACTCCGTGTCCTCACGTTCTTTCGTGTCTAATGTGTCATTATCCATTTATTCAACTACTCTCTGATCAGTGAAGCCGATTGTTCCCATCATTGTGTAAATGACTCAATATGCCGAATTTAGTGCCACTTGAAACACTTTCTGGCATGAATAGATTTGGGAATGTTGTTGGCTCCACTAGAAACTAGTGGCTTCTCAGGAGCGGACAACTTCAATTTTCCATTGGGTGTATTCTAATTATAAGATCCTAAGGTGAACCTTTCCAGCAAGATGTGGTGCTCGCTTGATAACGAAGTCTCTCCACTTTTTAAGTTGGGGTTTGAACATCTAATTTGTAGTATATGAAAGGTATTGGTACTGCAACTCACGTTTTATCTTAGGCATAGATACTTCAAATTTTCAATCAAAATGATGCACGTTTCTTTAACTTATTAGCGGCTAGTTTCACAATTACGTCCAAAGGGCATCTTGACACTTAAAATACATTCCAAGGCCGTGGCTACATAATTAACTTGTCCGGATTATGTGGTCGTCAAAATATGGCAAATCCACCTTTACTTTCAAATTCTAGCATATTAGATATTTCAAGTCGCATCTTCAAGATAGAGATTCATCTATTGAATCCGCATGGTGGACGAGATTCACTCTATTCCTTCAATCTAGCAAATCACTGTTGTAGCCAGGAGTGACCCATCTGGATTGCCTTCTCTCAAAGGTAGCAAACCTTTATTATAATTGGTGGGTTCCCCACTAAATATCCTCCCTACAAATCCCCTGGACACCTCTTATGGAATTTCTCCTAAAAGGCATCGCGATTATCATCTTGGTGGCATGGTTAGATTTTGGGTAATAGTAGGTGGAAGGATATGTGTAAGGGTGATGCGGGATGAGGGAAAAGTTGAGAATTTGTGGATGCTAGAAATTCTAGGATAAGATTAGGATTAAGCTAGCTCCGATACCAAATAATCCCGGAGCCAAACACAAACCACAATACGAAAAACAAATATTTTTATGGAAAAACAAATCGGTGATTATAATCAAATTCACTTGAAAGGGAAATTACAACAATCACGACACAAACACACATTAGGGCTTAATCCATAGGTAGTGATGGTCGAGAAATGGAGTCAGGTGGTTGAAATGGGTTGGATGGTGGTTGGGATAGTACAATGAGGTGTTGAAATAGCATTGTCCGTGAAGCGAAGGGTTTGGACAGTGAGGGAAGCTAGTGTGGTGACAAGCGAAGCGGCGAGACACATTGAGAATAGCTGGAATAGCCAGGAGAAAACAAGCCTGCTGTTTTCTAGATGTCAGCAGTGAAGGAGTGAAGGGTTGTACAGGGCAATGACAGCGAGTAAGAAGGGCTAGAATAGGAAGACTGCAGTGAAAAATAGCAAACGAGTGTCGTTCGATGCGGTTGCGGCAACGAAGGATGAGCAGGAGCATTGTGGGAAAGATGTGGAAGGGGATACAGAAGATAATCATCACCTCAGAGACAAAATACAACCGAAGCACAACTATCATTGAATGAAGCCTCAGAAGGAAAAACATGGAACTTAACCGCTGCCTAACAAAAAATTGAATAAAGTTAACTCTAAAACATCATAAATACAAATATATAATAATTAGATTGTGATGAGTGGCCCAAGAGGGACAGTTAACTCCACAACAATGAAAAAACTTGAACTGATTCAATCCTGATGTGAAAATAGTGGCTTGCATGGTCATGAGGCAGTAGCACATCGCGGATGGCTCGGTACTATAGCAGGGAGCAGAAATGTAGGCTCCCAAGTAGCACTCGAGCCATTCGTTCTCTGTCGTCCATAGTAATAATTGGGGATCTTCAAAATTGAAAATCATCAATGAACGCAGATGGTTTGAATCCTTCATTGATGATCACACTAGAAATAGTTGGATATTCTTCATGAAGGAGAACTCTGAAACTACACAAATCTTTTAGTCTATCCATAACATGATTTATACTTAGTTTAAATGAAAATTTCAAATTCTCAAAATTGATAATATAAAAGAATGCTTTAACTCCATTCTTGGACCCTTAGCGAAAAAAATGGTATCATGTATGTGACTTCCTATGGAAGACAGCGGGTAGCGAGATGCGGGCTGGCGGGAGGTGGGAGGCGGCGAGCAACGAGCGAGCGGGCAATAATCGGTGGCAAGCAAATGTGGCGGGCGACAGCGGGCCACGAAAAGCAAGTGGCAGGGAACTATGACGAGCAAAGCATGGCGAGCAAAAAGCGGCAGCAGAAACAGCGACAAGCGGCAAGTGGCAAGCGATGGCGGGCAACGAACGACAAGCTGCAAGTAACCACCAGTGGCAGGACTCAAACTACAACGGGCGGCGAACAACGAGATGTGGCAACGGTGACCTAAATTGGCAACGATGATGGCGAAGGTATACACTTTTGCATGAAGTCGTATTTCTTAAATTTAGCTAAATCGGTCAAATTCCAAATTCAGTTGAAATAAACTAAGAGCTGAATTCCAAATATAATGTTTACATTGCATTGCAATTACTTCCTTACCAAATGTTAAATTTCCAAAATTCCTACATTAGGAATGCAATACACCAATAACATTGCCAAACTAGATAATATGAACCTGACAAGTGATGATGAAAAAGAAATTGAGATAATGAAGAAGACTTTTTCCATGGAAATTCAAATCAAGAATCTTAGTGGTATATGATACTTTATGGACATTGGAGTGTCCGGATCAAAGACGAGAATTGTGATATGCCAAAGAAATTAAATCTTAGACCTACTAAAAGAGATAGGGAGGTTTGGGTGTAAACCTGTTCAGATCAATAAAAGGTTACATCCAAAGAGAGAAAAGAAACAAGAAAGAAAATTGATATCAGAGATTAGTAGAAAAGCTTATCAACTTATCAAATACCAGATTTGATATCATTTATTTTGTCCGCATTATGAGTAAACATATAAGTAGTTCAAATGAAAAAAATTTATAGATGATTTCCAGGATATTGAGATTTCTTAAAAGGACTCATGGAAGAAGACTATTGTTTAAGAAATCAACCAACAAGAAGGAAAAGGTTTACACTGATGTTAGTAGAGCCAGAGAACTCACCGATAGAAGATTCACATATGGGAATTGTTCCTATGTATGAGTAAATCTTATCATATGAAGGAGCAGGAAGCAAGCAATGTTATCTAGAAATAGTGCAAAATCAGAGTATTAAGCACTTTAGGAATATGTGAAGGAATGTGGATTAGGGTTAGTAAATAAGTTCGGTTACTCCACGATCAATCCCATAAAAATATTATGTGATAGCCAAGCCGCCATTAACATTGCAAAGAATCTAGTGCATTATGACAGGACCAAATACATTGAGATTATTATACATTTTATCTTTGAAAAGGTCAACAGTGGCATTATTCACTTGATCTACATTCTAGCTCATCTCCAAGTCATTGATGCCTTCACTAAAACTCTACCCCCAGGCAACCTCACTAAGTAAAATACACAACATATATGACAAAGATTGTGGGGGAGTGTGGAAAGTTATGAAGGTGGACCAGCACAGGTCTTGAGAATCGAATTGGAGTCAATTGCGGTTGATTAGTTTATTCTCTTTTTCTTTATATTTCTTTATTTTAATTTCAGAATTATTTCCTTTACATATTTAGATTAGATATATTTGACAAGTATGTAAATTAGGAAGGGGGGATTCCCTATATATGTACCCTACATGTGACTATAGTTAGTTTTTGTAAAATATTGTAAAATGAAATAAAACTTATCAAACTACATTTTTATATCCGCTTTCATCCACAGAAAAAAATTTCTCGCAGTCAATCCTTCAATATACGTTTATTTAAGTCACCCTCAAAAGTTAACCCATCTTCCTAGTATATAAGTTATACTAGTTCATCACGAAATTAGTATGTCACGCTCTCATATAATTTAACCAAAAGAGTATAAACTAACTACATTTATAATGCCCTCACCAATAAATTAACTTACAAGAGGACCTTTTTGTCATCAACCTTATTATCACATCACTGTTATACATCAACTCTCCACTGATTCCTATTTCAACCAATCTGTAATATTAACCTTTCACCATATAATAAAATGTGCCATTTCCCAATATCACTAGTTTTCTACTTAATTTTAGTTTCTTCTAAACATGTGATATCTGATCATTGTATCAATTAATTCTCTTATCTTTCCACTCCAAATCCCAAAATATTAACGTAGTCAATCAAAATTTAATTTTAGAACAACTCAGTTCTTGCCCGCATTTCACCACAAAACGATCAAAGTTATGGTTTATCACCAGTGGGAACAATGTACTTAATTACACTGACAAAGTCAATCAGACCTGATGCCTCTACAAAATAGAACATTTGATAAAAATATAACAAAATGATTACCTTTGAAATTTCATAGATGTGCAATATTTTCCTCTGAAGATTTTCAGCTTCAATGAGCCTTTTAGATTTTAATAACATCTGCAATAAAGAAAAATATCGTTGGATCAATCTTTGATCAATTAAAAATATTGGTATAAAAACCAAAGTTCCCACAGTCAGGAAATAGTTAAGAGTATAGCTGATGGGTGATTTAACAGTGATAATATCAGTTACACTTGGTTTCAACTAAACTTTATGTTAGCCTGTTAAGCTACAATCCTCTGATATGTGGTGTAACTCGAATGCAATCAATCACCTAAAGATTGCCAATAAACCAAAATAAAATACGCACAAAAGCCAAAATAAAATATTATATCTTAATAAATAAAAGTAATACTCAAATACATGGGATACTGTGATTGCTATGAAAAATAGCACATTTGAATATCATAGTTCTTATAATGATTGGACAATAAAAATTTTATATGAACTTCTTCAATAAGATTGCCGCACATATTATTATGCCATTTCATTATTTGAGCAATTTTACTTTGTAATAATTATATGTGATGCAACATACTAGTCTATGATTTAACTTAAATCCTAATGTCTAATTCATGATTAGCCTATCATATTATTTTCAAGTGTTTGAATTTTGTATTAGAATTATTTCTCTTGCCAAAAATTATAGCTCACCAGATTATTATTTTGATTTTTATTACAAATAAAGTGGAGAACTAAGTTCACGATGAGAATTTTGCAGTAACAATTACTATTTTCTGTCTTGATGCTTAATTTTTTTGAAAAATATGAAGAATGAAAAGACAATGTATATAATAAGAATTCATTGTAAACTTTGCTGTTAACTAGAAGTTTTCAAGTTTTTTTTTTTTTCTTTTTAAATTAGAAGCTTCATAACCGAACAAAGAAAATTGACTTGTCCTATTTTATTGAACCTAAGTATAGCCTTGTACATATGTATAATTTTTGTATTTCAAGTGATTAAGTTTCTGGCCCATTTTATTCTGGTGGATAGATTTCTAGAATAGGTATTGGAAGTGAGACAATCAACAGCATTAAAACCTCCTCATATCAATCAAAGGCATCAGACAGTGTTTGAGAAGCGGATTTAGTAGGGAAGTGGTTTTGGAAAAGCTGGTAATGAACTATGAGAGTTTGATGACATTTGGACGATTATAGACATTGATCAGCGGCTGCCCCGGCTGAAAACAGCCGAGAAAACTCAGATTTGGAGAGGTTAGGGCAGAAAAGAGTATCACCGCCTATTCTTGCACAAGCTACAAACACACCATTTGCAAAAATAAAAGGATACAACACTCCATTAAGGCAACATCAACATCTCCGAAATACTCAACTCAAATCAAAAGTCTCCCAAAAAACAAAATAACGTATTTATAGTCTCTCAAGCAAAACCCTACTTAGAACTAAGAAAATTAGGAAATAAAAAAAGAAAAAATGGGGAATAAGAAATAAATCAAAAACAAAGAAAATATGGGTTCAAAAAGAGATCGGGCAACTACTTTGGGACCCCCGCGACAAAGCATTCCGCAGCTCTCGTGATCTGTGGTTGTGAAATAGACGCTCAGCATCATTCTCACCTAATATGGACAACCTCCTACACTGCCTCTTTGCCACATATCCGTTGTTCCAACCTCTAAGAAGCCTAATTCCACCTTGTCGCCGCCAAGGACAACAAGAACTTGTTGTTCCATTGTCATATATCCGCTCACTTGCCCCGTGTTCTCCCCTTACCTCCACCTTCCAAACCCTCGTTGATCACCGTCGACACCCCGAGATCCCACTCTAGTTTGAGTGTTTGTGTCATGTGTTTTGCCATTTTAAATTTCTGAATGCCGTTCTCTTTCAAGCGTATTGATTGTAATTATCTATTACCAAATCGAAAAAGGAAGTTATCCAAACGCTTCTCAAGTAGTTGTAGTCAAAACTGGCCTGCTAACCCTTTTTTTCTAGCAATATGCACATATTGATGTAATTGTCGCTCTGTCAGACCATAATGAAAACTCAATTTAAGTTTCTATTACAAACGAAGACGATATTGTGATCTTTTTTCTAAAGAGCAATTTGGTTTGAAGATCACTTCTGGATATTTGCTTTCAGTAATAATATTTGTTTTTCATATTGTGATTTACTCCGGTATTACAAACTATCATCAGCACAACAAAAAGCAAAGACCAACGGACAAAAATTACTATTAAAAAAGTTTTAGAATCACTTAATTACACAAGCGTGCATTACCATAAGAAATTCTTAACTATTCAAGAAACAATAGTTAATATAGGATTGAGAAAATAACTATAAGAGAATATCTATTGAAACAAATAGAGAAGAGGACCGACATACTTGGACAAGAGACCTCATTCTCTTCATGCAAGTTATGGTTTCGCCCAGACCATTTTCCTGAAAGGAAAATCATTGCAACTTCAAGTACCCTTGATCTATGGGTTGTACTGATAAAAGTTGATGCATGTGAAAAAACATGAAACGTTCTCAAGAACCTCTAAAATCTTAATAGACTCCCGCAAAAGTTCCTCAGAATCCTTCTCCTTGCCCTGCAAAGAAAGCACCTGAAACAAAAACAAATATATATAATTTGAGACATTGTCATCATTATTATCCAATGGGCAAG
Source organism: Phalaenopsis hybrid cultivar (assembly GCA_002079205.1). Lineage (NCBI taxonomy): Eukaryota > Viridiplantae > Streptophyta > Magnoliopsida > Asparagales > Orchidaceae > Phalaenopsis > Phalaenopsis hybrid cultivar. The sequence continues at coordinate 88,529 of JXCR01145973.1, forward strand.
CCCACTGGACATCTAGCATCAAATCAATGAAAGTGTGTTCTATGGTCTACAACCCAAAAGATCATATAACATCCAATGAAAGAATCCTGAAAGACTAAAATATCAATCTAAGGTTATTCAAATTTTAAAAAGAAAAAAAAATTGAATTTTGCTAAAATTTGATGCAGAGTGAATTAGCAAATGTAAAAATTGTGGGGTAACTTCACATCTAAATTTGTTACGAGGAAAAAAATCCGGTGTTAAAGTAAACCAAGAAGGGGGAAAGAAGAAAGGGGTTAAGAAGATTATAATGATAAATATGATACAAATTTAGACATGTATCACAGTTGCACAAGATTATTTCAAATATTTCCAATTACTTTTAAAATTTATTGCAATTTTAATGCTTAAACGTAATGACTCTTTATATTAGATGATAGGGTATTCAGGACTTTGTAATATTTAAGTATTAAATAAATTTAAATTTAAATTTAAATTTGTAAATCATATTTTTATAACTAGTGGTTCAATTGCAATTTTGATGATAAAGTATAAAAAAAATATTATAAAGTTTTCACCTTCTTTATCCTACTCTCTCTGGTGATTCATCTTAACTCCATTGAATTGCTCAATCACACCCATCCCTCTCCCATTTCTCCATTTCCACAAATATTCTCTCGTGTCGCGACACAAATCGTAAGATTACATATCAAGAAAATCCTTTCTCTGAATCCATCACATAGGTTTCCATCTCTAGGCGTGATTGCCAAGGATTCAGAAAAGTCTTTCAATTGAACAATGATGTAAAGAAAGACAGTTATTCCAAATATCAAAGTCAAAGAAAGAAAAAAAAAACTTGAGAGATCATCAACAAGGATTCTTCATTCACTTGACACCAAATCAATCTTATTTTACACCAAATGCCCTAAAAGAAGGGAAACAAGAGGTAGAAGGGTACGAAAGCATGAAGTAGCTTTATTGATGTGGAAGCTTCCTGCAGGATACAAAAATTCTGCAAGATACGGAATTTTCCTGTGAAAGAATGATTCAGTGGGATCGCAGAAAATCCCGAGATAGCAGGTGTCAAACGACACTGACCACCCGATTGTTTTTATTTTTTTCTGATTTTCTCCTATTTCCTTGGAAAAATAATTGTAATGAAAATAATCAGAAAAATGATAAGTTACGTTGTAATAGAGAGACAATTATAACGTGGAAGGCAAAAGTTTTGACGAGATAAGCCTTAATTTAAAAAAAAATTAAATGAATTCTTGAATCTTAATAATTAAGGTTGAGATAGTCCAACTTGTATCAAAGGACCATTAATAAGTGTAATGTTGGACTGAACGACATTTATCATTGTTATTATGGACTAATGGGCTAGACGATAATCTAATTAAAGAAAGATTTTAAAAGCTATGCAAAAATCATATAAGATTTTTAAGAAGAGTGCTATAAATAAGACAAAAAGTGAAGTGCATATATGATATTGACCAGCATAACTAATTAGAAGACTTGTTAATGATAGCTTTATTTTATTTTAACTTTCGTATTAGATGCTTATAAGCATGTTCATTTTATTATTTAAGTATTTATGCATGCTTATTCATTATTACTATCATACTAATTCAATTATGATTATAAATAAAAACACCCATATTAGTTATTGAATGGCAGGCATGTTATTTGTTTCTTGTATAATTAAATCTTTTTAATATTGTTTTTCTCATATAGCATGAAACTCACTAAATTTTATAATGTTGATTTTCATGAAGGAAAATGGAGTAGATGAATCATTAATCAAGTGACCTACATTACATTGATTTTTATTGTATAGTTTTAAGTATATTTACATAAGACGGTGCTATCTAATGTAGATAAAGGTTTTTGGTAAGTATGATTTTATATTTGAATGTTAATTAGAAGCTCTATAACTTATTTGATGATCGTTTATACACACTTCCGTATTTATATTATTTCACGAATATTAGAAGAGTTGAAATATATATGTGTTTGTTTGATAATATTTTAGAAAGACTAATTCAAAATCAACAAAATAACAAATATTGTGCCCTATAAGCTGGCGCACATAGTGCATGCTAATTTGTCTTTCTTCTGCTTGCTTTCTATTCTAATTGAGTAAAATCCTAAAATAATCTTCCGACAATTGAAAAGTGTCCCATTTAAGACTAGAATTTTAGAATGCTCAAATTTAATCCCAAACTATTAAATGTTGCTCCAAATTAGTCATAAATCTTACTTTCCGTTAAAGTTAACGGTGGTTAGCATTAATTGAAGGGTAATTTTTTCTTTTATGACATCAATAAAAATTTATGCGGTTTGTATATCAATCTTTTTTCAATTTGTTGTTGAAAAGTTATAATTTTTAATTTACATTAACAAATCTCTTCACATTAATAAAAATTTTTATTGTATAGCATAATCTTTTATGACATTAATAAAAATATTGTTTTTAATGATCTTTATAATAAATTAGATACTAAGGAGAGTAAAAAATATATGTATAAACTAGCCAAACAAAGAGAAAAGAAAAGTAAAAATTTAACTCAAGTAAAGTGTATTAAAGATGAAAACCAAAAAGTACTTTTCTTAGAAAAAGATATTCAATATAGGTGAGTGAGTTACTTTGATAAACTTTTTAATGAAGTTTCTGAAAATTCGATCGACCATAGTGATTTTAATATCGTGAATAATAATAAAACGTATCATTTCTACCATCGCATTAGCAAAAAAGAAGTTGAGGAGGCTTTAAAGAAAACCAAAAGTGGAAAGTCTGTTGGACCTGATGATATCCCAATTGAAGTGTGGAAATATTTGGGAGATTTGGGAGTTTCTTGGCTTACTAAACTCTTTAATATTATTTTAAAAACTAAAAAGATGACTGAGGAGTGGAGGAAGAGTATTTTGGTCCCCATTTTCAAGAATAAAGGGGATGCACAAGAGTGTGCAAATTATAGA
>JXCR01145973.1:92324-162881 GCA_002079205.1 Phalaenopsis hybrid cultivar
GTGGATGAGTGGCTTTACACTTAGAGACAAAATGCGGAATGGAATGACTATATTCGTGATAGGGTTGGTGTAGCTCCTGTGACAGAAAAAATTAGAGAAAGTCGTCTTAGATGATCATATTAAACATCGACCATTAGATGATCTGATTAGGAGAGTAGATGTTTTAGATTCGACTTGTGTTAAGAAAGGCAGAGGTAGACCTAGGAAGACTTGGGCTTATTGTATTAAAAATGATCTTAATTTATTAGAACTAAATGAAAAAATGACACTAAATAGGACGCAATGGAGAAAAGGGATTCATGTGGCCGAAAAAATTTGAAGGTGTTGGGACACCCTGGTTTATCTTATGACAAATGCATAAAAAACTAGTTGTTCATTTCAGAAAATGGAATCATCAGGTTTTTGGGAATGTGCAGAATAAAGTGTTGGAGGCTTAGCATACGGTGGATCAGTTAGAGGCTCATGTTATTAGCTCACCTGCTTTGGTGGAAACTGTGACCCAAACTCATTTTTCTTTATTGGATACAATCACTTTAGAAAAAAAGCTCCTCCAGCAGAAAGCTAATGATATATCGTTTATTGCTGGTGATAGAAACACAAATTATTTTTATGCTACTCTAAAGCATAGAAGGAATATCAATAGCATTATGAAGATTAAAAATGTTAATGGACACGTTTTAACTAACATGAAAGATATTTGTGAAAATGCTATGACTTATTTTACTGAGCTTTATCAGTCTACTTTAAGAGTTATCTATGTTGATTCTAAAGTTTTTTGCTAATGAAACCAGCTACATCAACACTCTTTCATTAACTCAAGCTCCTGATGAAAATAAGATTTTCTCTGCCTTTAAATTCATGTCCTAACAAAGCACCGGGTTCTGATGGGTTCTCCTCATCTTTCTAATTCACTGTTGGGATATCATCAAGAAATCGGTCATATGTGTTATTCAAAGTTTTTTTTTTAGGAAAATCAAGGTAAGTATTCCAGTTCTGTCTTGATTGTGCTTATACCCAAAGGTAATAACAAGATTTCTTGGGATAATTTTCATCATATTTCTCTTAACACGGTTATATCTAAAGTATTGAGTAATTTGATTGTGAATAGGCTGCAGCCACATCTCTCTCAAATCATCTCTCCACAGCAATCTGCTTTCATTAAAGGCAAAGAGATTACTAATAACATCTTACTGACATAGGAATGATTAAAGACTTGGATAAAAAATGTAGAGCGGGTAACATGGTTTTTAAATTTGATATTAAAAAGGTCTTCGACACTATTAGCTGGGATTTCATTCTTAATGTTTTGCAGACTAAAGGCTTTGATCAGGATTTCTACATATTTATTAAAAGATGGTTAGCAACTAATCATTACAGTGTGCTTGTTAATAGTAAAGCTCATGGTTTCTTTTCTTCTTACAGAGGCATTAAACAGAGAGACCCTCTTTCTCCGACCTTCTTCATAATTGCATTTGACCATCTCTTCAGGACTGTTAATAATCTGTATATACAACATCCTCACATCAAATATTCTCATAAATCTAGAACACTGGTTAGCCACCTTGCATATGTTAATCATGTTATTTTGTTCTCTAATGCCAATAAATATACTATAAAATATATTATGCATCTTTTTACTAATTTTCATAAAACCTCTGATTTATTCTTTAATTTTCCTAAATGTTCTATATATATTTTAGGAAAAATGTTCATCAAAATGTTGAAAGTTCGGTTTCCACTTTCACTGGATGCAAACTTGCAAAACTTTCCATTGAATATCTTGATGTTAACATTCTTAGAGGGAGGAGGAGGCAAATTCAAATTGATGAGGTGATCAAAAACATTAAATCTAAATTAAATTATTGGACAAACACTTTTTTGCCCAATGGTGGCAGAGTTACCTTGTTGAAGAATGTGTTGTGTAGTTTACATTTATATGTTATGCAAGTTCTTAAAACGAAGAAGAATACTCAAAAAAAATCTTTAAGTGTTTTTTAACAAATTTCTTTGAGTGGTATTCAGTCTAGTAAAATTTGGGCTAATTGGAAGAAGATTAGCAAACATGTCTCTTCTGGGGGACTTGGTTTTAAAACTTTGCAATAAATCATTGATATAAACATGTGCAAGCTCTGATTTAAATGTAGAGCTGGAGATTCTCTATGAGCTCAGTTTATGTATCACAAATATTGCACTTTTATAAACCTTTCCATGGTTACATGAAAGCTGAAAGATTCTCAAACCTGGAAAGCTATCATACTTGCTAGAAAATGTGGTTTCTCATTTCATTTATTAGGATGTGGGTGGTGGAAATATTTCTTTTTGGCATGATCATTGAGGAACATCAAATTTTACAACCTTATCTCAATCAATATCTGACACCAACTTACTTATCTTTGATTGTTAGATGAATGGCAGCTAGAATCTCACTAAGCTTGTCTCTTTAGTTGATGAAGCAGACTCTTCTATTGCTACAATTCCTATAAACGTGCAAAATAGAGATGTTTCTATGTGGAAATTTACGTCCACAACTTCTATTACTAAAATATTTGATTCTCATATACATAATTTTCCACACTGGAAATGGGGTTCATATATATGGCATCAATATATTTCTCCTTCCATCTCTTTCTTTTTATGTAGATTTTTTCAGAATATTTTGTCACTTGATGATATTCCTAAGATGAAAAGTTTTTTAATATCTTAACTGGGAGGATGAAACCATTGTGGTACCTCATTACTTTACTGAAGTGTATACTGGCTTTTATAGAAATGAATCATCTTAATATACAGTATAGTTTCATTCTTAGGAAAGGAAACGCTCATGCGGATTGATTACCTAAAAAAGGGTTTGATGGCAATAACATTGGTGATATACCTTCTTTTCTTTACACTCTTATCCAAGGTGATTTGTTGGAGGCTCCTTTCATTAGAGCTTAGATTTTTCCTGCAATGACTTTAAGTGTCTTTTTTGTGATTTCTCTGTGGGTGGTTTATTTCTTATCATGAGATCTTCCTTGACATTTGGTGAAGCGGAATATGGATTCCTGGTGGGTATTTTGTTGTTTATGGCATTATGGGATGCCTTAGATTGCTATGCCTTTTCTGTTGGGAAGTTATTCCCAGATTTGCTTTCTGCTTATGGTTGTTATGCCTTACAATATATGTCTCATAAAATTGTTACTTGTGTGGTCTCTTTTGTGTGATAAGAGGAGGGTTTCATCTGCTGCCTGCAAGATCTTTTTCTGCAGGATTTGGGAAGTCTATATAATGGTTGGAATGGTTTGGATTTTGGTTTTTATTGCTCGGTGCTCTCACTGCTGTTTTGTTTCTTTTGCATGAGAAGGGGGATTGTTTCTTCTGCTACCTGCAAGTTCTACTTCTGCAAGATTTGGATATGACAGGAAGTTCATTGTTGGCATACCACTCTTCGGATAAATGCTCTTGTTTCAAACTGCAGGCTCTTCTCGATGCAACATGATTTAAATACTAAAGATGGATCTTGCCCTCGGTTTCTTACACCTGCTACACTCTGGTTTATTATGTGGCTTCTTTTCATTTTTAGGAGTATAGTTTTTGCGTTTGGTATACTTATACATGTTCAGGTATACGTTTTGTTATTGGTTGGGCAGAGTTGTATGTGGTTGAGGATCCCCATTTTGAGTACGTTTTGTAGTTATTTTGGTTTACTAGTTGGGGATCCTCTTCCAACAAACTTTTGTACCAATCTTTTGATGATTAACACGTAGGGAGACGTATAATTCTCCTTTTAAAAAAAAAAATAAAGAAAAATAGTTATGTAAGAATATAAGTAGTTTGCCGTCAATTACATAATTTTATCATTCACATACATAATATGTTAAATGCAAAATAAATCTATTCATTTGATTTTCTAGTTAACTTTAATAATTTTAGAACATATTCTCTAATACATAGTATTAAAATCGAAAATTCAATTGAGATTTATTAATTCATATAATTTCAGATTGAGTGAGCTTTTATGACATAATTATTGATTATTTAAATATTCTTCATTTTGAAAGAATTTGTTGATTATTGTGAAAAGATTAATTATTCAGATTAAAAATTATAATTTTTAGTAATAAATAAAAAAGAAGTATATATACAAACCACATAAATTTTGAATAATTACATAAAAGATAAAAATATCTTTCATTCATACAGCCTGTCATTAAATTTAACGTAAAATAAGATTTATGATCAATTTAGAGTAATTTTTAATAATCTGAGACTAAATAAGAATATTCTAAAATTTTGGGATTAAATTGGGCACTATTTAACATTAGGAGGACTATTTTGGTCTTTTACCTATTCTAATTATACAAAATGTACATCTTGCTCACACTAAGATTCATACTAATCATTTTACACTATGAACAAATATAAGCACAATCAATTCTGATAAAAATGAAAATAACTGAAAGTATCAGCAAAACCATAGTAAACTCGAAGAATTTGAAATGTACAGTGCTGCGAAATTACCAATGAAAGATGATGCATTGTACTTGAATAATCAGGGTGACCATATCCTAGCACACGTCCCTTTATCTGCATAAATTATACCAAAATATTTGACCAGAAGCTCAAATAAGACGATCAAAAATGTTTTTAAATCACAAGAAAAACTTGCTGATGCAGTTAAATATGAAAAAGGGAAAGCAACCACCATAATAGGAAATAAAACGTGGAGAATTTGCAGAAATCCTCCATAGTACCTTCAATGCCCTCTGCCAAAAGATAGAACTCGTCAGTGGATAGAACAAACATGCAATAATAAATGGATAGTTTATAAAATCAACAGATGCATACAATGAAACAATTGAAGAACTTAAAGAATCAATTTATCTTTTATTTCAAATTTTCCATGTCTGCGACGTGTTAGAGGTCATGAGCATCTTCTGATGCTTTGTACAGCCATTCACACAAAGCAGATTATATAAATTAGGGGCCCATTTGGCATTACTTTTATTTTCTGTTTTTGTTTTTATTATTTTATTTTGTTGAAAATATGATTGGTTGGTATAAGTTTTATATATTTTATAGTTTTTTTTAAAAAACAGTTCAACTTGTTTAAAAAAAACTCAAAACATCTTGATACCAAAGTCAACCCATACAACAATAGTAAGCAAATACTATTACCGAAGAAGCAACAAACGATTACAGTCATCACCCAAGAAAAGAAAAAAAAAAACAAACAAACAAACTCAACTAAAGCATAACAAAGGGTAGTGACGAGTGAAGGAGGTTGGGAGCTGGTCGTGATTGGGACACAGAAGGGGAAGGAGAGTGTTGGTCGGCGGTAGGAAGAATGTTGGTGGTTGTGGAGTGCAGTGGGGAGGTTGCTAGAACAATGGCTAGGATGCAAGGGAACCTTTGCCATTTTTTGCAAAGATCATCAGATGGTTAGAATCAATCCCACATGATCATGCATTTTTTTTTGGACATTTTATACCATAAGAAACTCAAAATTATGCAATCTTGAGCTCATTGGATTCATCTCATTGACAAGCTCATTTTGAGTATAAACATGAAAAATTCAAACAAAATATAAACCCCTAAAATGTTATCACAAATTTTTAATTATACCTTTGAATGCTTAGAAAGATTATGATCAAGGGTTTTTTGATATTGCTGGTCATCTTGCCAAACTGTATTGTCTCGATCATTTGTTCACTGAATATCAAATGAAAGCCTTAATTCTTAAAGGTTTTGGGACAAATACTCATGTATTTTGCAGTCCAAAAAATTGTCTCCAAATCTATGCTTATCAAATGAACTTTTCGGTTGTGTTTCAGTTACTCCATTTTTTCGGTTCTAGAAAATTATGTCAACAATTATTCAAGCCAAAAAAGTTAAATCATAACTTTAAAAGGAATCTCCCCTCTATGGATGCCAATGTTGGAACTCCCTGAGATTGTCAATCAAGTTTTCATCACCAGTTGTGACATGGTATATGTTGATTAAAAAGCCAATACTTCTTTATGTTACATGACCGACAATAGTTGAGTTAAATCTAAGTTATGAAACTTCACTCTAGCTCTGAACAATCTATAAAATGAACACATTCTCCAACAAAAGATGATGACCTTGACTAACCAAAACAGATTCCACTAAAGGAAGTTGGAATATGTTATGGACTATAAATATAATAAGAAGAAATTAAAGTAACAGCGATAGTCTTGAGAATATGTAGATCAAGTAATGAAACTTTAAAAATGTCATTTCAAGTTACAACGCCAATCATAAAAAACTAGACGCAAGTTCTGAAAATTAGCTTAGTCCATGAACAATCTATTAAACCAATAAATTCTGTCAAAGTAAACAAGATAACTATAATCAGCTAAAAGTTTTCATCCCAGAACGTATCGAATTATGTATTAGAATGTACATGGTTAGCATGAAAATTTTTAAACAACGGCTATATATACTAGAATAAATAGATCAATTAACAAAACATAAGAGAATACACAATAATGCAAGTTTAAGAAACGAGTAGCCAAGTAACAAACAACTCTTACCTNCGCCTAAGCTAGGAGGGCTGATGTCCTATGATCAAAGGGCGTGTTCAGATAAGCCAGAAATTGCATAGCCTCATTTGTACAAAGATCTCCCTTTTCTTCAATCCCGAATCACCACAGCTCGACATCGATGAGAAGTGATCTTGGTCTGCCCACAGTCGCTCCAAATCTATGGAGTACTCCTGTATCAATCTATTACCTTGTACCACAATCTCTATCCCACACTGAATCTGGAACACCCTAATGTGGTTCTTAGCTCAAGCATAGATCTTCTTCAGCTTCGCCTAGATGTCACTCACATTTCGAATGTCATCTACTAATGAAGCAATTGATGGAACCATCAATTTGAGTAACCATGTATAAAACAAGGTATGTGTGGTCCTCCACTCATCTTACTTAAACACTGTCACTCTTTGGCTCGACCTCCATCAGGTATCCCTCTTGTCTCTTCCCTATCAGAGCACCTTTGATCCGACATGACTAACTCAGATACAGTGCAGGTCCATCGAGCTTCATATCCATAGGAAGGAGATCTTGCTTTATCTGCGTTGAAACACATGCTGAAATAGTGGCTCCCGTAATGATACTAGTTCCTTGTATGAATCCGACCAAAACTTTCAGAAATTCAGAATTTATCTTCCTCAAAGTTTCAATCTTTTACCTCCGGCATTATTTTTATTTCCTGACATCATTAATCACATCACAAGATCCAAGTGACTTGCTTTCTGCAAGTTCGTGGGATCCGCTTCGCCTTGACTTGTAGGAAGCCGCAATCCCTCTGTCTCGCATGCAAAACCACACCAGGCCTATCTCCTTATGCCGCGATTCAACGTCGCCTCCTATATTGCGGCTTGAACCTATTGAGAAGGCAGCGACAAGACTGTTGCTTATGAGGTCCACCGAAGCTGCTCCCGTCTCCCTGTTGTTTGAAGCTGAAGCCTCTAATCGCGACCGTTGATTGCTCCCACCTCCCTGCGTGACGCCTCTAATCATGACTACTTCGCGAGGACGAAATAGAAGGAATTGAAAAATGGGAGTTTTAGGTCTCTGTATGCCAATCTGTGGCTGATTGGCGAGAACGATGTGCGATCGGGCAGTTCACGACTGTCGTGAGAAAAATGCCGCTGATCCCGACGAGGAGCAGTAGGCGGCGGCTAGGGCAAAGCTCTGATATCAAAAGGAACAAATTGGTCAAAATCTTGTTTGTACATTCATAACATGGGGGTATTACAATTTTTTATGAATAAATCCCTAGTCTTCTTCAATATTCTCTTTTTACCAATAGGATCCTAAATAAGGCCGAATTCTCAACACAATATAATAGCAAATTTTTCTAGCATTTCTTGAAAAATTGATGGTAGAATTTTCTAAGTCTGGCCATGTAAAAAATATTGATTTATTTATGGCCTCTTTTCTTATTTTTCTGGCTGTTGCTCTACATTCCTTTTTCATGGTTTCAATTAACTATAACAATAAAAAGTTTGCTCTACAACAATCATGACTTGATGTTACTGTTCCATGATTAATAATGGTGATAAGCTACATATCCATTAATAGCTTATATTTTATGACTCCTTACAGTACTTGATTATAGTTGTTTCTTCTCCATTCAATCCAATTCAACCTACACAAAAATCTCTACAAGCCATTTTTTACCAATTTAAACTTAAAATCATCTGAGATAAGCTTTTTATTTTCCTCTTAGTTTTATCTTATAACTAATTCCACATAATCCTTATCCATATCCACAAAACCTCATATAACTACCTCTTGGAATCTCACCAGTGCATCCCTTTTGAACTATGTTAGGTATAGAAACTTCAAACAGCTTTATTTTGTTTTTTTCAAACTTGAATTCTTATTTGATAGATTCTATCACATGCTTGACATGTTTTCATGAACATAAAAGTCAGTCACGGCCAGGACACGTGTTGATAACAATGTGACATGTAGAGGCTATTGAAGTTGATCACTATGTTAAGTCAATATAGTCCAATCAGTGTAACACCAATATGCTCATATTTTCTATGGTTATTTTTAGGATTATANATTTCACGAATATTAGAAGAGTTGAAATATATATGTGTTTGTTTGATAATATTTTAGAAAGACTAATTCAAAATCAACAAAATAACAAATATTGTGCCCTATAAGCTGGCGCACATAGTGCATGCTAATTTGTCTTTCTTGTGCTTTCTATTCTAATTGAGTAAAATCCCAAAATAATCTTCCGACAATTGAAAAGTGTCCCATTTAAGACTAAAATTTTAGAATGCTCAAATTTAATCCCAAACTATTAAACGTTGCTCCAAATTAGTCATAAATCTTATTTTTCCGTTAAAGTTAATGGTGGTTAGCATTAATTGAAGGGTAATTTTCATTTATCATGACATTAATAAAAATTTATGCGGTTTATATTTCAATCTCTTTTCAATTTGTTGTTGAAAAATTATAATTTTTAATTTACATTAACAAATCTCTTCACAATAGTCATCACTTTTTTTCAAATAAAAATTTGTGTCGAATCATCATTTGAATGCACAGCCTTATGTTTATATATATATATCGTCGGTGGCAGAAAGAGCTAGGGTTTCCCCCGATGGGGATTCCCTGATTTGAATCCTTCGGCTTCCAATCTTTCCGTCGTCCTCGACGACAAAGGATTTCTCGTACTCATCAACGAAGGGCTTCTCTACTTCAAATTTTGTGCATGTCGTCTCCTCCTACGCACATCGTTTCGTCCTTCCCAATGACGAAAGGCTTCGACGTCATCTTCGCTGAGCTACGTCGAGGCACCCTTTTCTGCGGTTTTTGTCTCTGCGCGGCTCTTCCTGTCTTCTGGAACTCGTCAGCTGCGATTGTTTCGCGGCTTCGACATCTACTGCTTCGCCCCGACGCCTTCGACATGTCATTTGCCCTCGGCCCGACTTAGCAGGGCTTCTCCTTGTTGTGATAGAGCTTCCTTCTTCTTCGGTTGAACCTGACAAAGTCTCATTTGCCCACATGGTGGGTAATCCTCAGATGGAGACGGCGGTTGTCTTCCCCTCAAGTTATAAGGAGTATTATGACGGTACAGGTGACTACCCCTTTATTAAGAATGCAAGCAGAAAAATGGAAAAACAGTACTTTTTTTCTCTGAGTTGAAAATTTCAACCCTGACTAAGAAATTCAAGTTTATTCTTATTGAAAAATTTCTGTGAGGGCACCCACCTATGAAAGTTATCAGAAAAAATTTTGATGATCTCAAATTAGCAAGAAAGATGGAAGTGGGGCTCATGGATGAGAGACATGTATTGATTCAAGTAACCGTGGCTGATAAGTACACTCGGATTTTCTCAAAAAATTATCATAACATTGCTGGTAAATCAAAAAAAGCTACTCAAGTAGTCTCCTGCTTTTGACCGCAATCATGAACCTCTTACTGCACCGGTATAGTTTAGTCTATCTGGTCTCAAGCTACACTTTTTTCATCATTAGTTAGGTTCTTTACTTTATTGGGGTCATACTTAGGGACACAATGAAGCTAGATCTACCTACTTTCAACCTAACCAGACTTTCTGTGGCAACAATTCTTGTGGATAGAGATATTACTTTACCTGATGTTACTGAAGTCTGGTTGGGCACAACTCATAATGGATATTGTCAGCAAATCGTCATAGAGCATTAACCTCCTTATTGTTCCCATTGTAAGATGTTTGAGCATATCCTTGATAAATGTCATAAGTTTCATCCTAATTTGAAATCTAGAGATCAAGTGAATAAAGATGGATCTAACACCACTGCTCTGGACATATATATTTCACCTGAAGAGAAAACTACCACAGAACAGGATTTGATGTCTAATTTAATTGCCCTTATGGACCCTCCCCCTAAAAAAATTGTTTCTACGATTGATGAGAAGCTAGATGTCCCTGCAGAGCAAAACCCTATTGAAAACAGTACTGAAGAACCCCTACCACATGGACTGACAATCAAGAGAACCTTGCAGCTCCCCATCTTCAGGAAGTATCTGGAGTAGATGCGACAACTCATACCTCACACACTTGAACCTCTATTGTGGGTACAACTGTTGGCAATCTTTCCACTACAGTACTACCGCCTCATCCGAATGAGCAACAATCCTCGGATGAGGAATGACAGGTCTACACTTTCAGGAGGAAGAAAAAGAATGGAGATCTAATTGAACTAATGAATCTATTGAATTATACTTTGGTTACTTCGGGCAATGGTACACACCTAGCCAATCTGTTAGTTGGTTTCCTTCCGAGAACTAGAGGCAGAAGCATAACTAAATTGGGTCGTCCCGATTGATCTTATATGTACCATCTATTTTTGGGTCTTTACTTTTCCTCTTTTTTTTTGTGTTGTACCATGTGGGTTGGGTGTCTATTTTTGCCTCACTAATACAACCTATCTGCACCATTTTCTCTTTAATATATTTGTCCTCGGGCTTTTTTTAATATATATATATATATATATATATATATATATATATATATATATAGACACACACACAACATCAACAACAACAACAAAACCTTTATCCCACTAAGTGGGGTCGACTATATGGATCCTTTTTCTTTATTACACCCTATTTAGTGTCATATTTTCATTTAGTTCTATTAAATTAAGATCATTTTTTATACAATATGCCCAAGTTTTCCTAGATCTGCCTTTGACTTTCTTAACATAAGTCGAATTTAAAATATCTACCCTTCTAATCGGATCATCAAATGGTCGACGTTTAATGTCACCAAACCATCTAAGACGACTCTTTCTAGTTTTGTCTGTCAGTGGAACAACTCCAACCCTATCATGGATATATTCATTTTGCATATTGTCTCTAAGTGTAAAGCAACTCATCCACCTAATCATTCTCATCTCGGCAACACTTAACTTAGTTTTATGCTTCTCTTTTAAAGGCCAACATTTAGCGACATAGAGCATTGCATGTCTCACCACCAACTTATAAAATTTTCCTTTCAGTTTATGCGGTACTTTTCTATCACACAATAGGCCTGAAGCCTTCCTCCACTTCAACCAACCAACTTGAATTCTACTAACAACATCCTCATCAATATCACCATCACTTTGAACAATTGACCCTAGGTATCTATATCGTTCAAACCTTTTAGAGCTACTACTACTAAAATTACATTCCATGTATTCAGTTTTAGTTGTACTCAAATGAAGGCCTTAGACTCCAAGGTAGACCTCCATAATTTAAGTTTTTCCTGAGCTTTTTCTCTTGTTTTATCCACGAGAAGGTTATCATCAACAAAAAGCATACACCAAGGTACATCCTTCTGTAAGTGAACTTGATTATATGTGTTCCAATTACGTTCACATTTACATTGTGAGCTTACAGGTCTTAATATTGTAATAACAAAACATTATAGTTTGAAATACCATCACTAAATTGGATTCACCATTCAACTATATTTGAAAAAAAAATTGTATAATTACAACTAGAAAAGTAATTCTTAGATACTTGATCTTTATTTCAATAGACATTAAATTTTGAAAATTTTACCTAGAGAGTGTTTTACAACACGATTTTTGCTTGTTGTACACTAAAAAAAAATCTTTTTTATTCCTAAATGAAACAAGTTGCTTGTCAAGTTTTCCTCTCTCATTTGAGCCAGCAATTAATCAATCCATACATGGATATAACCCCAACATAATCTGAACACATTGAAATTGAGTGTTGAGGAAATATCAAAAAATATATAAATGGCGGTGGAGTGGAAGCTTCCCTTTTTCATCGGTAATATTCCAAATTTCTATATATTTTGCCTATTTTCTCTTAGGTTATGGGCTATTAACTCCTTGTTCTCATCCATTGCATTGCAGATAAAACCTGCAGTTGGTTTCTTCTTTGCATCCACCATTCTCAAGACTTAAACTAATGACTTAGTGGGTTTTACTGCATATGTGACACCAGATCAAAACATTTCATTTAAAATAAATTTTCTAACTTATGTTCCCTCAGTTTTTTTGCCCATGCATAACTAAGCCAATTAGTGGAAGTGAATATTGCACTAATGATTGCTTATCTTTCAACATACTCGATAGAGTAGAAAAGGTTGTAATTTTTATTTCAGCAGGACATGAGTTTTTTTTTTCAGAAAATTTTTTTCGTCATAGATAATACCCAAGAATGATTGTAAATGAAATTGCTAGTTTTTTGGCTTTAGTCATGACATTTTTATGCTGGGACAATTCTCCAATTTTTTCTAATATTAAGTCTATACAATATGCAACACAGGTTGTCAAGTATAGACGCATTTTCATCTTTATCAGTGATTATTATGATCGAGGTTGGCTGGCAAGCTATTGAAATAAAATATTTTAAATTTTATGCAAATTTAATATGATATTTCTAAGATAGAGAATTCTGAGAATAAAAATGAAATTGAAAGTGAAATAATTCTCTAGAAGACACTGTTTCATATAGTGACTTGAAAGATTTATCAGTAGCAGCTTTATTTAATTTTGATAATTTATGCATTTACTATGTATAAGCTTGTTCTTTTTATTATTTAAATATTGAGCATGTTTATTTATTACTACTACTATTACTCTTGTTAGCCACCACTACTATCCACATTACTTATTCTTTGCATGTTTGATTTTTATTTTAGGATTATTTATTTCATTAAGTATGTAGCTCACCAAATGCTTTAAAGTTAATTTTCAGCGAGGGAGAAAAAGTAGGTGGATTGTTAGCCATGTGAGCTGTTTATTATATACTTTTAAGTGCACTTTTTTATGTTGTTAATAGAATATTGTGATACCTAGCACCGATATAATATTTTTGGGTATGTATGATTTTGTTTTTAAAGTATTTTTTGGAAGTTTTGTATCGTATTTAATGATTGTTTATTCAATTTTTTTAATTATCATTGATATTAATTAATATTTGATGAGTTAAAATGTAAGAATTTTCTTGTGACGATTTAATGAGATTAATTCTCACTTGCTCGATACTAATGAGTAAAACTCGGGATGTGTATTAGTGAAATTTAAAAGGGCTCAAGTCTTGTAATAGACCTGTAGAATAAAACTGTCTCGTTGAAGGAGCCCAAATTAGAGTTTAAATGAATTTTTGTGGATGATTTTATGGGGAATTAATTTATTTGATGGAAGAAGATTAGTAGAAAAGATCTAAAGCCTATAGAGTTTATATAAAGAAACATAATTTAATTACTCGCTAATGTGATGTGTTAATTTACTAGAATTAAATTAAAATATGACACTAAATAGGATGCAATAGAGAAAAATGATTCTTGTAGCTGACCCACATAGTGGGATTAAGGCTTTGTTGTTGTTGTGTAACGTGATGTGCTAAGAACAGACCATCAAACCCCTTTCTTGCCACTGGTCATCCTCTTTTAATGGAATTGGCTCGAATTCTTAAGCAAAACATCCTTAACTTTTTAATTTCACGACGAGAAGTATTTACTTGGTTCTTAAATTAATTGGACTTCATATCATTGAGAAATAGAGAAGGAAGGTGGTCCTCCTTTTGTGTGGGTGAAAAGGCGAGAGTCATTACTTCTTTGTAACTATTCATAACTATGACTTCTAGTGAAAATTTATTATTGATCAATGTTGTATCAAATAATCAAATTTTATAGTTTAAATAGCATTTTCCTCTTTAGATTGAAAATTTAAATTTCTAATTCAAACTTTTGAATTTAGAAAGCTCAAAATTCAAATTTTATATATTGAAAATTTAATATATTCTCACATTCTGCAGTGAAAACGTAGGTTTTATACTACACATAAATATTAATAAAATGTAATTGCCTGAGCTATAACATTAATAAAATGTAATGAAACGCAGTTATCTATTGCTTGAGCTCTAATAATTGGTCCTTTTCTTCCTGCACATTGTTCTTATAAATGATCTTAATAATACATTTTTTTCGTTTTAAAATCATGCTTCAGAAGCATCTGTTTTTTTCTGCTTAAGAATATTGTACCATAAAAAAAGGAAGCAAATGGAATGCCGTCAAGGCATCAAGCAAATACACTGGTAGAAGATTTCATGTCATTATTTTTAACTGCCCTTTGTAGACTAAATGAATTCAGTATCGAAAAGAATTATCAGATTCTACCTGGCGTGATTGAAGTTTTTTTTATGAGTATCATGTTTTTTAGCTGCTGGCTCATGATTCACTATACATGTTTTTAAATTTTCAGTCTGTAATGTNCTAAATGACCTTTAGAATAAAACTGTCTCGTTGAAGGAGCCCAAACTAGAGTTTAAATGAATTTTTGTGGATGATTTTATGGGGAATTAATTTATTTGATGGAGGAAGATTAGTAGAAAAGATCTAAAGCCTATAGAGTTTATATAGAGAAACATAATTTAATTACTCGCTAATGTAATGTGTTAATTTATTAGAATTAAATTAAAATATGACACTAAATAAGACAATGGAGAAAAATGATTCTTGTAGCCGACTCACGTAGTGGGATTATGGCTTTGTTGTTTTTGTGTAACGTGATGTGTTAAGAAGAGACCATCAAACCTCTTTCTTGAGTGGCTTGCCACGGGGCATCCTCTTTTAATGGAATTGGCTCTAATTCTTAAACAAGACATCCTTAACTTTTTAATTTCACGACAAGAAGTATTTATGTGGTTCTTAAATTAATTGGAATTCATATCACGGAGAAATAGAGAGGGAAGGTGGTCCTCCTTTTGTGTGGGTGAAAAGGCGAGAGTCCTTACTTTTATGTAACTACTCATAACTATGACTTCAAGTGAAAATTTATTATTGATCAATGTTGTATCAAATAATCAATTTTTATAGTTTAAATATTATTTTCCTCTTTGGATTGAAAATTTAAATTTCTAATTCAAACTTTTGAATTTAGAAAGCTCAAAATTCATATTTTATACTTTGAAAATTTAATATATTCTCACATTCTGCAGTGAAAACGTAGGTTTTATACTACACATAAATATTAATAAAATGTAATTGCCTGAGCTATAACATTAATAAAATGTTATAAAACGCAGTTATCTATTGCTTGAGCTCTAATAATTGGTCCTTTTCTTCCTGCACAGGGTTCTTATAAATGATCTTAATAATTCATTTTTTTCGTTTTAAAATCATGCTTCAGAAGCATCTGTTTTTTTCTGCTTAAGAATATTGTACCATAAAAAAAGGAAGCAAATGGAATGCCGTCAAGGCATCAAGCAAATACACTGGTAGAAGATTTCATGTCAATATTTTTAACTGCCCTTTGTAGACTAGATGAATTCAGCATCGAAAATAATTATCAGATTCTACCTGGCGCGATCGAAGTTTTTTTGATGAGTATCATGTTTTTTAGCTGCTGGCTCATGATTCACTATACATGTTTTTAAATTTTCAGTCTGTAATGTCTAGTGATTTTGCAATTGCTCAGTTATGTTATTTGGAACGTTTACTACTTGTTGCTAGACATTGGTGCTACAGGCGGATTGCTGCCATGTTACTGTGTCTCCTCTTCTCTCAGCATCATAAGAATAACAAAAAACATTTGAAAATCAAAATTTTTAAAAACGAGCTTTAAAGCCTCTTCACAAGCAAAACGTGTAATGCCTGCTTGGCTTTAGGGCTGTAAACGAGCCGAGCTTGAGCGAGCTCAGGCTTGGCTCGTGTTCGGCTNATGGACATTGGTGCTACAGGCGGATTGCTGCCATGTTACTGTATCTCCTCTTCTCTCAGCATCATAAGAATAACAAAAAACATTTGAAAATCAAAATTTTTAAAAGCGTGCTTTAAAGCCTCTTCACAAGCAAAACGTGTGATGCCTGCTTGGCTTTGCTGAGGCGTGCTTCGAAACGCTGAAGTTACTAAAGTTAATTTGCATGTTTTTATTTTACAATATTTAAGTTATTAATTATTGTATCAAACTATTAAAAGTTGTTCAAACTTTTTATTTGCAGGTTTATCTTCCATATTTGTCTTATTGTGCCCCTTTTTTTATTGTATATCGGCTTTTAAGTCATTTGTTATATTTAATAATTTTTAATGAATGTATTTATATATTAATAATTTTGTATAACCTATTTTAGCTCTTTGGTAATAAAAGCGCCCCTTTGCTCTGCAGTTGGATCTTTGAAACAAAAATAAGGAGTTATATAAATAGAAAAGTAAGATATAATAATATAACAATTCAATATAAATTTGATTTGATTATTATCTCAGACTCTTTACTATTATCACATTATGAATATAACAAGCCACTATGTTTAGAATTTCTAAATTAAAAACTCCCATCACTCTTATCACTTAACGAGCCTTAAGTAGAATCATCCAACAACTTCAATTGCATCAACTGTGTATTATATGGTTAAGAAATATGTATTAGAGTTATTTTACTTATATTCATTTTAAGCAAAAAATTCTAGACCTATTTGGGTACTCTCGCTGGAATTGAGGTGAGATGGGCCTTAAACCCCAACCCCACCCCCAAACATCNCCCGCGTGCAATGGCTGGTGAGGTCCTTCCTTTTGCTCGATTTTTCTGCATTTGCTTTTGATTTTTGGAATGCCTATTGCTACTCGACTTTTGTTGATGCGGTTTTAGATAGGGGTGGAGGGTGGAGGGTCATCCGGCACTCCCACCTTCTGCCCATTCCTGCAAGGCTTTCATGATACTCTAAATGTTGGAAGGGATTATTTCTTCATTAAAAAACTTCGGAAAAAAATGGAAAGTTTGCTATGTCTATCTCTGCGGTTGAGTCTTCGATACTTGCTTCTTCCTGCCGATTAGCTCTGGATGGTAAATTTATGTATGAGAATCCTAAGGTTGATTTAATTCGAAGGGAAATTGAAATGCTAAAGCTAAAGTGCTAGTAGAAAGTTGGGATTTTGGATGGTAGGTATATTTTGATTTAACTTGCGAATGATGAGGATTATACCCGGCTTTTTGCTAAGAGATTTTGGAGAATTGATAATCGTGTTATGAAATTTTTGAAATGGTCTGTTAATTTCGGTCCTAAGACCGAATTACCGGTTATAATTGTTTAGATTCGGTTCTCAGGTCTCAAATTATATCTTTTCAATCATGAGATTTTTTTTTTATTTGGATGTTGCTTATGGCAAATCTTTGAAAATGGACAGTGCACTTTTGTTATTACTAGACTTTCTGAAGCTCCTGTCCTAATTGAAAGAACATTACCCAACTCTTTGTTAATGAAATTTGGATTAGCTCTTAATATCAAGGTTATTGGCAACATGTGGAAATTGAACGTCACTCCTCATATTGTACTCATTGTTCTATGTTTGGGCATCCCACATCCCGCTGTTATAGATTAAATCCACATCTTATAGCAACCACTGGAATTTTACCTCCTACTCTTCCTGAAAACCACAATCATGTTATTCACCAAGGCACATCCACTAATGTTGAGACAGATAATGAGTATAACTCTCCCATGCAAAATGGTGATTTATTTAAAGAAAATTCAGTTCCTACTACTACTATTGATGCACATACTCAGCAAACATTGCCGGAAGAAAATATTGATGTTATTGAAACTGATCTTCTTCTGTTGAAATTTTTGTTTCTCCTGCTCATAGCAATATCACTCCTCACATTGATAACAGTTTGGAAAATCAGGGGCAGCCTGATGAAAGATTTTCTCATCCATACACCTCCATAGAAGCCAGAAATAGCACACTATAACTTGCTACTAATGAATTAGAGAACGAATTGCAAGTTTAAAAACATGCTAGAAAGAAGGCTAAAAGAAACAATGAACTTTCTAATTTTAATGCAAGTAACATTATACAATAAGGTATCCACTATTCTGATGAAAAGCAATTAGGCAACACTTCTATATCTTCTAAGAGAGTTGGCTTAAGATATCATGTTTAATATCATGATTTGGAATATTAAGAGAGTGACGGCCCTTCCTCCCTTAATAGACTCAAACATCTCTATAGGGTCCAAAAAATCTTCATTTTTACTATTTTAGAGTCTTGTGCATGTTAACAAAAACACGATATTGAAGAAATTCGAAAGTTATCAGTCTTTTTGCAACAAGAATAATAAAATTTGAATATTTTAGAAACACTCTGTTACATTATCTATTATTGAAGATGAGGAGCAACTTATCTTAACACATTTTAAGATAAAAAATTTTCATGGGTGGGGCACTATTGTCTATGCCAGCTCTCTTTTGCAAGATAAATTTTTGTTGTGGCAGAAATTAGAACTTATGGGTGATTCTATTAATAAAAATTGGTTTGTGGGTGAGACTTTAACATAGTGTTATGAAGCCATCTGAGAAGAAAAAGGGTAGTAGATGTGATAATACCCTCATAAATCGTTTTTGAAACTCAATTGCAGGAGCTAAACTTTTTGACTTGGGAAATTCTGGGTCACCCTATACGTGGAGGAGAGACTCTTTTTCAAAGGCTAAATCGCTACTTGGGAAACTCTGTTTTCTTAAACCATTATCCAATCATTCGGGTTTAACATCTAAGCTACGCATTTTCTAATCATAACACCATACTACTTACTTTAGCTTTTAATGTCAAGTTTTCTATTTCCATATTTAAATTTCTTAATATATGAACTACTCATGATAGGTTTCTGAGTATTGTGCAACAAGCTTGGAAATTTGATGGTGTTGGGACACCCTGGTTTATCTTATGACAAATGCATAAAAAACTAGCTGTTCATTTCAGAAAATGGAATCATCAAGTTTTTGAGAATGTGCAGAATAAAGTGTTGGAGGCTCAGCATACGGTGGATCAGTTAGAGGCTCATGTTATTGGCTCACCTGCTTTGGTGGAAACTGTGACCCAAACTCATTTTTCTTTATTGGATGCAATCACTTTAGAAGAAAAGCTCCTCGAACAAAAAGCTAATGATATATTTTTTATTGTCGGTGATAGAAACACAAATTATTTTCATGCTACTCTAAAGCATAGAAGTAATATGAATAGTATTATGAAGATTAAAAATGTTAATGGACACATTTTAACTAACATGGAGGATACTTGTGAAAATGTTGTGACTTATTTTACTGAGCTTTATCAGTCTACTTTACAAGTTACCCATGTTGATTCTAATATTTTTTTGCTAATGAAACCAGCTACATCAACACTCTTTCATTAACTCAAGCTACTGATGAAAATGAAACTTTCTCTGCCTTTAAATTCATGTCCTAACAAAGCACCGGGTCCTGATGGGTTCTCCTCATCTTTCTAATTCACTGTTGGGATATCATCAAGAAATATGTCATATGTGTTATTCTAAGTTTTTTTTTTTTTGAGGAAAATCAAGATAAGCATTCTAGTTCTGCCTTGATTGTGTTTATCCCCAAAGGTAATAACAAGATTTCTTGGGATAATTTTCGTCATATTTCTCTTAACACGGTTATATCTAAAGTGTTGAGTAAGTTGATTGTGAATAGGCTGCAGCCACATCTCTCTAAAATCATCTCTCCACAGCAATCTCCTTTCATTAAAGGCAAAGAGATTACTGATAACATCTTACTAACATAGGAAATGATTAAAGACTTGGATAAAAAATGCAGAGCGGGTAACCTGGTTTTTAAATTTGATATTAAAAAGACCTTCGACACTATTACTTGGGATTTCATTCTTAATGTTTTGCAGACTAAAGGCTTTCATCAGAATTTCTACATATTTATTAAAAGATGGTTAGCAAATAATCATTACAGTGTGTTTGTTAATGGTAAAGCTCATGGTTTATTTTCTTCTTACAGAGACATTAAACAGAGAGACCCTCTTTCTCCTACCTTCTTCATAATTACATTTGACTATCTCTTCAGGATTGTTAATAATCTGTATATAAAACATCCTCACATCAAATATTCTCATAAATCTAGAACACTGGTTAGCCACCTTGCATATGCTGATCATGTTATTTTGTTCTCTAATGCCAATAAATATACTATAAAATATATTATGCATCTTTTTACTAATTTTCATAAAACCTCTGATTTATTCTTTAATTTGCCTAGATGTTCTATATATTTTAGGAAAAATGTTCATCAAAATGTTGAAAGTTGGGTTTCCACTTTCACTGGATGCAAACTTGCAAAACTTCCCATTAAATATCTTGATGTTAACATTCTTAGAGAGAGGAGAAAGTAAATTCAAATGGATAAGGTGGTGGAAAAAATTAAATCTAAATTAAATTATTGGAGAAACACTTTCTTGCCCAATGGTGGCAGGCTTACCTTGTTGAATAATGTGTTGTGTAGTCTACATTTATATGTTATGCAAGTTCTTAAAACGAATAAGAATACCCAAAAAAATCTTGAAGTGTTTTTTAACAAATTTCTTTGAGTGGTACTCGGTCTAGTAAAATTTAGGCTAATTGAAAGAAGATTAGCAAACATGTCTCTTCTGGGGGACTTGGTTTTAAAACTTTGCAACAAATCATTGATATAAACATGTGCAAGCTCTGGTTTAAATTTAGAGCTGGAGATTCTTTATGGGCTCAGTTTATGTATCACAAATATTGCACTTTTATATACCCTTCAATGGTTACATGAAAGCTAAAAGATTCTCAAACCTGGAAAGCCATCATACTTGCTAGAAATGTGGTTTCTCATTTCATTTATTGGGATGTGGGTGGTGGAAATATTTCTTTTTGGCATGATCATTGGGGAACATCAAATTTTACAACCTCATCTAAATCAATATCTGACACCAACTTACTTATCTTTGATTGCTAGATGAATGGCAGCTAGAATTTCACTAAGCTTGTCTCTTTAGTTGGTGAAGCAGACTCTTCAATTGCTACAATTCCTATAAACGTGCAAAATAGGGATGTTTCTACGTGGAAATTTACCTCCATAATTTCTATTACTAAAATATTCGATTTTCATATACATAATTTTCCACACTGGAAATGGGGTTCATATATAAGGCATCAATATATTTCTCATTCCATCTCTTTCTTTTTATGCAATTTTTTTTATAATATTTTGTCACTTGATGATATTCTTAAGATGAAAGGCTTTTTAATATCTTAACTGGGAGGATGAAACATTTGTGGTACATCATTACTTTACTGAAGTGTATACTGGCTTTTATAGAAATGAATCATCTTAATATACAATATAGTTTCATTCTTAGGAAAGGAAACGCTCATGCGGATTGATTAGCTAAAAAAGGGGTTGATGGCAGTAGCATTGGTGATATACCTCCTTTTCTTTACACTCTTATACAAGGTGATTTGCTGGAGGCTCCTTTCATTAGAGCTTAGATTTTTCCTGCAATGATTTTAAATGTCTTTTTTGTGGTTTCTCTGTGGGTGGTTTATTTCTTATCATGAGATCTTCCTTAACATTTGATGAATCGGAATATGGATTCCTGGCTGGGTATTTTGTTGTTTATGGGCATTATGGGATGCTTTAGATTTTTATGTCTTTTCTATTGGAAAGTTATGCCCAAATTTGCTTTCTGCTTATGGTTGTTATGCCTTACAATATATGTCTCATAAAATTGTTACTTGTGTGGTCTCTTTTGTGTGATAAAAGGAGCTGCTGCCTGCAAGATCTTTTTTTGCAGGATTTGGGAAGTCTATATAATGGTTGGAATGGTTTGGATTTTGGTTTTTATTGCTCGGTGCTCTCACTGCTGTTTTGTTTCTTTTGTGTTTCTTTTGCATGAGAAGGGGGATTGTTTCTTCTGCTACCTGCAAGTTCTACTTCTACAGGATTTGGATATGACAGGAAGTTCATTGTTGGCATAATACTCTTCGGATAAATGCTCTTGTTTCAAACTGCAGGATCTTCTCGATGCAACATGATTTAAATACTAAAGACAGATCTTGCCCTCGGTTTCTTACACCTGCTGCACTCTGGTTTATTATGTGACTTCTTTTCATTTTTAAAAGTATAGTTTTTGGGTTTGGTATACTTATACATGTTCGGGTATACGTTTTGTTATTGGTATACTTCTTTTCTTTTGCTTTGGGCAGAGTTGTATGTGGTTGAGGATCCCCATTTTGAGTGTGTTTTGTAGTTATTTTGGTTTACTAGTTGGGGATCCTCTTTCAACAAACTTTTGTACCAATCTTTTGATGATTAACACGTAGAGAGACATATAATTCTCCTTTTAAAAAAAAATAAAGAAAAATAGTTTTGTAAAAATATAAGTGGTTTGCCGTCAATTACATAATTTTATCATTCACATACATAATATGTTAAATGCAAAATAAATCTATTCATTTGATTTTCTAGTTAACTTTAATAATTTTAGAACATATTCTCTAATACATAGTATTAAAATCGAAAATTCAATTGAGATTTATTAATTCATATAATTTCAGATTGAGTGAGCTCTTATGACATAATTATTGATTATTTAAATATTCTTCATTTTGAAAGAATGTGTTGATTATTGTGAAAAGATTAATTATTCAGATTAAAAATTATAATTTTTAGTAATAAATAAAAAAGAAGTTTATATACAAACCACATAAATTTTGAATAATTACATAAAAGATAAAAATATCTTTCATTCATGCAGCCTGTCATTAAATTTAACATAAAATAAGATTTATGATCAATTTAGAGTAATTTTTAATAATCTAAGACTAAATAAGAACATTCTAAAACTCTGGGATTAAATTGGGCACTATTTAACAGTAGGAGGACTATTTTGGTCTTTTACCTATTCTAATTATACAAAATGTACATCTTGCTCACACTAAGATCCATACTAATCATTTTATACTATGAACAAATATAAGCACAATCAATTCTGATAAAAATGAAAATAACAGAAAGTATCAGTCAAAAAATTCCATAGTAAACTCGAAAAATTTGAAATGTAGAGTGTTGCAAAATTACCAATGAAAGATGATGCATTGTACTTGAATAATCAGGGTGACCATATCCTAGCACACGTCCCTTTATCTGCATAAATTATACAAAAATGTTTGACCAGAAGCTCAAATAAGACAATCAAAAATGTTTTTAAGTCACAAGAAAAACTTGCTGATGCAGTTAAATATGAAAAAGGGAAAGCAACCACCATAGTAGGAAATAAGACGTAGAGAATTTGCAGAAATCCTCCATAGTACCTTCAATGCCCTCTGCCAAAAGATAGAANATATATACAAACCACATAAATTTTGAATAATTACATAAAAGATAAAAATACCCTTCATTCATACAGCCTGTCATTAAATTTAACGTAAAATAAGATTTATGATCAATTTAGAGTAATTTTTAATAATCTGAGACTAAATAAGAATATTCTAAAATTTTGGGATTAAATTGGGCACTATTTAACATTAGGAGGACTATTTTGGTCTTTTACCTATTCTAATTATACAAAATGTACATCTTGCTCACACTAAGATTCATACTAATCATTTTACACTATGAACAAATATAAGCACAATCAATTCTGATAAAAATGAAAATAACTGAAAGTATCAGCAAAACCATAGTAAACTCGAAGAATTTGAAATGTACAGTGCTGCGAAATTACCAATGAAAGATGATGCATTGTACTTGAATAATCAGGGTGACCATATCCTAGCACACGTCCCTTTATCTGCATAAATTATACCAAAATATTTGACCAGAAGCTCAAATAAGACGATCAAAAATGTTTTTAAATCACAAGAAAAACTTGCTGATGCAGTTAAATATGAAAAAGGGAAAGCAACCACCATAATAGGAAATAAAACGTGGAGAATTTGCAGAAATCCTCCATAGTACCTTCAATGCCCTCTGCCAAAAGATAGAACTCGTCAGTGGATAGAACAAACATGCAATAATAAATGGATAGTTTATAAAATCAACAGATGCATACAATGAAACAATTGAAGAACTTAAAGAATCAATTTATCTTTTATTTCAAATTTTCCATGTCTGCGACGTGTTAGAGGTCATGAGCATCTTCTGATGCTTTGTACAGCCATTCACACAAAGCAGATTATATAAATTAGGGGCCCNAAATAATAAATGGATAGTTCATGAAATCAACAAATGCATACAATGAAACAATTGGAGAACTTAAGAATCAATTTTATCTTTTATTTCAAATTTTCCATGTCTGCAACGTGGTAGAGGTCATGAGCATCTTCTGATGCTTTGTACAGCCATTCACACAAAGCAGATTATATAAATTAGGGGCCCATTTGGCATTACTTTTATTTTCTGTTTTTGTTTTTATTATTTTATTTTGTTGAAAATATGATTGGTTGGTATAAGTTTTATATATTTTATAGTTTTTTTTAAAAAACAGTTCAACTTGTTTAAAAAAAACTCAAAACATCTTGATACCAAAGTCAACCCATACAACAATAGTAAGCAAATACTATTACCGAAGANTTTGGTTGGTATAATTTTTATATATTTTTATAGTTTTTTTTTAAATAACAGTTCAACTTGTTTATAAAAAAACTCAAAACATCTTGATAGCAAAGTCAACCCATACAACAATAGTAAGCAAATACTATTACCGAAGAAGCAACAGACGATTACAGTCATCACCCAAGAAAGGAAAAAATAACAAACAAACAAACTCAACTAAAGCATAACAAAGGGTAGTGATGAGTGAAGGAGGTTGGGAGTTGGTGATTGGGACACAGAAGGGGAAGGAGAGTGTTGGTCGGCGGTAGGAAGAATGTTGGTGGTTGTGGAGTGCANCAAACGATTACAGTCATCACCCAAGAAAAGAAAAAAAAAAACAAACAAACAAACTCAACTAAAGCATAACAAAGGGTAGTGACGAGTGAAGGAGGTTGGGAGCTGGTCGTGATTGGGACACAGAAGGGGAAGGAGAGTGTTGGTCGGCGGTAGGAAGAATGTTGGTGGTTGTGGAGTGCAGTGGAGAGGTTGCTAGAACAATGGCTAGGATGCAAGGGAACCTTTGCCATTNATACTTCCTTTCTACTTAAAGTAATGTATCCGAACTATTGTTCATGTTTATTTAAATCTTTTATCATAATATGTAGCTTGCCTACAAACTAGTCAAGATGCAATCAATCAAAATCAAGGTGCCTCGCTTGAAAATAATATTTGCTGTTAGGAAGAAACTGTCTCCCAATATTCCACAACTTATTGCACCAGATGGATGATTTATATCTAACAAGTCAGAACTCTGACACAGTTCTCTCAATATGAGAAATGGGAGGATCAAACCATTTCTTACAACTATTTGCCATTTTCAAAAATGTGGCTTTATCTCAAAATCCTTTTACGACGGCTGATTTAGAGTATCATCTAATTAACTCCTTTAATTCCAAAATTGCAGGGATGCGTTGAATAAATGACCTAAACAATGCTGAACAAAAATTACTGACCTGTCACAGTAAGTAAATGGGTGCTTTCGTGCAAAGCAATCAACAATAAAGCAACTATCACAACAGGATCAACCTGTTATGAGGGAGCCTAGCCTAAGGGCAAATTTATTTTTTGTACGCAAAAAGAAAATTTAGCTTTTTATTATTATTATTAATATCTAGGGTTAGGTTTATGCATGAGATTGAGTTGTGAGTCTTAGGTTGTTTGTTAAATCATTCGTTCGTAGAGGAAGGCTAAATACTCAATTCGTTCATGGAATGAATCGAAGAATTGTTTGTTAAAATGCTTCCGAGTCATTCGGGAAGAAAACCTACACGAGCAATTCTATATCTTCACTCAGTAGGGGACAGTCATGGAATATAGGGAGAGATTTGAACTATTGTCAGGACGACTGTGAGGGATTTCTGAAGCAGAATTGGAGAGGAATTTCATGAAGAGCTTAAAGCCCGACTTACGGGCACCACTCCAACTATTAAGTCCGCGGGGATTGAGGAGATGATGGAGCTAGCCCACATGGTGGAAGACAAGAACCAGACGAAGAAAGCCAATAGGAACAGCACAAATGAAGCGTCGTAAAAAACTGTTGCAACTACGATGATGCCAAAAATTCAGACAATAGAAGTCTAGAGGGAGGTTGCACGGGACACAAATAATGGACCACGACCGAGAGCATTACTCAAGCGTCTCACGAAGACAGATTCAAGAGAAGCGAGCCAAAAGGTTATGTATTAGGTGTGATGAGAAGTTTACCCCAGGACACTGTTGCAAAGATCGAAGATTACAAGTTCTCATAGTGCAAGATGAGGAAGCAATGAATGAAGAAATAGAGATAGCTTTGCGAGAGGAAGAAGAACACTAATTTTTTCTCATCTTGTGGATAAGAAATCTTTTAGGGGGAGTATTGTTACTTGGGAGCCTGTCCTGAAGGCAAATTTGTCTTTTGTATGCCTAAGGGCAATTTAGTCTATTATTATTGTTGGGTATAAATGGGATTGTTATGTCTAGGGTTAGATTTATAAATGAGACTGAGTTGTATGTCTTAGGTTTAGGCTTTGGAAGACATTTCCTACCTCTCAAATTGCAGGAATTGGGAGAGACTGCCTACCCACAAATTGTAGTTGTTTATCTTTGTGTTCTTGTTGAGTTTGAATTATTACAATAAAATTTGTGTTTGCCCGAATTTCTATGGAAAGGCGTTTGGACTTTGACGCCGGATCATATCACAACTATAGCCAGAAAAATATGACAAATGATATTGGATCAATGAGATATTATGTATCCATCAAAAAACTAAAAGCTCAAAACAACGAACTTAAGAATCAGATTGTAAAAGTATAACTCCGAGTACATAGAATACTGAAGTTTACAATCTCCTGTATGGTTTCTTCTTGGTAAATTGGCAAGCCCACTGAAACTCAGTTTTCATCAACATCAGTTTGTAAATTTCCGCAAGAGGGACTCACTTCATACATCAATTGAAAACCCTAATTTTACATTTACCATATCATTACCGCTATTATAGTTCTGCTTCAATTCTCCCAACTTTCATCTCAAACTTCAGTTTTCTACTCTGAATCGACTTTTCAACTCGAAAACCCTAATTTTAACTTTATGACATCACCCAAATTCTAGATAATGCCGCACAATATATTATGTAGACTTGTGTTCAAGATGCCTATCAAGGCAAGTGCCATAAAAATTCACAAAATCATTAAAGCAAATAACTACCAAATATTGGGGAATGACTACAACAAACTTTATAGCAATTACACCAAACAAGAATTAGCGCAAGAATACAACACACGACACACAAAATCATGTTAGGGCGGATCCCGGGAGATGGTGATAACGTTTAATGAGACTAGTGAGGTAACGGAAAGGTATGGAAGGGGTTTCCAGGCTGTGGGTGAGGAGTGGCAGCAATTATTGGTGGCTAGAACAGCAGGGAAATAAAATGCGGCAGCCCAAACAACCGCAATTTGTTGTTTGGAGCGCTAGGCAGCAAGAAAACAGCAAGGGGGTGGTGTTACTGCAATGGCAGCAAGCTTGAATGAGGTGAAACAACTGGTTGGGCAGATAGAATAGAAGAAAATAGCCTGGATGGTTGATTTCGGGCAGTGACAGCGAGCAGGAATAACAGTGGTAGTGGCGATGAACGCGTAGGATTGCGGAACAGCCAAAAGATGGATGTCTAGGGGCTGCGACAGAGAGAGGATGGTTGGACGGCGAGGAACAGCAGAAGGACAGCAACAAGACTATTGTCGGGGCGGTTGCAGAAAGGAAGAAGACATGGTAGAAAAGCAAGAGAGATGTGGGACGAGGTAGGGAAGATAATCACCACCCGGAAACCAATATACAATTGAAACACTACTTGGAACCCTAAGATACAACCCTCTAAGGAAAAAAGAGAAGCGAACTCAAAACTGTAGCTCTTACAGTACTTCGAAAATATAATGCTCCTATAACACCGACACTTCTAAAAACATGACATACCCGTGTCAGACGCGTAATAAATGTCTGAACTTTTTTAGGATCGAACACGTCCGGGAAACACCTCAACACTGCATCAGAGGTGAGCTAAACAAGAATTCGAGAAAATGAGAAAGGAGCATTAGAAAATTATAAATACACATCTAACTTTAATTACACATCATTGTCGAAACGGTCTCATCTCTCATCATTTTTAATCTCCCTCTACCATTCGTCAAAATAGAATATCGAAAGTGCATTCAATATTTGTCGAGCTGAGCATAAGTAATTCCCTCTTTGTAATCAACTTGTAATCATTAGATTATAAGTCGGATGAATTCTTTTAAAACATATATCTAATTTTAAAAATTAATTTTTATAAACATTAAATTTTATAATATAAATTAAATTTTATTCAGGCATAATTTGTGTTGTGATAATTTATTCATAAAATAATGAAAAAAATATATTTTTTATTTTAATAATTAATTAAATATAAAAATATGTTCATGACGTGTCATGTATATTTTTTTTCAAATATGTCATGTCCCCATATCGTGTCGTGTCGTATCTGTGTCACTATATTTGTGTATGTGCTTCATAGATCACAGAAGACATGCTGAAATAATCCCCTTCTTTTACTTACGCTTTGCTTCCTATTATCTTTCATTCCTTCAGATTTTTTTCCTATATATGTATTGTATTAGGGTTTGGAAGTAAGTTTTCCATGTGTTTTATTTAAAATAGTTGTCGGTGTCTGTTCTTCCCCTTCAAGGGTTGTATCCAAGGAGTTGGGTGATTTTCCGGTTATATCCCTCTCCCAAGGTTTTGATTATCTTCTCCCATCCCCTCTGCATCTCTACTGCTATGTCGCCTCGCATTCCCCCTTGCTGCGGGTCGCCCCAACAACAATTCTTTTGATATTTTTCTACAGTTTCCTCGTTGTCAAGTCCTTTTCCTCACTACCCCGGTCCAGGATTGTCTTCCTTCGGCTGTCTAACAGCCCTCCATCTAAAATCGTTACAATGATGACTTATAGCTACAATGGTTACAATCTAAAATCGTTACAATCTAAAATCGTTGGAAACATGATTGAGGGGAAGAAACCTGCCATCTAAAATCGATGTTTACCATCTTCGAGAAGAGGCAATCAAATAGGTCACCTATAGCTACAATGGTGACTTGCTAGATCAAAGGGATGGAGTGAACCTCTTCCATCATGTGGATTCTATGAATGAAGAACGTTTACCTCGAAGATGTGACATGAAACATCTGAGAAGTCACAAGTATGGTTTACCATATTTTGATGGACACATAAATCAAGATGAAGTCATCGAGCAGCTTTGGACTTTTGAATGTGTCTTTAAGTGTCAAAACGTCCCACTAGACAGAATGGTGAAATTAGCTCCAGCAAGGTAAAGAAGAGTGTACTATTTGGGTGGCAAAATCTAAAGTACCTATACCAAAGAGAAAGAAAAGATAAAATTACTACTTGGTCCAAGATGAAACGAGAGATGCATTGTCAGTTCCTACCAGCTCACTACAGACCGGATGTTCAAATCTCAACTTAAAAAGTAGAGAGAGCACATCACCAGGCGATCACCAAAACTTACAGGCAGGGTTCAATCTCAGGATCTTACAATTAAAGTCACCTAACAGAACATTCAAGCTGGCCCAACCTGAAAAGACACTAGTTCAGAGTGGAGAACAAAGGTCACCAATCCGCATTCCCAGCTCCATCTTAGCCATGAAGTGATTCAAGTGTCACAAATTTGGGCAAATTAAAGCAAATTACAAAGCCAAGGGCATGATATATTTCAAAGGATAGGAAGTTGTTCCAAAAAAGGGTAACGACACAGTAGACACTAAAGAAGATAAGGACACAAAAATGTACTACCAGCTTCCAACTGGTGAGGAAAAAATATACATAATTCCAACTGAGCCCATGAGAGGAAAAATAATTAATAATCATTACCCAAAACAATCTTGAGATCAATGAACCGACACCAAAGCCATGGCAACCCCGGATAAAAGAAATTAAGACATTTAATATTTATAGACTCCTTATTGAGCTACTGAGGAAAGTCCATCATGTCAGGAATGAGGTCATTTTTAAAGACGTGTAGAAGATTATATGGAGTTATTCAGACGTTGGATTTTATTCAGCACTAGTAAAAATTCATACTTCGGTAAAATCCTCGTCATAATTATTCACATTGCAAAATGCATAATTAGTGTATTTAAAATATCAAAGTTCACATGCCTAGCTTCCACATTTTGCTTTCAAAGTACAGAAAAACAGAACCATACTCGCATGAGTTAACAGTACAAAAGTGAACCAGATTGGGACAACACACCAAATTACTGCATGATGATCCAACATGGGCATCTCTTGGTCCAAATCCTTCTTTAGCCTCCTGCAAAGCTGACAGAAAGAGCTTTTCTGCCTCATCTAATTTACCCTGCATGCAAAGCAGAACTTATAGATATTATAGAGGAAACCAATATTAAATGAACAAACTACGAAGTCCAAATATCTATCTATATATATATATATATATATATATATATANAACATGAAAATTCAAACAAAATATAAACCCCTAAAATGTTATTACAAATTTTTAATTATACCTTTGAATGCTCAGAAAGATTATGATCAAGGCTTTTTTGATATTGCTGGTCATCTTGCCAAACTGTATTGTCTCGACCATTTGCTCACTGAATATCAAATGAAATCCTTAATTCTTAAAGGTTTTGGG
This sequence comes from Phalaenopsis hybrid cultivar, assembly GCA_002079205.1. Taxonomy (NCBI): domain Eukaryota; kingdom Viridiplantae; phylum Streptophyta; class Magnoliopsida; order Asparagales; family Orchidaceae; genus Phalaenopsis; species Phalaenopsis hybrid cultivar. The sequence continues at coordinate 123,407 of JXCR01145973.1, forward strand.
ACAAATACTCATGTATTTTGCAATCCAAAAAAATTGTCTCCAAATCTATGCTTAATCAAATGAACTTTTCGGTTGTGCTTCAGTTACTCCATTTTTTCGGTTCTAGAAAATTATGTCAACAATTATTCAAGCCAAAAAAGCTAAATCATAACTTTAAAAGGAATCTCAACTCTATGGATGCCAACGTTGGAACTCCCTGAGATTGTCAATCAAGTTTTCATCACCAGTTGTGACATGGTATATGTAGATTAAAAAGCCAATACTTCTTTATGTTACATGACCGACAATAGTTGAGTTAAATCTAAGTTATGAAACTTCACTCTAGCTCTGAACAATCTATAAAATGAACACATTCTCCAACAAAAGATGATGACCTTGACTAACCAAAACAGATTCCACTAAAGGAAGTTGGAATATGTTATCGACTATAAACATAATAAGAAGAAATTAAAGTAACAGCTATAGTCTTGAGAACATGTAGATCAAGTAATGAAACTTTAAAAATGTCATTTCAAGTTACAACGCCAATCATAAAATACTAGACGTAAGTTCTGAAAATTAGCTTAGTCCATGAACAATCTATTAAACCAATAAATTCTGTCAAAGTAAACAAGATAACTATAATCAGCTAAAAGTTTTCAACCCAGAACGTATCGAATTATGTATTAGAATGTATGGTTAGCATGAAAATTTTTAAACAACGGCTATATATACTAGAATAAATGGATCAATTCACAAAACATAAGAGAATACACAATAATGCAAGTTTAAGAAACGAGTAGCCAAGTAACAAACAACTCTTACCTCATAATACTTCTGAGCTTGCTCAACTTTCCGCTGCAATAAATAAAAATGCCCTAGATTGTGCAAGGTGGCTCCTACACTGCAAACATCATAAAAGTGACTTGTTTGTCTTCAGAAGGTAAAAGAGTCACCCACATTCTTTTGGTAGGCATGCAAAACAATGAGTTGACAGCATGAAATGCTAATTGTGGCATGCATGTCCATAAAAAGAAGTTAAGTGTAACATGTGCAAACAAAAGAAAAGAAATTAGTAAGCACTAGACAAACTCAATTACTTCAAGTATTATTCTAGACTGAAAAATCATTGAAACCATTTCAAATCTCAAATTTCTACTGTATAGTATATAGTGCAACAAAAGGGAAAAAGTTGTGTGAAGATGATCAAAAAGTTAACCCACCGGATGTCATGACTCCCAAACGAATCCTCTAGAATGCTAATCGCTTCCAAGTATAATGGCTCAGCTTTATCAAAGTCCTTTCTTGACGTGTAAATTGCTGCCTGCATCAACCAAATTTCATATCTGAATTGACAGGGAAAACGCAAAAAGTGTAATCTATACCAGATGAAAAAAAAAGGTTCGCTATAGCCAAATAAATAGGGATGCCTATGTCAGCAATTAGAAAATGAAATTAGAGAAGCTTAAAAAATAGACATCTTCAAAAAGAAAAAAAACAGTACTAGTACTTCCTTTCTCCTTAAAGTAATGTATCCAAACTATTGTTCATGTTTATTTAAATCTTTTATCGTAATATGTAGCTTGCCTACAAACTAGTCAAGATGCAATCAATCAAAATCAAGGTGCCTCACTTGAAAATAATATTTGCTTTTAGGAAGAAACTTTCTCCCAATATTCCACAACTTATTGCACCAGATGGATGATTTATACCTAACAAGTCAGAACTCTGACACAGTTCTCTCAATATGAGAAATGGGAGGATCAAACCATTTCTTACAACTATTTGCAATTTTCAAAAATGTAGCTTTATCTCAAAATCCTTTTAAGACGGCTGATTTAGAGTATCATCTAATTAACTCCTTTAATTCCAAAATTGCAGGGATGCGTTGAATAAATGACCTAAACAATGCTGAACAAAAATTGCTGATCTGTCACAGTAAGTAAATGGATGCTTCCGTGCAGAGCAATCAACAATAAAGCACCTATCACAACAGGATCAACCTGTTACGAGGGAGCCTAGCCTAAGGGCAAATTTATCTTTTGTACGCAAAAAGGAAATTTAGCTTTTTATTATTATTATTAATATCTAGGGTTAGGTTTATGTATGAGATTGAGTTGTGAGTCTTAGGTTTTTTGTTAAATCATTCATTCGTAGAGGAAGGCTAAATGCTCAATTCGTTCATGGAATGAATTTAAGAATTGTTTGTTAAAATGCTTTCGAGTCATTTGGGAAGAAAACCTACATGAGCAATTCTATATCTTCACTCAGGAGGGGACGGTCATGGAATATAAGGAGAGATTTGAACTATTGTCAGGACAACTGTGGGGGATTTCTGAAGCAGAATTGGAGGGGAATTTCATGAAGGGCATAAAGCCCGACTTACGGGCACCACTCCAACTATTAAGTTCATGGGGATTGAGGAGATGGTGGAGCTAGCCCACATGGTGGAAGACAAGAACCAGACGAAGAAAGCCAATAGGAACAGCACAAATGGAGCGTCGTAGGAAACTGTTGCAACCACGATGATGCCAAAAATTCAGACAATAGAAGCCCAGAGGGAGGTTGCACGGGACACAAATAATGGACCACGACCGGGAGCATTACTCAAGCATCTCACGAAGATAGAGATTCAAGAGAAGCGAGCCAAAGGATTATGTTTTAGGTGTGATGAGAAGTTTACCCCAGAACACTGTTGCAAAGATCGAAGATTACAAGTTCTCATAGTGCAAGACAAGGAAGCAATGAATGAAGAAATAGGATAGCTTTGCGGGGGGAAGAGGAACACTAATTTTTTCCAATCTTGTGGATAAGGAATCTTTTAGGGGGAGTATTGTTACTTGGGAGTCTGTCCTGAAGGCAAATTTGTCTTTTGTATGCCTAAGGGCAATTAGTCTATTATTATTGTTGGGTATAAATGGGATTGTTACGTCTAGGGTTAGATTTATAAATGAGACTGAGTTGTATGTCTTAGGTTTAGGGTTTGGAAGACATTCACTACCTCTCGAATTGCAGGAATTGGGAGAGACTGCCTACCTCACAAATTGTAGATGTTCATCTTTGTGTTCTTGTTGAGTTTGAATTATTACAATAAAATTCGTGTTTGCCCTAATTTCTATGGAAAGGCGTTTCGACTTAAACGTCGGATCATATCACAACTGTAGCCAGAAAAATATGACAAATGATATTGGATCAATGAGACATTATGTATCCACAAAAAAACTAAAAGCTCAAAACAACGAACTTAAGAATCAGATTGTAAAAGTATAACTCCGAGTACATAGAATACTGAAGTTTACAATCTCCTGTATGGTTTCTCCTTGGTAAATTGGCAAGCCCACTGAAACTCAGTTTTCATCAACATCAAATTGTAAATTTCCGCAAGAGGGACTCACTTCATACATCAATTGAAAACCCTAAATTTACATTTACCATATCATTACCGCTATTATAGTTCTGCTTCAATTCTCCCAACTTTCATCTCAAACTTCAGTTTTCTACTCTGACTCGACTTTTCAACTCGAAAAACCTAATTTAAACTTTATGACATATAATGCCGCTCAATATATTATGTAGACTTGTGTTCAAGATGCCTATCAAGGCAAGTGCCATAACAATTCACAGAATCATTAAAGCTAATAACTACCAAATATTCGGGAATAACTACAACAAACTTTATAGCAATTACACCAAACAAGAATTAGCGCAAGAATACAAAACACGACACACAAAATCATGTTAGAGTGGGTCCCGAGTGATGGTGATAACGGTTAATGAGACTAGTGAGGTAGCGGCAAGGTATGGAAGGGGTTTCCGGGCTGTGGGTGAGGAGTGGCAGCGATTATTGGTGGCTAGGACAGCAGGGAAATAAAAGGCGGCGGCCCAAACAGCTGCAATTGGTTGTTTAGAGCACTAGGCAGCAAGAAAACAGCAAGGGGGTGGTGTTGCTGCAATGGCAGCAAGCTGGAATGAGGTGAAACAACTGGTTGGGTGGCTAGAATAGAAGAAAACAGCCCGGACGGTTGATTTCGGGCAGCGACAGCGAGCAGGAATAATAGTGGTAGTGGCGGTGAACGCGTAGGATTGCGGGACAGCCAAAAGATGATTGTCTAGGGGCTGCGACAGAGAGAGGATGGTTGGACGGTGAGGAACAGCAGAAAGACAGCAACAAGACTGTTGTCGAGGCAGTTGTAGAAAGGAAGAAGGCATGGTAGAAAAGCAAGAGAGATGCGGGACGAGGATGGTAGATTGGTTTATGCGGGACGAGGATGCGGGACGAGGATGCGGGACGAGGATGGTAGAAAAGCAAGAGAGAAGATAATCACCAACCGGAAACCAATATACAATTGAAACACTACTTGGAACCCTAAGATACAACCCTCTAAGAGAAAAAGAGAAGCGGACTCAGAACTGTAGCTCTTACAGTACTGCGGAAATATATATCACGAGTTCTATAACACCGACACTTCTAAAAACATGTCGTACCCGTGTCAGACGCGTATCAAACACCAACACATGTCTGACATGCCTCAGCACTTCTCCGACACTACGTAATAAATGTCTGAACTTTTTTAGGATCAAACACGTCCGGGAAACACCTCAACACCACATCAGAGGTGAGCTTAACAAGATTTCGAGAAAATGAGAAAGGAGCATTAGAAAATTATAAATATACATCTAACTTTAATTATACATCATTGTCGAAACGGTCTCATCTCTCATCATTTTTAATCTCCCTCTATCATTCGTCAAAATAGAATATCGAAAGTGCATTCAATATTCGTCGAGCTGAGCATTAGTAATTCCCTCTTTGTCATCAACTTGTAATCATTAGATTACAAGTCAGATGAATTCTTTTAAAACATATTATATCTAATTTTAAAAATTAATTTCTATAAATATTAAATTTTATAATATAAATTAAATTTATGAAGTTAAATTTTATTCATGCATAATTTGTGTTGTGATAATTTATTCATAAAATAATGAAAAAATATATTTTTTTATTTTAATAATTAATTAAATATAAAAATGTGTTCATGACGTGTCATATATAATTTTTTTCAAATATGTCATGTCCCCATATCGTGTCGTGTCGTATCTGTGTCTCTATATTTGTGTATGTGCTTCATAGATCACAGAAGACATGCTGAAATAATCCCCTTCTTTTAATTACGCTTTGCTTCCTATTATCTTTCATTTCTTCATATTTCTTTCCTATATATGTATTGTATTAGGGTTTGGAAGTAGGTTTTCCATGTGTTTTATTTAAAATTGTTGTCGGTGTCTGTTCTTCCCCTTCAAGGGTTGTATCCAAGGAGTTGGGTGATTTTCCGGTTATATCCCTCTCCCAAGGTTTTGATTATCTTCTCCCATTCCCTCTGCATCCCTACTGCTTTGTCTCCTCGCATTCCCCCTTGCTGCAGGTCGCCCCAACAACAATTCTTTTGATATTTTTCTACAGTTTCCTCGTTGTCCAGTCCTTTTCCTCACTACACCTGTCCAGGATTGTCTTCCTTCAGCTGTCTAACAGCCCTCCACACTCATCATCGTTCCAGCCTCCATCCTCGCTGCTATCGCCTCCAACCTGCTACCAACCTTGCCGCCATCCTCCCAGCAGCCAACATAGCCATTCCCATCAACTACTGCCACCTTCCCAGCCTTCCTCGCAACCTCCCCCACCGATTGTCCAGCCGCCAGGTAGCTTCCAGTCACATCCTAGATGCAGGCGCCACCGTTTCCACCCTTTTACCTTTCTGCCATCAACCATAACAACCCTGTCGCATCGTCCTCCAACTGTCTACTTGTTGTTCGGCCCCAGAGAACCGTTATTTTGTTGTTTTTTTACTTGCCAACTTTCTTTACCATCCTCGTGTCACCTTCCTAATCCTTACCGACCACCACTACCACCTAGGATCCACACTCATTGAGTGTTTGTGTCGTGTCAGTTGTTATTTATTATTTCAAAGTCTCTGATTGTAACCTTTATTTCCTTTTGAGTAATAATATTTGTTTTCCATATTGTGGTTTGGGTTAACTCTAATATCATTTGGTATCAAAGCTAGTCTAGCCCTACTTGTATCCTAGGGTTTCTAGTATCTACCGCACTCAAACCTGTCTTCACCTAAAATTTTTCTTTCACCCTACATCACCCTTACAATGCCTCCTTCGACCTAACCACACCAAAAACCTAGTCATGCTGACATATTAATGTAAATTACAAAGCCAGGGGCATGATATATTTCAAAGAGTAGGAAGTTGTTGCAGAAAAAGGTAACAACACAGTAGACACTGAAGAAGATAAGGACACAAAAATGTACTTCCAGCTTCCAACAGGTGAGGAAAAAATATACATAATTCCAGCTGAGCCCATGAGAGGAAAAATAATTAATAATCATTATCCAAGAGAATCTTGAGATAAATGAACCGACACCAAAGCCATGGCAACCCCAGATAAAAGAAATTAAGACGTTTAATATTTATAGACTCCTTATTGAGTTGCCTTACTAAGGAAAGTCCATCATGTCAGGAATATGGTCATTTTGTAAGACGTGTAGAAGATTATATGGGGTTATTCGGACGTTGGATTTTATTCAGCACTAGTAAAAATTCATACTTTGGTAAAATCCTTGTCATAATTATTCACGTTGCAAAATGCAAGATTAGTGTATTTAAAATATAAAAGTTCACATGCCTAGCTTCCACATTTTGCTTTCAAAGTACAGAAAAACAGAACCATGCTCGCATGAGTTAACAGAACAAAAGTGAACCAGATTAGGACAACACACCAAATTACTGCATGATGATCCAACATGGGCATCTCTTGGTCCAAATCCTTCTTTAGCCTCCTGCAAAGCTGACAGAAAGAACTTTTCTGCCTCATCTAATTTACCCTGCATGCAAAGCAGAACTTAAAGATATTATAGAGGAAACCAATATTAAATGAACAAACTACGAAGTCCAAATATCCATATATATATATATATATATATATAGGCCAATCAAAAAAGAAGTTGGAAGGCATCATCTATCAACCAAGGCTAACAAAAAATAGACCAGGTTTAGCACAAGAAGATGAGCGTTTTTAGTCTAGTTCATACAAAGCCATACTAGAACTAAGCTAGAAGATTTGAGCTCCCAAAAATTATTCACATAAATCCTTCTAACCTACTGTGAGTGGCTAACATGACAAACATAATTTTTAAATAAGGTCAAACCAATAAGCATTGTTTAGCTTCCTCCAAATACAAATGGTTCAGAGTAGGGGGCTTGGAAGAAAGAGAATGAAGCAGTTGCACTGCATTTTAACAAATGAACTTGCAAACTATTGCGGTATAAAGACAAAGTAATAAATACAAAATTAAATCTAAAAGGCCATCAACTTGATATTAGATGTGTTTAGATTTATAGATACCCAATAAGCCACCACCTGTAGACCACCAACTTTAGTAAGAAAAATCAAAATCTATGATGCCCAATCACTTGCTAAAGAAATAGACAATAAAAAAAATGTAAGAAAAAAACACAAGTGCAATCAAAAGACAAAAAGAAAAAAGCTCGTCACTATAGACCAAATTAAAACAAACGAAAAAAGAACCAAAATATTTCCCTGGCTATTTATTAGGAGCTATTTCAGTTTCAGATTATATAAATAACTCAATTGATTCCTAGACTCTTAAAAAGGGACCAAAATAAATTTAACATCTCAATTACTCAAAAATGAACCTACCGTTGTTATATATGAGGGTATTTTAAGAAAATATATTTTCTTTATGAGTAGTTTAAAAAATCTAATTTTCTAATCACCTTATTTCATCATTTAAAGCAATTAAATTTGCATACAGCATAAGTGGATTGCAGAATGCGAAGTGAGTTGATTTTTTGAACTAAATAATTTTATTTGATATTTTTTTAATTATAATGACTCCATTGCAATAAAAATTACACTGGCCTACAACTTCCAAGATCTCAATGACACGTGATGCATACAGAATTATCTAATATACATAAGGTAATAAGAAAAGTAAAATATCAGATTTACTAAAAATTTCAGTAAGACGTGTTATTTTCTTAAAATAATCTCATAATTAACATTCTTAGCTTCAATTTAAGTTAGACGACGTGATTATTTGGTTCCTGAACTAGAGTGGCCTCTCATAAATACTAGAGGGAGGGCCATTTTTTATCAAAAATAAATGCATTCAAGAAACAAAGAAGCTCATAGAACATGAAGTTACATACTTTTTGAAACAGATCCCTCCCATTATTAGTAAAAATTCTCCACTTTATAGTATGAGAATTGGATATCACGGAACTGTCTTCGATTCTATGCAATCCAATTACATAATCATCTCCCTGATCACTCTCAGATGCTGAAGCATCTTTCGCTAGGACAGCATGTCCATTTAACCCAAATGAGATAGCTGCAAAATAAAAAGATAAAAGAAAATTAAAGATGCCAAGAGTAAGCATGAATTCATCAAAGTGAAAGATAATCAATAATTGAAAAGATGGTTGTATACTCCTATAGAAACCATAAATGTGTCAACGTACATAGATAACAATGACCATGCACATGGTTAAATATGGATTCCCTTCAACATCAAAACAATTGTCCAAAGCTTAAACTACCAAAATGTAAGGTCAAACTTGATATTTAGTTTTGGTGAAACCGAAAACCTTACATTTACAAAATGCAGTGAAGTGTCAGCTTACCATTCAAAGTTTTCATAGCAGCAAATAACTATTGCGGGAGACGAGCCGAAATAATCAAATTTTCCTTTCTTATGTTTTCTTTCTTATTATCATCCATTCATTTTTAGTCATTTCCTATATATGTATTTTATTAGGATTTTGAAGTCAGTTTTCTATTCATATTTCTGTCAGGACAGCCACCGAAGTCCGTTTTCCCGCTTCGAGGGTTGTATCCGCAGAATTGGATGGTGTTGCGGTTGTATCTCTCTCCCGATGTGGTGTTTATCTTCTCTACTCCTTATATATCCTCCCTACACTACTCCCGCTCTTTGTTCCCTGCTGCATCTGCCCGGAAGAGCTATTAACGTTGTTCGTTCTGCAGTTTTTACATTCCAGGCCAAGCTCCCTATGATTCCAGCTTTCCACCTTGCTGCCATCGCTGTCCCAGCCACCTCCCTTCTACAATTCTTGCAGTCCTCATTCCAAATCAGCCGCCCAGCCCTCCACTGTGGCTGATTTGTATTTTACGTTCCAGCAGCCCTAAACAGCAGACTGCTGCTGTTTGGATCGTCGAACCTTGTGGCCTTGTTGTTCCAACAGCCTATAATCATTGCAGGCCCTCATCCACAGCCCGCCCCCTTCTTTACCTCGTCGCCACCTCTCCAAGCCCCCTAACTGTTAACACCATCACTCGGGGTCCGCCCTAATGTGAGTGTTGGTGTCGCGATTGTTGTAGTTCCACTTTCAAGTGAGTTTAATTATAACAGTCTGTTTGCTTTCAATAATAATATTTATTTTTTTATTATGGTTTGGGTTAACTCCAGTATCATTTAGTGTCAGAGCTAGTCTAACCTTAGTCATATCCTAGGATTTCTAACATCTGCCACCCCGAAACTTACCTCTACTTAAAATCTTTCTTTCTAACCCTACATCACCCTTACCCCACTTAGTGGGATAACGGATTGTCGTTGTTATTTTACCCTCATCGCCCTTACACACCTCCTTCCACCAACACACACCCATAACTTATTCATGCCACTAGGAGAAAATCGTTGGAAGTTTGATCGAGGAGAAAGGACATGATGTTATTTTAAAATATTCACAAAGAGGTGTCCAAGGGATTTCTAGGGAGGATATGCAGTGGAAAACCCGCCAACTACAGTCGAGGCTTACTACTTTCAAGAGAAACGATGACTTATTGGATTGAAGGAATGGAGTGAACCTCTTCCATTATGTGGATTCTAAAAGTGAAGAACTTCTGCCTCAAAGATATCAAATATTTGAGAAGTTGAAATTTTATAGTAAATGTGGATTTATTTCAACGACCACATGAATTCAAACAAGTTCGTCGAGTGGCTCTAGACTTGAGTTTGTCTTTCAGCTATCAGCAATATAAAGAAGAGTGCAATATTTTGGTGGAAAAATATGAAACACAAACGTCGGCGTGAAGAAAAATACAAGATCACTACCTGGTCCAAGATAAAATGGAAGATATAGCGCCAGCACCCACCAGCTCACTATAAACCAGAGGTTCACACCCTAGCTTCAAAAGAGGAGAGACCGCATCATTAGGCGACCCTCACATCTTACAAGCAAGGTTTAACCCAAGGATCTTATAGCCAGAGTACACTCAAAGGAACATTCAAGTTGACCGCTCCTAATCAGACACTAGGTTTGAGTGGAGAAAAAGAGGAACCAATCTGTAATCCCAAATCCATTTCAACTAAAAAGTGTTTCAAGAGTCATGGATTTATGCATACTGAATCAGATTGCGCAACAAGGAGAAGGATCTCTTTTATGAATCAGGAAACGGTTGAAGAGATAAATAATGATTCAGGAGCAGATGAAGATTTCAGAGAGGCTACTAAATTTCCTGCTAACGAGAAGAGAAGTCGGCGATTCCAGATGAACCCAGGAGAGACACTAGCAAAGTTGTCTACAATTGTTCTAAAAGGTAGCAAGTCCAAGGCAATAGGCGTTCATGCAGAGTATGAGATTTTGGTGCCTCGAGCTACCATTTTGCAGACATTGAGAAGAGCATCAGAACTTGTATTGGATGTCTAAAAGGGCCATGAATTTGAAGAGTCGGTAAAAGATACAACGCAATCCCAAATAAGAGAAATTCAATCTTTTACATATATAGGCTACTTCCTGAGTTTCCCCAGCTTAAGGAGGTCCAATATGCCTCAGATGAGACTCTTTTGTGCCACTTGTGGAAGCCCATAAGGAATTACTGGGGTATTTTAAATTCAATTCAATAGTATACCAACCGACAGCTAATCAAGTGGGATGAGTGAACCACAGAGTTGGAAATCGCCTTAAAAGCTTTGTAGGAGGGAACATCCTATAGTAGGATACAGGTCCTTTCAGAGAAGAAGAAGAGGCCTCTCTTGAGCGGTTATACTTCAGTGTGGTCCAGCCAGCAAAGATTTCATCCCAAAGTTAATTCTTCCTTACACACTAGTTTAGCAGATACACTCAGATGAGTATGAAGAGTGGAAGAATGTAATTGACTGTTTTAAGCTTGGTTCGCCAGGATATCCATCCACGTACAGTTCCACTTATGATTGTGCCAAAACAAGACGGTTACCTGTTCTATCAAAACGTGCGTGGGAATGCCAACGCGAGATTAAGACGCTTACACCACCATCAACATACTGACCTAACGTCATACGATAAGGAGACAAGTTTCGACGAATGAAGCCGAAGCTCCACCAACCCTGAGAGATTGACATGGGAGACAGTACCGTGGAAATAAATATCGCACAAGATTGGGCCGAAATAATCCCGTTTTTCTTTCTTATGCTTTCTTTAAATATCCTTCAATCTTTTTTACTCGATTCTTATGTGTTGTATTAGATTTTGAAAGTCAGTTTTTGACTCAGATTTTTGTTGGGATAGCAGCAGGCATCCATTTTCCCCCCTTCGAGAGTTATATCCAAATGATTGAGTTGTGCTCTGATTGTATATCTCTCTCAAGATGGTGTTTATCTTCCCTACTCCTCCTTCCATATCCTCTCTACACTACTCTCGCTCTTCCTTCCCGCTGTTGCTACCCGGAACAACTGTCAACACGCTATCCATCCCGCAATTCCTGCATTCCAAACCAAGTTCCCTGCTATTCCAGCTTTCCCACGTGTTGTCATCATTGTCCCAGCCACCTCCATCCCATAATCCCTGTTGTCCTCCTTTTGAATCACCGTCCAACCCTCTAGCGTCGCTGCCAGAACTGCAACACCACCCTTCTTTGTTTTCTTGTGGTTCAGTCACCTCAAACAGCAAACTATTGCCGTTCAAATTATCGCCCCTTGCAGCCCTTCTGTTCCAGCAGCCTATAATCATAGTCGGCCCTCATCCATAACCAGGAAACCTCTTCCCTACCTTTTCACCACTTTTCAAGCCACCTAACCATTATCACCAGCACTGTGAGTGTGGGTGTCATGTGCGTTGTATTTCCCATTTCAAGTGTATTTAATTGTGACAGCCTATTTACTTTAAATATTAATATGTATTTTTTTCTATTATGGTTTAAGTTAACTCCGGTATCATGCAACTTACTTTTTCTTTTAAACATATATTATATTTCCCCAGAAAATGCAATGTGCAATTCTTGATCTAATCAAACTGGTCATCTTAACATACAATATAACTAGCTTACACAATAGAGTTAGGATCAGAAATTGTAAAGATATGCAAGAGCTATCAAGAAATTAAAAAAATGATAAATAATGATAATATCAAAAGTTAATATTTAAGATCCAGTCAAGTGAATAAGCCTGAACATTGAGTTAAATATTAGATACATACCAGTTGATCCAAACAGTAAAATCTTCAACATTGACTGCCAGGAATTCGTACGGACTGTAGACAAAAAATAATCACACTTGCCCACGCCAATAGAACCTACAAAACATTGAATATTGCAAAACCAGCACATTAACATGATTTTTTTTTTCACTGCAGTCGTATAGTATGATGCAGAACATTGTGTATAACAATTGGTATGACAAAAATTACAAATTATATAAAGTGATTGACCAGTGCCGCCAAACGCCAATTATATCATGAAGTTAAAGATAAGATTAACTTCCACCAAGAAAATAAAACACCAATTTTAGAAATATGGACCTTATGGAATTAATTTCAAACCAAATCTTATAAGTCAAATTTTACTTTTATTCGACCATAATATATGATAAAACAATAAAGAATAAATAATTTAAGAAATCATTAGAGCACTGCTTACAAAATATAAATCACAGATTGACTTCTTTCTCCAAGACAAAAAGAGGATTCTTTTGTTCAAAGAATCAAAGCTGATTGTAAGAAGAAACTTTAGGTCAAAAAATAAAGTACCGGCTAGCATGCATGTTTTAAGCGCTAAAAGGAAAGCAATCAAGGAAACAATTGCCTAGGATAATATGACGGAACCAACTAGAATGCATAGTTTATCATACTGATGTGAGCCTACAGCTATATAAATAACCTAAGGCTTATAATAATAGATACTTGGATGACTAATGAAAAAAAAAAATGGGGCATTTGCCATACCCAATTCTTACATATTTAACACCTAAATTTTACTTCTTACATTTACACCGCCCAATTCTTTCATGTTAGATCAAAAATACCACTTTTGCAGCTTTAAAAAATTGAAATACACCTTTTTATGCAGAGGCAAGGTGGCATATATGTAAGAAATTAAAGTTTAGGTGTTAGATATGTAAATACATGGAATTAAGTGGTATATAAATCTTCTTAAAAAAATGAAAATATAATTGTTCTTTTTAATTCCTTTTTTATTATCTTCCTCTCCTATGGTCGGTATCATGGTAACCCTCTTATCTCTTTGTCAGAATGAAAAGCCATTCACTCTTCTTTCTAATAAGTACTGGATAATGCATCCNAGCAAAGGTTCGGCCCGCGGTCCCGCTCCTCGTACGCCTGTCGCCTTGCAAAAAGCTTCCACCTACTCTTCTGACACGCTCCGGCTTTCCCCTCCCACGCCTCTGTGATTCTCGTCGTCTTCTCCCGCGCGACTTGTCGTTTCTCTTGGCTCGGCTCACCGCCCAGGTAAGTGACGGGAAAGGCTTCTCCTCCCTTTTTTGCTATAAAACCCCATTTGGGGAAGAGTTTTAGGGTTAGCCGAATTTTATTTTGAGCGAGGGAGGTGCTGCCAGTTTTGTGTCTCGTTTCTTCATTCTGTGTGTGTGTATTTGAGGCATTGTGAAGGCTTTGCCTTCTCTTGGGTAAAACTTGAAGGAGGAGTGGTGGCCGAAATTTTAGTGCGAGGAGGTGCTGCAGAAATTTTCTCCAAGCTTATTCTTGCATTTTATACGGGCATTTGGAGTAAGGAATTCTTTCTTTACTCTGTTTTGGAATTTATTCCAAGCCTTGGAGAAAACTGGTATTAGAGATTCGTATATATATAAGCATCTTCTAAACAATTCTGCTTGTCTTACTTTCTCCGTTATCAAGCCAAAGTTGGATGTTGCCTCATCTATAGTATGATTTACAGAATTTTTTTTTGGCAGAAATTTTAACAATGCTCATTCACCTATGATTCTTTGTTATGGGAAAAGTTTGATGCGATCAGTATTTTATGCTGCCGATTATTACAACATTTGGAAAGCTTGATGTGCAATGTGCAAATCCTGAATGCTTACGTATCTGATATTGGGTGCTGAGGCTTAGAACTTGGTCACAAGTTCTGTCAATTACAATGTGTTACATATTTAACACCGTGGATTTTAACTCATGCATGTATGGAAGTTTACAAGATTTGCTTGAGGTATATTCAACCTGCTAATTACTTGGACGAAGGGGAATTCAAATAAAAAATTTAGCATGGTGACTTTGTGCCTGAAATCTGAGATGCATTTTTGAAACCTAAACACACAATAGTATCTAATATTTGAACTTTGAAACCTATATATAAGATTGTTTAATGCTCACATATTCACATACATAATATCTAAACATTGAAAGCAAGTGTACAGATTTTTCAATTCATTAAATATTTACATGTCTAGCATCTCTACCTTTCCTTTTACATTTATGCCACCAATTTTCCATACCGCATTACGATTATCGAGTTATATGTGAATACATACAAATTATGTAGTATGCATGTAAATTGCCTCTAATTCATTTCATTGCTAGCTCTATCTATTTTATTGGAATGGACACTTTTGATGTTTTGATTTATTAAAAATGCATGCGACATTGCCTGTAGGGGAGATTCCTATGAAGTAATTCATGAAAAGTTGTGATGCCCACACTTTTATAAAATCCTGAAAGTTTTCATTTGGAAAAATTTTGAGAAATATGCTTTACTTTTACAAAAAAAAAAAACCTGAAAGTTTATGTCATATTTGGAAAGTGTGGAAAGTTTTGGTGCTTCACTTAATAAAAAAAAAATCTGAGAGCCTTTTATGTTTGCTCACAAAGCTTGGAAAGTGATGGTGTCTTATTCTTGAAAAATCTGAAAGCCTTCGCATTAAATTTGGAAAGTTCACAAATGTTTTGGTACTATACTCATGTGAAAATCTGAAAGTTCTATTTATGTTATTGGCAAAAATCTGAGATATTTGTGGGGCTCATTTGCAAAACCTGAAACATTTGTGATGTTATATTTGCAAAACCTGAAACATTTGATTGGTATATTTGCAAAAACCTGAAACATTTCAGTGTTATATTTGCAAAATCTGAAATATTTGTGGGGCTCATTTGCAAAACCTGAAATATTCGAGTGTTATATTTGCAAAAATTTGAAAAGTGTGAGTGCTTTTTTTTTTTGCAAAATCTGAAAGGTGTGGGTGCTCTTTTTGCAAAATCTGAAAAGTGTGAGTGCTTTTTTTTGCAAAATCTGAAAAGTGTGAGTGTTTTTTTTTTTTGTAAAATCTGAAAAGTGTCGGGTGTTCTTTTTGTAAAATCTGAAATTTCAGGGTTGCGGTTTTCTTCGCTGTGATGGTTTAAAATTGAGGCTTTTGGAGATTTTATTTTTGGTGGCTTATATGTGAAAATCTGTAATTTTAGGTGGCTTATTTGAAAAATCTGAAACTTTGGGTGGCATTTTGAAACTTTATTCATTTGCGGCTTTTAATCTATAAAATCTGGTCGAGGGATTTTGCTTTGACGATTTCTTGCATGGCAATGTGAATAATCCTGTTAATCTGCGTCTCTTTGAATTGCCCCCAAGATGAATTTTCTAGTGTAGCTGGAGTTGGGAAGTTAAGGTCACTTTAGGAACTAAATGAGCTCAATGTTAAAAGTGGGAATGATTACAGAATTGGGAAGATTTTATGCTTATTTGATATATGAGGCTATTGATTAAATTGAAAGTTGGAAGGTTCCGATTTCTTGCATGAGTTTGGGAGTACTAGTGGTGGTATTCTCCGAGTTATTTTCCTTTCGGGAAGTTTGGGAGATTTCTAAGTCTCGTTTTGGAAAAGCATTTGGTTGACTTGATCAATTCTACGTCTTTGGGGTTTGAAAAATCAGCGCAAAGTGACCCTTTATGCTTGTTAGGAAAGACCTGGGGCCCTATTTTTCTAGGTCTTTTCGATACGAGTTTTGAGAATTGATCAATTCTCCTTTTCGGTGTTTTAGATGGATCAGTGCATCATCTCTCTCACCCCATTTTTGTTCTTTTCTTTCCTTGCTTCTTGGTTCGTTCTTCTGATGCTTATGTCCGATGCATAAGTGTCCACTTATAGTCTTTTGTTATACGTGAAACCATCAAGCAAGTTCGCAAGTAGTAGTTTTGGGGCGTACGGTGTTGATGATAAAGGCACACCGAAGATAGAGCAGAAAGATGTCATATCCTATAACGTCAAAATCAATTCATTTGATGAAAAATAGGATAACGACATCCTTCACCGGCATAAATCTAGCGGGAGTTGGCTCGAACCTCCTCAGGTTGTTGCCAGTCCCACGCCCGACAATGTAATCGACTCGTGGACAACGAAAATTTCTAAAAAAAAAATATAGTTTTGACAAACCCTTTTCAAGCAAAAACATACTTTTCTCGAAACAAAAATTGATAACTCTTCTTTGCATGTTTAAAATTTGTATGCATGTTTAAAACATAAAACATACTTTAAAATTGATTGTCCACGTGACGAATACTTGTTTAGGCTGGGAAATAGCACCTTAAGTGAGGTTCAAGACACGCTTCTAGACGAGTGGCGGGTTCTATACATTCGGGTGACCGAGTACCCTTCGCGGACCCTCGAGTATAAATATATATCTGAGCCTAGCCCCATAAGAGTGCTTGCGGTCCCCCTCGAATTTTTTTTGTTTTATCGAAGTTTTGGGACAGGGCACTCGTGTTACTTTTCCTTTCTTTCGGGTTTCTCCAGGATTTTTGTGGATTCTTTTTCTTTTCTTTTTTTTACTTGAGTCTTTTCTCGTTGATTTTCTCGAGTTTTCCGTCATGAGTTGTTACACTTCTTTTTCGGATTTCCTGGACGACGTTTCTTTCAGACTTCGCTTTTTGTGATGCATTTAGACTTATTATACTTAAGGAACATCAAATCTCACGGGCGTACAGGTTTTCTTTACATTTTACAGCGCTTCATTTTTCCTGTCTCTACCTGCTACTATTCTTTCTGTACAGCATGTTATACTATTCTTGTTGCTGTCTGTTACTGTTCTTCCTGTATAACATGTTATACTGTTCTGTTTATTTATCTGCTACTGTTCTTCCTATACAGCATGATATACTATTCATGTTTTCTACCTGCTACTATTTTTTCTGTACAGCATGTTATATTAGTCATTCCCATTTGATTTTTCTGTTCTTCCTATACAGCATGTCCTATTTTGAGTCATTCCCATTTGATTTTTCCATGTCCAATCGTGAAAACTTAAACTATAAAATCTTGAAGGCAAAACCACCTGATCTTAATCGAGAGTTTTCTTAAGTGATTTCGATCATTTAAGCTGTAATTAACTATAGGGACTTGCCTCTATAGGGAACCAGGAACCCAGATAAAATAAACCCTATCTATTTTTTTTATGATAGATAGGGGATATAGGGAACCAAGAACCTAGATAAAATAAACCCTATTTAATTTTCTATGTTAGGTAGGGGAACTTGTAGGCCTTTTTATAAAATATTTCGCAAACCAATATGGATGTCAAAAATTCTTTAGTCTGGGTGATTGAATCTCGATTACAAGTGATATATTTATTTTTCGGGATAAATGTATTACCTGTAGTATTATATTCAATCATCTAAACTATTTAAATGTGAGACCCGTTTGGTCCCACCTATTTTAAAATTAAAATGTTACATTTAAAAAAATCAAAAAGGTTATATTTATATTTAAATTATTTTCAAAATCACAAAATCATCACTTTTTTAATCACGAAAGTTAAAAAAACGGCCGACACCCGCCCCCTTCTTTACCTCGTCGCCACCTCTCCAAGCCCCCTAACTGTTAACACCATCACTCGGAGTCCGCCCTAATGTGAGTGTTTGTGTCGTGAGTGTTGTAGTTCCACTTTCAAGTGAGTTTAATTACAACAGTCTATTTGCTTTCAATAATAATATTTATTTTTTTTATTATGATTTGGGTTAACTCCAGTATCATTTAGTATCAAAGCTAGTCTATCCTTAGTCATATCCTAGGATTTCTAACATCTGTCACCCCGAAACTTACCTCCATTTAAAATCTTTCTTTCTAACCCTACATCACCCTTACCCCACTTAGTGGGATAACGGATTGTCGTTGTTATTTTACCCTCATCACCCTTACACACCTCCTTCCACCAACACACACCCATAACCTATTCATGCCACCAGGAGATAATCGTTGGAAGCCTGATCGAGGAGAAAGGACATGATGTTGTTATAAATAATTCACAAAGAGGTGTCCAAGGGATTTCTAGGGAGGATATGTAGTGGAAAACCCGCCAACTATAGTCAAGGCTTACTACTTTCAAGAGAAGGCAATCCGGATGGGTCACCCGTAACCTCAATGATGACTTATTGGATCGAAGGAATGGAGTGAACCTCTTCCATTATGTGGATTCTAAAGGTGAAGAACATCTGCCTCAAAGATATCAAATATTTGAGAAGTTGAAATTTTATAGTAAATGTGGATTTATTTCAGCAACCACATGAATTCAAACAAGTTGGTCGAGTGGCTCTAGACTTGAGTTTGTCTTTCAGCTATCAGCAAGATAAAGAAGAGTGCAATATTTTGGTGGAAAAATATGAAACACAAACGTCAGCGTGAAGAAAAATACAAGATCACTACCTGGTCCAAGATAAAATGAAACATACAACGCCAGTACCCACCAGCTCACTATAGACCAAAGGTTCACACCCTAGCTTCAAAAGAGGAGAGACCGCATTATTAGGCCACCCTCACATCTTACAAGCAAGGTTTAACCCAAGGATCTTATAGCCAGAGTACACTCAAGGGAACATTTAAGTTGACCACGCCTAATAAGGCACTAGGTTAGAGTGGAGAACAAGAGGAACCAATCTGTAATCCCAAATCTGTTTCAACTAAAAAGCGTTTCAAGAGTCATGGATTTAGGCATACTGAATCAGATTGCGCAAGAAGGAGAAGGATTTCTTTTATGAATCAAGAAACAATTGAAGAGATAAATAATGATTCAGGAGCTGATGAAGATTTCAGAGAGGCTACTAAATTTTCTGCTAATGAGAAGAGAAGCCGGCGATTCCAGATGAACCCAGTAGAGACTCTAGCAAAGTTGACTACAATTATTCTAGAAGGTAGCAAGTCTAAGGCACTAGGCGTTCATGCAGAGTATGAGATTTTGGTACCTCGAGCTACCATTTTGCAGACATTGAGAAGAGCATCAAAACTTGTATTGGATGTCTAAAAGGGTCATGAATTTGAGGAGTCGGTAAAAGATACAACGCAATCCCAAATAAGAGAAATTCAATCTTTTTAAATATATAGGCTACTTCCTGAGTTGCCCCAGCTTAAGGAGGTCCAATATGCCTCAGATGAGACTCTTTTGTGCCACTTGTGGAAGCCCATAAGGAATTACTGGGGTATATTAAATTCAATTCAATAGTATACCAACCGACAGCTAATCAAGTGGGATGGGTGAACCACAGAGTTGGAAATCGCCTTAAAAGCTTTGTAGGAGGGAACATCCTATAGTGGGATACAGGTCCTTTCAGAGAAGAAGAAGAGGCCTCTCTTGAGTGGTTATACTTCAGTGTGGTCCAACCTGCCAAAGATTTCATCCCAAAGTTAATTCTTCCTTACATACTAGTTTAGCAGATACACTCGGATGAGTATGAAGAGTGGAAGAATGTAATTGATGGTTTTAGGCTTGGTTCGTGAGGATACCCATCCACGTACAGTTCCACTTATGATTGTGCCAAAAGAAGACGGATACCTGTTCTATCAAAATGTGCGAGGGAATGCCAACGCGAGATAAAAATGCTTACACCACCATCAACATACTGACCTAACGCCACACGATAAGGAGACAAAAGTTTCGACGGATGAGCTGAACCTCCCCAAACCCTGAGAGATTGACATGGGAGACAGTACCGTGGGAATAAATAACGCAAAAGATTGGGCCGAAATAATCCCATTTATATTTTTATTCTTTCTTTAAATATCCTTCAATCTTTTTTACTCGATTCTTATATGTGTTGTATTAGATTTTGAAAGTCAGTTTTTGACTCAGATTTCTGTTGGGATAGCAGCAGGCATCCATTTTCCCCCTTCGAGAGTTGTAT
Source organism: Phalaenopsis hybrid cultivar (assembly GCA_002079205.1). Classification (NCBI taxonomy): domain Eukaryota; kingdom Viridiplantae; phylum Streptophyta; class Magnoliopsida; order Asparagales; family Orchidaceae; genus Phalaenopsis; species Phalaenopsis hybrid cultivar. Next base: position 143,820 of record JXCR01145973.1, read on the forward strand.
CCGAACGATTGAGTTGTGCTCCGATTGTATATCTCTCTCAAGGTGGTGTTTATCTTCCCTACTCCGCCTTCCATATCCTCTCTACACTACTCCCGCTCTTCCTTCCCGCTGTTGCTGCCCGGAACAACTGTCGACGTTATCCATCCCGCAATTCCTGCATTCCAAACCAAGTTACCTGCTATTCCAACTTTCCCACGTGTTGTCATCATTGTCCCAGCCACCTCCATCCCATAATCCCTGTTGTCCTCCTTTTGAATCACCGTCCAACCCTCTAGCGTCGCTGCCACAACTGCAAAACCTCCCTTCTTTGTTTTCTTGTCGTTCAGTCGCCTCAAACAACAAACTATTGTCGTTCAAATTATCGACCCTTGCAGCCCTTCTGTTCCAGCAGCCTATAATCATAGTCAGCCCTCATCCATAGCCAGGAAATCGCTTCCCTACCTTTTCACCACTTTTCAAGCCCCCTAATCATTATCACCAGCACTGTGAGTGTGGGTTTCATGTGCGTTGTATTTCCCATTTCAAGTGTATTTGATTGTAACAGCCTATTTACTTTAAATATTAATATGTATTTTTTTCCTATTATGCTTTAAGTTAACTCCGGTATCATGCAACTTAATTTTTATTTTAAACATATATTATATTTCCCCAAAAAATGCAATGTGCAATTCTTGATCTAATCAAACTGGTCATCTTAAAATACAATATAACTAGCTTACACAATAGAGTTAGGATCAAAAATTGTAAAGATATGCAAGAGCTATCAATAAATTAATAAAATGATAAATAATGATAATATCAAAAGTTAATATTTAAGATCCAGTCAAGTGAATAATCCTGAACATTGAGTTAAATATTAGATACATACCAGTTGATCCAAACAATAAAATCTTCAACATTGACTGCCAGGAATTCGTACGGACTGTAGACAAAAAATAATCACACTTGCCCACGCCAATAGAACCTACAAAACATTGAATATTGCAAAACCAGCACATTAACATGACTTTTTTTTTTCACTGCAGTCGTATAGTATGATGCAAAACATTCTGTACAACAGGTATGACAAAAATTACAAATTATATAAAGTGATTGACCAGTGCCACCAAACGCCAATTATATCATGAAGTTAAAGATAAGATTAACTTCCACCAAAAAAATAAAACACCAATTTTAGAAATATGGACCTTATAGAATTAATTTCAAACCAAATCTTATAACTCAAATTTTACTTTTATTTCGACCATAATATATGATAAAACAATAAAGAATAAATAATTTAAGAAATCATTAGAGCACTGCTTAGAAAAATATAAATCACAGATTGACTTCTTTCTCCAAGACAGAAAGAGGATTCTTTTGTTCAAAGAATCAAAGCTGATTGTAAGAAGAACTTTAGGTCAAAAAATAAAGTACCGGCTAGCATGCATGTTTTAAGCGCTAAAAGGAAAGCAATCAAGGAAACAATTGCCTAGGATAATATGACGGAGCCAACCAGAACGCATATTTTATCATACTGATGTGAGCCTACAGCTATATAAATAACCTAAGGCTTATAATAATAGATACTTGGATGACTCATGAAATAAAAAAATTAGGCATTTGCCATACCCAATTCTTACATATTTAACACCTAAATTTTACTTCTGACATTTACACCGCCCAAATCTTTCATGTTACATCAAAAATACCACTTTTGGAGCTTTAAAAAATTGAAATACACATTTTTATGCAGAGGCAAGGTGGCATATATGTAAGATATTAAAGTTTAGGTATTAGGTATGTAAATACATGGAATTAAGTGGTATGTATATAAATCTTCTTAAGAAAATGAAAAGATAATTGTTTTTTTTAATTCCCTTTTTATTATCTTCCTCTCCTACGGTCGGTATCATGGGAATCCTCTTATCTCTTTGTCAGAATGAAAAGCCATTCACTCTTCTTTCTAATAAGTACTGGATAATGCATCCCTCTCAATTCCCTCTCTTCTACATTTTCACTATCTTCTAGGTGCTTTCAAAATAACCTCGCTCCCCTTTGTTGCATTTCACTGCATAAAATAATTACAATCACTATCAATTGGAATTAGAACAAACTCTAATTTAAGAAATTACACTGCCCTAACTTCAAATCCATCCTCCTGCTATCCTAAATCCTACGCATTAAATTTGGGGAATCCTAATGCCAAACAAATACTAAAAGTCTTGCATATTAATAGTCTGGTTAAGAGTGGTGACTAATTGTGGAGATTACATCCATAGGAAATCTTGAACAACATAACTACAAAAACTCTCATTCCATATCAAAAGAAAATCAATTTAAATAAATATTTAATTTACGCCAAAATAAAATCACTAGTTCTTGCACAAGAGAGCTCAGGAGCATTTTTTTAGTATCACATGGCCCATCACAAAAAAAGTGTCCATTTCCATGCCCTAGAATAATCCATCATCTATCCTATAAAGGCAACATGATTTTCAAATACTAATACAACATCCTTGTTATTTTGAATCATAAACAAATTCCATATGTGAATAAATAAATAAATGCTACAAAAGTTGCCTTACATAATGTTGGAATTTTAGAAATTTCTGCTTTTGGTATCTTCTATATTTATTATTACCTATTTCTAATAGTTTTTACTTTTAGAGTAACCTATTATTCGTAATTTCTATTTCTTTTTTCTAGCATCGAGATTGTGTGATAGATTTTGTGGTTTTACTAATCTGGAGGCATTCCTTTGTTATTTATCTTGTAACTCAATCTTAAAAATTGAAGAGGAATAATTATTTTTCTCTCTCAAAAATTATTTGGTATCAAATCTAGCGTTCCTAAAGTGGAGGTGGCGACGCCAATTTTTGAAGCTTTGAGCACCAGAGCATTGTAGTCGTGGGCGGGAGAAATCCAAAGCTTCAGACATGGGCAGGAGAAACTCACTAAAGAGCTCCCGGCAAGGAACGTGCGATCGTGAGGATGCTTGTGAAGCGGTAGCTCACCAAAGACACTGCTAGTGACTCTTCAATTACGACGTGCGGCCTCTCGAGATGCTTCAAAGGCGTGGTAGAAACAAGAGTTCCCCAAGGCTGCTATTGTCTTTCCCATCTCTATTGAACACGTGATTGATCTTCCATTCAAAGACACTCCATTCGATCTCCCTTAAAATAGGATTACAGTCTGGGAAGACCTTTGAAACTCTCAAACCACCCTTTGTTTGCATGAGCCTTAGTCGTGCTCTGCTCCTAACGGATTTCCCTGCTTGAAATCTTCGCCTTCTCCACCTGTTCTAACCCATAGACAAAGTGCCCCTCATTCAATTTCTTTGTTGGTTTGAACTTCAATCCGCAAGCCCATACCGTTTTTCTTATTGCTACAACAGCCCAAATCATGACTCACTACATTAAAGGTGATGCAATCTTAGAACTCATTTTTTCATCGAGGAATTCGGCTTTATGCTATACAAAAGACATTTTAGCAGACTTCTCTACTCAGCCTTAAGGATCAGAATAACTCTCAAACAAAAGTAACTCAAATTTGTCCCGTTCTCTTTTCTCCCCTAATAATGATGTTCAAGTTGGTTACGATTAGCGCCCAAAGAAATTCTATCATTTCTACTGATTCCAGTAATTCTAAAACAACTTTGCCCTACCCATGTTGGTGCGAGCATTGCAAAAACCAGTGGCATGTGATGGGGACAAGTTGAAAGCTTCATGATAAAGCTGCAAACTAGAAATCAAAATCCAAAACAAGAAGAACGAGCTTATCAAGCCACTACTAATAAAACTAAAGAGTCTTCTGCAAACTTGGACGCACTCTCTTTCACCAAGAAGAAATTGGGACATAGGTTAATTTCAATCTACAAAATTATCACCAACTCCGTTTTTCTTTTCATTATAGAAATGCAACCCTTTAGTAACTCCATTGTTAGATTTTAACCTTAATTTTGTTCATTCTTAGATAATTGATTCTGGCCCAATTGATCATATCAATGCTTGTTCGAAATCATTCTCATTATATAGACCTTGTGCACGTAATAAAAAGATCAAAACTACAAATGATTCTCTGTCAATAATTACCTGAATAGGAACTATCAAATTCACCTCATTGTTAATCATTCATGATGTGCTCCACGTTCCTAATTTATTTTGTAATTTATTGTTCATTAGTAAAATTATTTCTGATCATCAATGTCAAGCTAATTTCTATACTTATGAGTTTCATGAATTGACTACTAGAAGGATGAATAGCAGTGCTAGGAAAAATGATAGACACTAAAATTTTGATGATGGATTTAATGTGAATAGACGTCAAAGTAATAATTTAAATTATGATTTTATTTTTGAAGATAATGATATTATGTTATTGAAATATGTTAGATCATTCTAATTTTCAATATTTAAAATTTTGCTTCCCAATTAATTTTAGAATAAAAGATTGTCATCTTTTCACGGTGAAGGTTACAGTTTATCATACATCATCATAGGATCTTTCTCCCCAAATTTATAATAAACTACACTGTTTACTTTGATTTATAAAGATATATGGGATCCTTGTAAACATCTTACATACTCTTAAAAAAATTATTTGTCATATTTACTAATGATCATACAAGACTAAGTGAGTGTATGTAATGAGAAAAAAATTTGGAGTGAATAGTTTTTTACCCCATGATGCAAACACAATTTTAAAAAATTATTTAAATATTATGGTGATGATGCCTAGAGTATTTCAAAAATATTTTGGGTCAATATTTTCAAAAGAGGAATAGTTCATCAAAGCACTTTTACCGACACCCTACAGCAAAATGGTGAGACTAAAAGAAAAAACAAAAACTTATTAGAAATAGTGGGGGCGTTGTTATTTACAAATCAGGTGTCAAAATATCTTGTGTTAAAGTTGTTCTTACTACTACATTCCTCATAAATAAACCACCCAATAAAATTTTAAACTTTGAACACATTTTGATATTTTTCATGAAATTTACCAAAAAAATTAGCTCTCAGTTTCTTTAAAGATATTTTGGTGTATTGTATTTATTCACATTCATAATCATAATCAAGAAAAATATAAACCCCAAGCCAAATATATGTGTTTGTCGGTTATACTCCTACCCAAAAAGAGTATAAATTTGTATTAATTCTATTTCTATAAAAATTATTTGTTACTATGAATCACCTTTTTCCAATTATAGCCATTTTTTACATCTCATCTTCAATGGGGGCAAAAGAAAGATTCGACTACTGCTTTTAAATTTTTTTTCAAACCGAAAACTCTCAAAATAATTTCCCCCCAACCATGATTGTTCAACCTGAACATCCAAACTACATTATATCACGAGAAAGTGGGTGAAGTGTTTAAAGATATTGAAGATGATTTAGGTCCTCTTACAATGTCATATCAAGATGTTCATAATCATATAACCACTAACAAGGAGGAAATAAGAAAAAGAATTACAAAATTGATACCAGCGAACATTGTCTACTCGCAATAAAGGACAACTCAAAAGAAAAAATTTACGAATCATGTGAAATACCCAAAATCCATGAACACTCCATATATTATCTTCATTATGCCTTTACCCAATTCATCAGTCAGTTTACTTCATCTTCAAGTTCTGAACCTGACTTTAGCTCTAATTCTAAATCTAATGATTTCAGTTTTCCCATTGTTGCTTGCAACGCAGCATCCATTGTCTCATTATATGTCATGTAAAAATCTCACCCAGCATCCATTAATTCTTGCACGGAGATTCTTAATACTATGCCTGATGCTCTGAAAATTCTCAAGTAGAAGGAGGTTGTATTCGATGAAATGAAAGTACTGAAAAAATGGCAAGTGAGAATCGATTGATCAACCTAGTGCGAAGAAAATTGTTGGATTCATAAGTATTTACAGTCAAGTAAATTCCAGAAAGCCTTCTCAGAACCGTACAACACTCGACTGGTTGCCAAGAGATTACTTACTCAGAACGGTACAACACTTAGTCATTAAGACAAAAGGCATTGCTTACTTAGAGATATTCGCCCCAATAACAAAAATAGACTCTGAAAGAGTTTTTCTGTCGCTTACAGCTAACGTTTACTAACCTCTATAACACCTAAATATACAAAATGTATATCTCAAAGAGGATATAGAAGAATAAGTGTACATGAATGTACCTCCAGAATTTAATCTATGCATTCTCCCTACCTTGAAACAGTTGACAGAATTCTCTGATACCTAAAAAGTACACCAGATGATGGCTTATTCTTTCAAAAGACCACACAACATAACATAGAGGCATACACTGATTCAGATTGGGCAGGCTCAATTGGTGACAGAAGATCAACATCCAAATATTGTACTTATGTCCAGAAAAATATGGTATCATCTATAATTCAGCAGGCTTAGTTTTGAGTTCCATATAAGCAAGCTAGGTATGATAGATATCTATACTTCAACTTAAGGGGATGTCAGCATTTTAGAAATTTTTGCTTTTGGTGTCATCTATTCTTAGATGTTCCTACTTTTAGAATTGCCTATTGTTGGTGATTTCTATTTATTTTTTCTAGCATGGGGATTTTGTGATTGATTTTATGGCTTTCCTAATGCGATGGCCCCATCTATTTATCTTGTAACCAAGTCTTAGGAATTTAAAGCTCAATAATTATTTTTTCCTTCCCCAAGAAATTACACATAACATACATTCTCATTCCAAACCAATACATTTAGTAAAATCTTTGAATCAAGGCAAGCTTTCCACATCAAATAAATTCAAAACACTCTTAAAATGTTGAAATAATTTTGGTGTTATTCCAATCTTTAAATGCTAAAAGAAACATTGGCTCTTCTACAAGATCAACAAATTCTTCATTTGCTAAAGTAAAAACCATAACAATAGTGTAATGCATTTAAAATTATTCAGAGCTTCTAGATAATGTGTGATGAACTTCAATAAATGAAATCATTTCTTTCCAAAAATATCCTGTATATATAATCACTAGAAATTACATGTCCTACAATGATTAAAAACACACTCCACATGATCATCAATACAGCCTTTGAGCTCATCATAGTCATCGCTCTTTAGTTCAACCTAGTTATGACCTTTGATCTTGTTGCAACCATTACGATTGAGTGCATCAAAAGTACCACCTTTAGGTTTATTTCTACTACCACCTCCAATGGCTCCATCACCACACTAGGATTCACCGTCATTGCCAACCCAAAATTGAACACTTAAGTTGCTACACAAACTTAAAGCATCGGCAACAAACAACATTTATCTTTAAATCCATGCTGAAAGTTGTTATTACCACCCATTCATTCTCAACATTGCTATAAACAATAGAATCCATATGCATTTTTTTTATTTTAACATCAACCCTCCAATTATTTGGAGGTTGAATTTCTTTAATCAAATCTTACTATTCGTATAAGTTGATCATTTAGGCTAAACACTAATTTTTACGAATTTTTCATGATAAAAAAGAATTATCTATTTTGTTATGGGTGTGCCCAAAAACTCCTAAGCATAGCGATCTCAATTTCCATTTGCTTGCCCAATTCGTGGTTTGCAAGAATTCCTTTTGCATGCAACAAACATTAATACAAGATCCTCGTTTCTTCATATGACTAAGATTTCCATATCTAAATAAAAAATAAATAAATAGATTTTATGATAAATGATTGCATGATCTTATATTTAAGTTCTAAGCACCATACAACAATAAAAGTGGAATAATGAATCTAGAATATCATATTCTAACTCCAAGTTCAATCTATAACTTTGTCCATTAATTATTTAAAGGTTTAAACAAGTCTTGTCCCCTTACAGAACCAACCAATTCCGCATTAGCCAAAATAAAAGACAAGAATAACATAATGTAGTGCATATTGAAGTGACACGACTTCAAGATAATGCGCAAATTTTTTTCTTATAATGGAAACATTTCCTTCCATGGATTTAAATATAATATTATACATCAGTTGAAAATCACATGTCCTAAGGGGTGTTTAGTAGCATAGTTTTAATAAAATTTAGCTATGGATTTAGCATAAATCCAGCCAAACGTAAAAGAAAAACAAAAATTAAATCCAACACTCCATTAAATTGATTCTTTTCATGTTCCTTCTTCTCTTCCTACGTTTCGTCTCTTTTACGAAGTAAATCCAGATTTACTAAAACTGATTGCGAGTCAGATTTAAGAATTACTTTGTTCTTCTGCGAGCGTCATCTCCATCGCCGTCTTTATCAATATAAATCAAGATTTATCGGATTTACTAACTCCTATTTAACGTAAATACGGGTTCCAGCCAAACACCCGCTAATGCTACTGAACAAAAACTCCACCAAAGAGCTCTAGCCTAAGTGGCATGCTCCCTAGATTTCAAAGCGCAAGTCACAAATAGAGTTCAACCTAAGACCTTCTTTAAACCAAATATTTAGTTGCTTCTTGCCTGAAAATCAGTCTACAATAGACTGTAGCCTCTTTATCTGTAAATTACGTTACGCCAACTTTTGTGTAAATAGTCTCGTGCCTTGTTTTCAATTAACGTAATATTTGTAACAGGTTTTCATCCTTACAAAATTATCCTTTAGATCATCACTTTCCCATGAGCATAAAGTCATAAGTTTACCCTATTCCATTTCAACGACATTCACAGATTAATCCAGCTAAAAAGTAGGTTCGTCCAATTAAACCAATCATTTTAAGGAAATTTCGAGATCATTCAAGTAAATAAGCACATCGACAACGTAAATAGCCATCGAAAAAAATATAACCATTGATATTAGTAAAAGCAATGCTGGAAACCGTTAAGTACCATGCCAAGGAGAGCTTGTTCCCGAAACGATGATAGGACTATCCGTACGAAGAACTGAGCTTTCCGAACAAAGGAACCTGAGGGCACTTAAAAGGCCGACACTTCGCTGAATTCGCATGCTGAAATAGTCTTGGAGCGGGTAAAAGTACTGAAAGGAGTTCTCAGAGACGTAGGACGAAGCAGTCGATGGCTTAGGTTGAAATCCGTTCGGCTAGTGATTGCACGTGCATCAGAGTACCACGCTTACCAATCTTAGGTGGCTAGATGTTGCTGTACTCCGTAACAGTCGGGGCTAGATAGGATTTAAATGGGTCAAGTCGAGCTCCTGGTGAGATGAAGATGTCGATAACAGCGGCAAGACGACATGGTGTTAACAGAGTAGAGGATGAGGGAGAGGGACGCTTAGCGGAAAATTGAATCTGGATAACGTGAGCAGAGGAGCAGAGGAGGAAGGTTTTTTAAGGGGCCGGCGGTTGAAGGCCTTTATGCGGGGGAAGCCGGGGAAGCGAGGCGGAAGGGAAATTATTCATCCGGAGCACTTAACAAAATTCACGGTGCTTGCCTCGAGAAATATGCCGAGAGGAGGGTATTGCGGCTTATTGTGTGGTTATGCAGGGTGAAAATGTTATTATAAGATTATTGTGGAATGAAATTGTTGAGTTTTATAGGGAGATTATTTAGAGTTTATTGTGGCGTTATTGGAATTAATGTTTAGCGGTTCTACTTAAATAATCTCCATATAAGATGGGCCCGATACAGCACAGATAGCGGCATATTACTTGAGTATACATATTGTGTTGCGTATGTGTTTCGTATGTAATAATTTTTTGCAGAGTAGAGAGAAATACGAATCTACTTTATAAAGTAGTGGATTGGGGCCAGCTCTTTAATGGTTTTTTTTTTTTTTTTGGCTATCACATATTTTTGATAAATTTATTAAGCAATCATGACCTCTTAATAAAATCATTAGTTATAAAAGAGTTTTTTTTAGTTTTAATCATATTAGAAAATGTTTCAATTAGTATTGGGGGTGTATGTTTTCATGTATTTATATATCTAACATAATTTTACTTTTACAGTAGTATCACACAAATCTTCCATATCACATCAAAAACCCATTATTTTAACTTTTAAAAATAAAATATATATATTCATGTATAAAAAAGATGGCCTGTATACAAAAAATGAAGTTTAAGTCAGATGTATAAATACAAAATAACTAGGTATTATTTGTGAATCTTCATAATTTTATAAAGAAAGATTTACATACTTACCACTCAATTCTTACATATTTACATCTAAACCAAAAATTTAATTTTACAAATATGGTACATACTCTATCATGCCCCACTCATCAAATTTGGAAATAACTCAGAGAATAATCTGGAAGGAGGATGTAGCTGAAAATTAAGAAAAATTCAAATTATTTTTAAACAAAGATAATACTATGATTTATCAACCAATGAGATCTCTTGAAGTCATTTTTACATGAGGTCTATTTTGTTCCCTTTCTTTAGAACCTAGGATCTAACCTTAGGGTTTCATTAGTGACTTTCTTAGAACACTAGTGGTGGAACCAATACCAAACTAGGACTTCAATGATCTCTTCTCTNGACTAGTGGTGGAACCAATACCAAGCTAGGACTTCAAAGATCTCTTCTCTTCCTATAGTTTCATCCACTTGACTTCAAATCCTTAACCCTTGGTTGAGATGATTAAAGTTAGCTTATCAAAGCTTAAGTTGCATTCTTATAGGCTTAGAAGAGAATTATGCCTATTGTCTGGTCTTTCTCATTGGGCACTTTGCATTCTCTCACCTAGTTCCTTGGATTAATTTATATTTATTCATAAGAAGCCCATTGGGTATGAAGTTTATCTTGAATTAAGATAAGACCTAATTTTTAATAAAAGAGTAGGTAAAAATGAAAATTATCATTTTAAGTTCAAATTATAAATAAAATTAAAAATGAGCAAAATCAAATTCAATGAAATCATAAAAATAAATCTCAAAATCACTAAATCAACCAAAATTGAAATCAAAGAAATTAAATTCAAATGAAATTATCTAATTAACAAAAATTAGTATTAAAATCAAAACTCTTTAACATTTCAAAAGTGAAGTTCAAATTGAAATAAATTCATCAAAGTAAAATTAAAATAAAAAAATTGAATTTATATAAATATTAGAAATTCAATTCATAAAAAAAAACACAAAATTAATATTCCAAAATAAAAAAAATGAAGTTATCAAATTATAATCAAATTAAATCAAAACTCATTATAACTTCAAAGTAAAATAAAATTAAAATTAAAATCAAAACAAGTTCACCTAAATTTGTCATTAAACCACAAACCTATAATTCCAAAGTTAACAAAGCAGAAAATTTAAAAATAAGAAAATTAAAATCAACTCAATCAAAAGTGAAATCAAAGTTAAAAGTCCAAAATCACTAAAGACAAAATTAATTAAAATCAAAATTAAAACTAAGCCAAACTCACTAAAATTTTTAAATGAAACCAAAAGAAAATTACAAATTTAAAACCAAATCAAACTAAAATTCAATAAAATTAAAATCGCCAAGTGGAATCAAGTCAAGGAAAATCAAATTTAAATAAAATCATCAAGTCAACCTAAAATCAAGTTCAAAAATTAAAATCAAATATAATCAAAGTTACTAAAACCATAAAAATCAAATATCAATTAAAATTAAAATCAAACAAAACAAAATTCACAAAAGTCAAAACAAACAAACCAAAAAACTAAAATTCACTAATTTTTATACCAGTGTCAAAATTTTATTAAACTAAAGCCACTTGAATCCAAGTCCAACTCACTCAAACCAGACCTAAGCTTAAACCAAAGCCAAATATTCAAGTCATCTCAAGCTCATCATGAGTCAAGCCACCAAATCCACCGCATGAAAAACCACCAAACCATCATGCCAAGCTAAATGTAAGCCACAATGCAACCTTAGACAAGTTAAATCCAAAACCCAAACTACCCGAGTAACCAAATCCTCAGAACCATGACCTTACCCATAAATGGCCTTATAAACCATTGCCATATATGCAAATCCAAGTCACCCAAAGCCAACCAAAATTGCTTTAAACCCAATGGAATTAAACCCACACCTAAGACAAAGCCATCATGATCAACTGCCCAAATTCCAAAAAAGATTAAACCAAACCCTAATCTAACTTATCTTCATCCTTTAGTCTTTCCATAAGACTGAAACCAAGCTAAACACAGCCTCCCAAGCTTTCCTAAAGCTTCTCCAATCGACACACCCCCTCACCTCAAGAGACATGCCCCACACACACCTTAATTCACCCCCACTTGAAGAGACTCCCTTTTATAATAACCCTAGAAATCACTAAGATTCACTTCAAATGCCCCTTCAAAATTCATCTAAATACACTGCATCTTAAAAAAAACTGATTATGGCGTCTAAGCACCCAACGATGGCGCATAGAAGTCAGTGTTCTAGAAGCAATGAAATAACTGTCTAGCACATATGCACCAGGTAAAAATTTTCTTCTTTGCTCCATTTGAATCCAAATTGCTCCATTTTCTCTCCATTTGCTCCAAATGCTTAACCTATTGTACCTGTAATCAAAAATATTAAATGTCGTCCATTAAAGTGTAATATCACTAAAAATAAGCATTAAATATATATAAAAAATAACACATTTTCAGGCATGTCAAAATCCCCCAAACTTCACTATTATTTTTCCTCAAGTAACTCTCCTATTTTATTAACCATATGCATTAACTTATGGTAGTGAGTTTCATTAAAGATTCCTGTAGTTTTGCCCAATAAATGAAATAGTGTAACTTTAGAAAGATTTTCACTAACTCAGGTTAGAACTAGGGATAAGAATATCTAGTAATGAAGTTAGGAATTTTGATTTTCTTTTCATTTCAAAAATAATTGTAATTTTTCAGACTTAGGAATTCTAGAAGAATTAAAAAATAGAATTAAATGAGAACTTTATTGGTAAAGATTTGACTAATACATTTAAAATTGATAATAAGCTCGGAAATGTAATTATGTTTATTCCATTAAGATGATTTTAAGTGAAACCAATTTTTAATTAGGCATCTCCTCAAGCTTCTCCCCATATATTTTATTTTTACTTTTATTTTTCATTTTTTTCTTTTTTTTTCTTTTCTTTGAGGATCTTTTTAATCCTTAATAATTTTGAAGTTCACTATTCTCCTCCTAAAGTTAAAAAGTTACACATTTCTTTACTTTATTATGTGTATTAGTTTTAAAAATGATCTTCATAGAGTATCAATTCTTTTAAAGAGTAAATTTAAGATTCCTAGTATTTTAAAAATATAATTTTTCCTATTATAAATAGTAAAAGCATATCATATTCCCTTATATCAAATATCTTAACTCTAGAACTACCCCTTATCACCAAAAAATTTTACTTAAGTTTATTATAACATTCATAGAATCAAAAATATAGTTCTCTGAAGATAACACCACATACCATAGGTCATTTCTAAATAAAATTTAAAAACAATCTACTGAGGACAAATAAAGTTTAGTTTTTAAAAGTTTTTCTCCCTCCCCAAACTTGAATTTTTAAATAATTTAAAACATTTAATACATAAATGTAGGTAGGAAGTAATTTTTTTCTAATTTTGTTTCTATCAAGAGCCATAAACATGAAAATTATATAGGTATATACAGTAAAAAAAAGGGTGTAGCAGTAAGTAAATCTCAATTAAACATGTTATACCATGAAGAACTTCCAGGTAAAAGACTACCCTATCCCACAAGAAGGCATATATATGAACTAGAGCAAAAGGGAAATAGCAATGCATTAAAAGCAAAAAGCATAGAATCCACAAAGCAGTAGTAAGAAATAACACTAAGTCCAGTACAATAACATAGTCATAAGCAATAACACCCAAACTCAAAATGATCTACTACTCTTCATCATCCTCATCATCATCTTCTTCTTCTTCCATAGAATTGTGATGTTCATACCTCAGATATTGTGGATAAGAAGGAAACTCCACAGTCTTATTTCCTTTAAGAAACTTCACAAGAGAAGTATCAAAACTTTTTGCGTAATCACTTTTCAATTTGAGATAGAATCAAAGTGTTCCAAATGATCTTCAATGTCCTGCACTTAACTTCACACAAACGATATATCATCTTGTAACTCCTGTACACGGTCAAGCATATTGTTCATGCTAGAAGGATGATGAATAGAAGCACAAGAGGTAGAAGGACTAGAAGTAGAAGGAATATCTGAAGAGCTAGGCCCAAGACCAGAATCAACATGTTTTTTATATAGATTCACATTAGACTTGCTAATAGACTTTAAGGGTTGTAATAACCCCTCCCAAGTCTCAAAACTAACTCTAGATTGTTTACATAAATTGAAGATAAGAGAAAGGTATCCTAACCCCAAAGTAGTACTCCCTGTGGCATTATTAATAATGAATTTGTAGACGAGGGAGCCAATATCAATAAGCTTCATGGTCTAGATAAAAAATTTAAGGTTGCTCTCTCTAGTGACTTCACTCGGATGATTCTTAGGAAGAAGTATAGCAGAAAAGACATAGTGTCATGTTTTTGATGGGGCATTAATCTTAGAAGAACAAAAGCATACCTTGTGATCGTTCTTTATTTTCCAATATCCTTGCCTATCAGTCAGAAATGAGATAATATTGTCCAACTGTGCTCAGTGGGCTCAATGGATGAGTAGTAGCAGTCACATATATCAGACAATTGGTACAAAACTTTGATCCGAGCAAGAGTAAACTATACTCACCTCTCCCTAACAATACAAAATCAATTGGGAGATTCACATAAAATTCACAAAAAATAGAAATAGCTTTTATGATAGTAAAGTAGTAGAATTTCTCTCAGTGTCTTGTAAAAATCAAATTTTCCACAGGTCCACCGAGACTGATAAAAGTTCTTTCTTGAATTAACTTCTTTGATATGAGAAACTCATTGTAATGTTCTTGAGCTTTTTGACTTGAAAATTTCTTATGATCAAACACCTCTTTTCCCTTTCCCTCTTGGTTTTAGGAACCATAGAAAAATCTAGAGAAAATCAAATTTAACATGAAATAAATCTCATGTATAAATTATATAGGCCTCTAAATTCAAATGTATTACAAAATACACTTATTCCATGGATTTCCATTTCCTCTTTCAATGATTTCCCGAGTTTTTTAAATTTCCATAATGTGGAGAAAATCCATGGAAAATTGAGAGAATCATTAGGTTAAAGTGTAGATTTAACCCCGAGAAGTATAAATCTGGAGTTTTTGAGCCCAAAATCACAAAATATCAAGATCTAGGAGAAACCCTAGGGCATCGCTTGCGTGACTTGGGGGAGGAGGAAGAATATCAAGTGAAAAATATGCTGTTGAACCGATAATTTTTGTGATTTTATTAGGTGCCGACAATTTTTTGTGATTTTATTAGGTGAACTAGTGGTCAGTCAACTCAGCACCTAGGCTCCCGATTTAGCCCTTAGGCATTGATCCACCTTAAATTTACCTAATTTTCATGTATATTTTATGCTCAGTTTTTTAGAATATTATTCTTTAATGAAGGATGTTTTTATGTTTTTGGTTGCAGGTGCAAGAAAAAGAGTTTAAGAGTAAAAATGAGCAAAAATATATCAAAAAGGAGCAAAATGAGCTAAATTGAAGAAAAGTACCAAACCAACCGAACTAGCGCCTAGGCGCTAGATGCAGAAATTGCCTAGCGCCTAGGCTTGACAGTTGGGTGCCTAGGCACCATAGTTATTTTCTAGAAGATTCATTGAATGAGGCTGAATTTTAAAGAGATGTATGAAGCAACCATTGGTCATTTTTTATGCTCTATAAGTATGGATTAATTCCGAAGCATGAGTTCTTGTTGAACGTGATATAACATAGCCATTTTGCAATGAAATTTGGATAGGATCGCAACACCAAGGTTACTGACAACCTATTGAAATTGAAAGACACTCACCTTACTGCACTCATTGCTTTATGTTTGACCATCATACTACTTTTTGCTTTAAATTGAACCCTCACCTCAGAAATTCTAATAATGCACCTCTTACTACTTTATTCGATACTCATCAAAATCTTGAGAATCAAGATATTCAATCTACTATTCACACTGTGGTTGATTTAATTGAAAATCCTCATTTTCTTTCTGCTCCTCCCAACTTGAATGGTTTAGGTGATGTGGCTTCACATAATGACGGCATCCCCCAACAAATGCAAACCAGTGATGATATTGTTTTGGCCGTTGATTCTAATAGGCAAAAATTTACTATGAATCATGAAGATCCTATGGAAACAACATTATTAGAGGCTTATACTATTTCTGAAAAGGATGATTCTATTCCCTCTAGCTCTATGATGCATACTACTATAGTTTGGGCTCCTACTTTTACTGGTAATACTAATGCTTCTTTATCTAATGCTACTATAAAATTGGAAAATGAATGGCACGTTCAAAAGCATTCAATAAAAAAAGGCTAAGTGAAATAATGAGCTATCTAGGCTTAATTCTAGTAACATTATCCAGGAAGGAATTTATCACCCTGATGGAGAATAGTTAGTCAAATCTACTAGATCTTCTAGAAGAGTTGGCTCACATCATCATGTTTAATATTATGCTTTATAATATTAGGGGAATGGTGGAGCCTAACTCCCTTAATAGGCTTAAAAATCTTTGTAGGGTCCATCAATTTCTCATATTTGCTATTTTTGAACCTTTGGGTCAAGTCAATAAAAATAGAATTTTAAATAAATTCGAAGGTTATCATTGTCATTACAACATCAATAGCAAAATTTGGGTGTTTTGGAAGCTCGTTGTCTCTCTTTCCATTATTGAAGATGAGGAAATATATATTCTTACTCAATCAGTTTTGATGATTTTTAAGGTTGGGGTACTTTTGTGTATGTTAGTTCTCTTTTGCATGATAAACAATTGCTTTAGCAGAAACTTGAGCTTATGGGTAACACAATTAATAAGAATTGATTTCTTGGAGGTGACTTTAATATGATCATGAAACCAATGGAGAGAAAAGGAGGTAGTAGAGTTGATCCTGCTCTAATTAAGAGGTTCACTAATTCTATTTCTAATGCAGGAATCTTTGACTTGGGTTATACTAGCTCTCCTTATACTTGGAGGAGGGGATTTCTTTATCAGAGATTGGATCAGTATTTGGCTAATTTTGTTTTCTTTAAGCCACTTTTCCATTGTGAGGGTGCAACATTCGAGCTCTGCCACCTCTGAACATATTCCTATTTTGCTCACTTTGGCTTTTACTGTTAAACCACGTGATACACCGAAAATATATGCATTTGTAGTTCCATATTTTATACTTATTTTTGGTGATATTGCACCTTAATGGAAGGTAGTTTGATGTTTTCTTGCAGTTTGTTAATTTTTGGGACTTAAAGCAAAAAAAAGATAGAATTTTGAGTCAAAATGACATTTTTGAAGTACCAAGTGCCAACCACGTCAAAGGCAACGCCGACGACACATAACAACAGAACAACTAAAATTTTTACTCAACATCGACGGTGCCAGACTAGCGTCAACAGCGCCAAAGGCGATTCTGCCCCCATTTCTAGAAGGTTTGATGTATTTAGAAGATTATTCAAGATTTTTTGGAGGCACCTCTTGGAGAATCGACCTTGGGCTTTATTTAGGGCCAAAATTCATCAGGAAAGGGACTCCTTTTTGCTCCAAAATGTTCCACCACGCTCCATTTTTGTCATTCTTCATAATTCATCTTCATTCCAAAAAAATATTGGAGTCCGTTAGTGATTTTTATTTTATAATTTAGAGTTTGTGTGATGATATTTAGTGTGAAACTTTCTATAAGAGTGTTGGAGAAGGAGAGAAGTGAGAGATATCTTCTTCCTGCATTTCTAAGGAAGGGTTACAAGGGATTTGCTTTGAGAAAGAGTTTCAGAAAAGTTTTATTTGTTTATTAGTGTTGTATGAACTTTCTTTTATATATGAAATTTGTGTTTTTTTGTGTCTTTCTCGTGAAGTCTGAGTAGTTCCCTCTATCTTTCTCCCTACTCTAAGATATGGTGAAATGAACAGATAATATGATGTGCCAATATTAAAATATAAAATAAATTGTGATGATTTTTCAACTCCAATCTTAATTTACATTTCTATCTGGCCAATTGAATTGTTAAAATAGGTTGTGAAATATATGATCCGGGAAATGGAGTATGAGTTCTACAACAGAGTGAGGATCACATTTAATTCCATTGAGGAGAAATTTGTTCATGGAATTAAGTGCAAATAAATAAGAAAATATTCTTTGTTGAGTGTAGGATTGGAGAACCTTTAGGGTGACAGACTAAAATCCCTAATTTGGTCTTAGTGTTTAAAAACTAAAGCAAGGGTTACACTTCAGATGAAGGGAAGTGGGAGCTCTAGAGTGCGAGCCAATATTCTCCTAGCCTAGCCACGGATTTAGGGACTAAACCTAAAATTAGCCAATGATTTTCTATGCACTATATCAGGGTAAAGTATTATAATTGCTCATACTTGTCACAATACATATTATAAACATTTATCTTATCTCATTTTACCAGAATCTCATTATAGTGGGAAGAATACTTTTTCACATAAGAAATCTTCATTACATAAACATAGTTAGTAGATTAGTGTTTACTTTTTAAACTTTGCATTTCTGTTTTGCTAATACTTAAGTACTTTAGTTTTGATAACTTCTCAACGTTCGAAATTAGTTACAGTGATTTCGTTTGATTTTCTGTAAATTTCCTAGTAAAACTTATCATTGTCAATTTACACCTTCCCTGTGGGATCGATATTTGGGGCTTAAATAAAAAGTCCTTTATTAATTGATAATGATGCGTATACATACGTAGAATCTCATCATTATTTCTTATAATTATGTCTATTTTACACATCTTACTTTTCATACAAGGATCAAGTTTTTGGCTCTATAGTGGTGTTAACTTCATAAATCCTTACATATAAAAAAATTGGGATCAAGTTTTTGGCATCGTTGGGTGGGTAAGGTAACGATTAAATTTAGGTAAATTAAATAGTTTTGATAAATTAAGAAAGTTAGAGATAATATATATACTATAAAAATATATAAAAATAAAAAAATATATACAAAAAATAAAAAATCCAATAAGAAATTTATTTAAGAGTGTTTTTTTTAAAGAATTTTACTTAGCTTACTTTATTTATTTATGCAAAATATTGGATCAAAAGTCTTAGT